>OZ022580.1:5352957-5705303 GCA_963669155.1 Arbacia lixula
TTCATTGCAGGATATTCCATTTGACAAATATATAATCATTCGTGTAAAATCATTTCGAAAGTCAACCAATTATCTTTGTTTATTGTGTATAAGAACTAGATCACAGTTTTTAACTGAGACTAGTCGAGACGGGTGGCGCAATCGACATCAGTTGTTGATTGACAAGAGCTATGACCAATGAGAGGAGAGTGGGTGGGACAACTTAATGGCGCTCCGTGCGAAATCGCACGGACAGCCAACTCTCCGACTAGACGTTTCTTTTCGGGCGGCGCAATCACTGGGGTAAGCGCCCTCACTCGGCTAGGCGCGATCATTGGGGTTTCGGCTGCAACTTGGAGTTAAACTAAGCCGAAATAGAAACGGCTAGAAACTAGACTAGGCACAATCAGCAGAGAAGACTCCAGACAGACAGACGGTCTGACAGACAGACAGACAGATGGGCTCAGGGATAGTAATTAGGGACTTTCCAACATCAATTACCATACTGATCCTTGTCTCCTACCCAGGCACATTCTCAACAAAACTCTCTCACTAATACTAAAATGTAATGCTTGGTCTGAAAACATTATTTCTGGACTGCATTTTAACACAAAAGTATGGATAAACCAGTTGTGGTTTCAGACAAAAGCATACAAACATCCAACTATTGTCCTAACATATAATCTCCCATAATTGTGTATGCTGAAATTGACAGTCCATGGAAAATAGTGACGTATGGCATATACCGCAATATCCTATCAGCATAGAACATGTCTTGAAAACATACCGCCCAAGACCACATCAGTCAATCCCTTTAAAACAACAATAATCAGTCAAATCTCCTTGTTTTTTTCTCTCTTGAGTAAAGTTTGTTTTCCATGATGGGTTTGCTTTCCCTCTTCAAGACACAGATTGCAGTCTAGACACTAGACCCAGGCCCAGACTGCCTGATTCCTACCCAGTAATGACTGGGATTTGTCTCCGCCCCAGGGCTAGTCTGCAAACTCCAGACCTTGTTTAGGGCGTATTTATCAACTCTTTTTTTTGTAGAATTAAGGTTTCCAAAAGCGTTTAAATTCTTTTAAACGCATTTCAGAGAGTTGATAAACGCAAAAGTGCTTTGATTATGGGGTTCGAAAAGCTGTTTTGAAATACGCAAATTTGTGCGTTCCTGAACGCGTTTGAGTCAGAAACGCGTTTATAGAAGTGAGATAAACGCAAAGCTGTTTTGAAACGATTTTCTACTTCAATCACAAAGGGCGCACCGCACCTCCTTCCTCAGTCAAACGGCGCAGTAGAGCTGTGCAGTGACAAGGCCGGTTTTCGACTTGTTGGGCGATCGAGTTGATAAACGCACCATTTTTTTTAAAAGCATTCTCAAAGGCCTTTGAAAACGCATTTCAAATTCTGAGAAGTTGATAAACACGCCTTTAATCTGTAAACCATCACAGTTCTTATTCTATCAGCGATAAAACAGTGAATATAAAATCACATAAGTATGTCTATGATTTCTCCTATAAACTAGAAAACATCAGAGGGGCAAATGTGTGGAAATGCTGCACGAGGGAATTGAGACAAGCATTCATGTTTTTCACTTACTTTTTCACTTTAATCACCAATTCAAAGAGAAAACAGAGATATTTCTTGATTCGATCCAATGCAAGTTCTAGCAACACAATGTGAGTTCTTCACCTCTATATTCAATGTAGAATTCAAATAACAGTCTACTAACACCAAAGCAAGACAAGATGGATTCATATCTGTACAACCCCAATGTAACCTTTGACAATTGATGAAACTATGCAGCAATGCAGTACGTTTGAATGAAAAACCCATCGTGCACCGATACTAGAATAAAGGGTCAACTGACAAATTGAGCAAGTACAAACTCACCTTTCTTTTGCAATGTGGAGCTAACAGCCAGGCAGAGCCATGAACTGTGTGTAATTCCACTTGAGACAGCAAACTTGGAAATGACGCAGGAGCGGACTTGGTCTTTAGATTACAGCCCTTATCCTCTCCCTCTGACCGACATCAATCTCTCACAGCTAAACAAACCCGTCCCCTAACCATTGGTCAAACATAACTGGCCAATGGCTTTTGTTTGCACGCTTGACCTGCCTGAAGTAATGGTCACAGAAGAATAGGATTTCCCTTTTGTACATGACCAATGGCCCAGTTTGGAGCCAAGGTGCAATTTGAAGGTTTGTGTGTGGGTGGGTTGATGTTATCTTCTCTAGTCATACATGTACTATTACCATGTTTGCTTGCTTGTTTTTCTTATTTAGAAGCGATCATCACCCCCCCCCCCCCCCCCACCACCACCACCACCACCACCATCTCTCTTTCTCTCTCTCTTTCCCTCTCTCTCCCTCTCTCTCTTGCTCGTGTGCCCCCTTCACCATTTCTCTCACTTTTCCATCTCTTTCTTATCAAACTTTATGTATCAAATAATTGAGTTAAAGTCCATTAAACTACATTTGTAAAACATATTCAGCTACAGAACAGAACAGAAGCTTAATGGTATGGATGTGAACTTATCTCAGTATGGTCAATATATGCAGCAACTCAAACTGACCACTGACCGTCTAAACTTATCATGTCTATCACTTCCTGATAACAATCAATAACTCAATATTGGATGTCATAAAAACACGTCACATAAGCAACTTTGCCACTTCCCCCGCAGAAATAAATCCTGGTGGGAAAAAATATCAAGGAATTATTTTCAAATCCCTCCTTTGAAATACCCACAAATAATACAGGAAGTTTCCAAATCCCAGTTACAATTGTCATGCCAGGGATTTGAAGAATGGACTGAAATGGGACGCAATTATGACAAGGTCTGTGCCAAATATGGCTCATTAGTGCCCAGAAACCATGAAAAATCTATTTCAGAGATTGTTTTGATGTCAGGAAGAGAACAAACGTGAATTAAGTCCCTACGGATTCCACCTCAGATTTTTGTTTAGTGTTAATGTTATCAGATGATCTTGGGAATAAAGAAAGCAATTACTGGAGGGACCTAGAAGCCACAATATCAAACAGAGCATGAAGACAATAGATAACTTTCCATAACAGCATTCCATAATTTAAAGTATACTTGCAATATTGACTGAAACCATTTCTTAAGCTAAATATGGATATGTAAATTATGTTTCTCCACATGCCTGGAGCCATGCAGGAATAACTCTTATAATAAGAGTAACTTATATTCAGTGTACTTACTATGGCAACTACATAAACATGTCATCCTGATAGCTTCCATGAAAGTTATTGCAATATTTTTTTTATGGAAAGCATGTTGGAATAATTATTTCCTGACAAAACTTGGCAGCTTAGCTGATGCAAAGAGGCCAGAATACACTAACTCCTGTTTATTCGCTCTTTTTCTTCTACGCCTTTAGCCAAGAGGAACTGTTACCACACCAAGTCATAATTGATAACATTTTTGTGATGTTTTTGATTTGTTAAAAGTTGTATTTCTAAAAATGTATATTTAACTGGAGACTTTTGTCCTAAAGAAACAGAATGATTAGCAGACAAGAAATATAGATTGTGTATTGAACTGTTCTTTTTGCAGCTTTCATGGTGATTTCAAGTTAGCTTTGCTCAGAATTATGAAATGCCTACCTTCTGCAACAAACCTTGAATGTATGTTTCACAAAGCGCTGGAAATATCACAGTAATTACCATGGTTCTTGGCACAATCTTTCACTGAATTCCAGTCCACCTGGAGATAACTCTGAAACCAATTGCAGCACTATGTAATGTTGCATCAATACAGCTCTTGAGTGGGATAACATATTAATACACTATCCAGGTAGCTGTCTATCCAATGTGTTAAACTTATGGCATTGTCAGTGTGTTACATAAAAGTTTCACGCCACAGATATGCACACTCCTGTATGGCGTAACTAATTACAAGAAACCAACTTCATCAAAACAATATGCAAATACTTAACATTTATTTGTGCCATTATTCTAAACCTTCCAAAAAGACTACTCTTTACGACCTTGCGTAGGTTGTGGGCATAGAGTTTAATGAGGCAACCTGTTTGTGATGCTGTTATAAAGTCGGCTTTAATTACAAGACTAAGGTTTATAGAAGAGGTTGGTCCTACCATTCCTGTGATAAAAAGAGCAATACTGTTTAGTGTTTACTGAGCTCCCCTCTCAAACTGTTTGTCAATTTTCTTACCTCTTTTATTTGTTTCACACGCTGGTGTGAATTCATGCGTTGGCAATCAGCCTGTACTAATTTCCTTGCATTTCCTGAACCTCTGAAGTATTGCTTCCTTTAGTGGTAAATATGGAGTAACATTTTGTGTTGCCCCATTTATTTCCCTTCTTTTTATGAATAAAAATCATACTATTGTGCAAAAATGAAAGATAATTTAAACTTTGTATGCCTATTAAAAAAATGAATGCATGAACAATTGAAGCTCAGGTCCATTCACTGTAAAACCATAAAAGATACATACAGATCTAGGCTTATTTGTTCAACAAAATTCCATATGCCTAAAGAAATATGCATGACTTTATATCTTGCCTTTTTATACACATTTCATATTATCATGATATAAAAGTTGTGCAAATATACAATCTTTTTCATGGCGCACAAAAGCTTCTTAACCACCGAGAAGAGTTTGGTGGTACAAGGTCAGTACAGTCAAAGCGAAACAGAAGTTCAAAGCAAATACATACAAGCGTGGCTCGAGTAGATACCCATCACCCATGACATTTATCACTGGCATGAAAGACACAGGAAACAAGATTGTTACCTTTAGCTTTATAATGCACAATGGGCACCAAAGAAAAGGAAAACTTTGAGGTGTGTACAGGACAAGATTATTTGATTCTGCTAAATGCGTTCTTGCTGAAACTGTATTGACTTTTAGGACAAGAGGCTTGGTGTTTGTCCTTCAACTTAAACTTCTTTTCTTCTATACAAAAGCTAATTGACAAAGTAGAGACTAAACCATCACTTCAATATGAGTACACTATTTTGTTAGTCCCTGATTATTTGACCAATGTATTTGAAAACTTCAAAAATGAAAGAAATGTGTGACTACGAGCCATTCATAACTTACATAAAGTGCCAACTGAGTTTTTGGCGCCAAAACATCCTCGCTTCCACAAGCTACAAGCGCTTCAATTCTGAAATGGCCGAGTTCAATTGTTACGAATCTTTAATTTCAATTCTGGTTTAAAATACAACTGCTAACAACACAAAACTCATAAATCAATTCAGATAATAATTGAAGGTGGAGTGTAGTATTAAAGAATAATAAAGGCATGTGTAAGCTACGCTAAGCTTACAGTGTACCCAACACACCCTCGTGATAAATGCTTAATCACTCCATTTTGGTCATATTACGTATAACATAGAGATTTTCCCTTTTGATTTTTCTTGGTACCTACATGACCTAAATCTGTCAGAGGCAAAAACTCACGCACCCGCTGCGTGGAATAGATACCTAGCAACAGCGACGCAATCTCTCTCCTCACTCTGACCACTGTCTGACGTAGATAGCCCACTGTAGGAGATGACAGATTAAAAGGCCTGTTCACATCCACAGACAGTATCTCTTGTTCCTTGGCGCTATGTTGGGTAAACCACAACTGTAGGAGATGACAGATTAAAGGCAAGTTCACATTCCAAGCAGTACCCTTGTTCCTTGGTGCTATGTTGGGTAAACTACAACTGTAGGAGATGACAGATTAAAGGCAAGTTCACATTCCAAGCAGTACCCTTGTTCCTTGGTGCTATGTTGGGTAAACCACAACTGTAGGAGATGACAGATTAAAGGCAAGTTCACATTCCAAGCAGTACCCTTGTTCCTTGGTGCTATGTTGGGTAAACCACAACTGTAGGAGATGACAGATTAAAGGCAAGTTTACATTCCAAGCAGTACCCTTGTTCCTTGGCGCTATGTTGGGTAAACCATAACTGTACGAGATGACAGATTAAAGGCCACTTCACATTCACAGGCATTACTCTTGTTCTTTGGTGATATGTTGGGTATACCACGAAAGTAGAATATGACACATTTGAGGCCACTTCACTTTGGTGCTGTGTTGGGGAAACTGTGACTGTAAGAGATGAACTCTGATGACCAGCAAACATGACTACCAATGAAGTGATACATGATACAAAAGAACCCAAGCAATGGGCCATATTCCAATGTTCCAAACACTAACAGGATAAGAAAGCCAGTGTGAACATGGCTGGCATTGGTTTTCTTTTGTACATGTAGCGTTACGGTAACTAGGGCAAGGCCTTACGAACCTGGGCTGACTCAAACATAGCATTCTGGGATATCACTTTGCTGATTTGCGTCATACGTTCCTCCATTCTCACGGGGGCCCCCTAATTAAGGTGCTGATGAATGGTATGGGCATGAGTGGTACACCTTCCGCCCCCCCCCCCCAACTCCCCAACCCCTACCTCCACCCCCACTCCATTCATATGGCGTATATCAGAATATTCTGCGTTGAAAATATACAAAGAAAAGGTTACAAATGCAAAAATTCAGGTTCAAATATTCACCTCCACATTTTCGGCTAAATACTTTGGAGGTGAATATTCTTACCCAAATTCATGCATTTGGATCCAAATTTCAATTTCTGAGATTGTTACACTAATGCAGTTTAATTTTCCTTCAAACAAAGAAAATACTACACAAGGGGCACCCCTACACACACACACACACGTGTACACGTAACTCAAGAACTGACGATCACTTGCACTTCTTATCTAGTTCGTCTTGAATGATGACAGCATACGAGCATGAGTGTCTGCATCTTGAGATTGGTTAAGGTAAGGAGCGGGGGGTACGGTCGGATAAAGAAAGGGGGAGGGGTGCTACAGCTGAGGAGGTAAAATCCACCCCAGTTAGGATGATGAATGGGGGTGGAGGAGTGGGATTAAGGGATCACAGGCTCTAATCCCTGAGATTCATGAAGTAGGATGTCACAGTCACGATTCCTCGCTGCGTAAACTTGCCCCACAATTTTAATACCTGTGTTGAAAAATGACAGGAGGACCAGCACGATGCTCATTAACCCTGGGACGATATTTGTTCATCTTTCCAAAACTCCTTTTCTCCTCCTTCCTTTCACATCATATGTCAAAAACTTATCAACACTTCAAACTGTTCTTGATTTGCCTTGCTTTATCACATAATTTTTTATGTTTCTTCACATTAAAATCAGGGTGGCCCATTTTCAAAAGTCATCAAACTATACAGACAGGCATGGGCAACATACATTAACAATAACATGTGTGTAATCTCAATCATGGCTTCACAAACCTTTTCAGGAAAAGTGCAAAACTATCATTATCCTTGAACGCAAGCATTCCACTTAAAAACGGTTTAGGTTCTGTTGATAGGAGGGAAGTCCGTATTCAGTATTTTTTCATTCTTTCCATGGATAGAACATTCTATATTTTTTATCAGGAAAAGGGTAACCCTGTCTTTAATCCTCATTATAATGCTTTATATCCCTTCAATGAATATTCATGAGTATTCAAGGAACGTGATTGGTCAATTGATGCTCGAAGAGCTCCGGATATTTTTCACTATTTTTTCCTGGGGAGGACTGCGCATGCTCTATTTACTATTTTCTTCCTTGGGACTACTGCGCATGCTCTCTACCTGAGCGGGCGTAAATTAGTGCGCGCATGAATGCAGTGCGCGGTGTGTTGCGCATTTACCTGGGATGAACCGATATCGAGACAGAGAAAAAAAAAGGCAACATACAACCACATGGTGTTACCGAAAGTTTTACTATTTTCTAAATAGTATTTATTAGTTATTGTTTTACAAAAGGGATATAAAACAAATATACCAAGCATTGAGTTTGAAAGTATAGTGAAAATTATCCATCTTCGGAGGGACTGGCATAAGTTACTATTTTTTCCTCAGGGGCTTCGCCCCTCGGAAAAAATAGTTCTATGCCACTCCCTCCTCAGATAGATAATTTCCACTATACAATCTCACAGCTTGGTATATTTGTATAATATCATGATCCACAACATTGCATTATATTCCTTATAAACAGAGGAATCATGCTAAACAACGTGTCATTTTCGGTCAAGTTTCACGTTACCAGATATCACAACACAACTCACAGTTGCACTCATCACATCTTTTTAGACTTTCCTCTCTATATACCTGTATTGTTCATGGGCTAAGCATGATAACCGCGGTGACAGCTCCCTTCTCAAATTTTGACCTAATTTGATAATTTTGGGAAAGACATTTCCGGTAGAGGCTAAATCGGTCATTCCGCAAACTGATCTTGTCCTTGGACTTGGTCTTGGATTTAACGTGGGATTACAGGGGCTCTATTTCTATCTTCATGTATACAATGATGGATGGACGGGTGGTTGGTATGATCTACAGGTCTACACACAGTAACCCCGTTCATATACAGTCCACCTCTCCGCAAAATTAAGCGCAATATTAGCAGCCATTTTGCCGATGCATTTCCAATAGCTGCGTATACGAACGGGAATCACTCAAACAATCCAGTATTTCCTCCCTCCTTTTTCCCGCTTTTTTGTGGCTATGTTGCAGATCGAGACCAAGGTATAATACCGCAATATTGCAGAAAGCGAATATTATAAACTGCATCCGTTAAATAGCCGTAAATGTTGCGCCACATGCATCCCGCTCTCGCATGTGGTTCGCTAATTGCACCGCTCGCACGGCTTAAAGGAACATGTCACCAGCACCTGTTGCTCTAGCCAGGGAGGTGGAGAAAGTCCAGCTGTCCAAAACATGGCAATATTACAGCTTTTTCGTTGTATATGTTTTAAGAGGTTCGCTGGAAACTTTCTTACTGACGTGCATCGGTAATAATAGAGTTATTATCATGATTATGGTATATGAACGGGGCTACTGTGATGAAACATTGTGGACTTCTGGTTCAGGTGCCGGACTATTTCTAGACACAAGCAGAATATTGAGTGGTTGAGTGGAGGGGATGTATTATAGTGCTGGGGATTACAATCAGTGATCCCTGGTTCAAGCTCCGGATACGAAGGAGAGGAAGATAATTAGCAGTCAGCTCACCTTTTCCAACCTGCTGGGGCCTTTGCTGATTTCAAAAACTCTTTTCTCGCCGCTTTCAGAGCACTGAACATTGTTTACAAAATCTGACACAAAGACTCAATAGTATTACAACGGAGATAATTGGTGACGTTTATCTATTATCCGAGTGGTGTAAACGTACAAATGCTGTTCAGTCTTTATGCAACATTCAGACATTTTTGCACTGGTAATACACAGCATTCCCATATGTCACTATGGAGTCTGGCAGATTTAGGGTTAATAACATTGACAAAAGCACTGCTCAGATTGATTTATACAGTTTGAACTACAATAACATTGTTTTAGCTTACAGCACAAAGACTCAAGAATGTATTGCCTGAGGGAATTGATAACCTGAACTTGCAATCCTTCTGGTTTAATTGTCCATTGTTAACAAATCTGTTTTAACACCCAGGGAAATCGTGAGAGACGACTTTGGGTCGAAAAGCCATCTAAACCAGCATAAACATATAGGCTTGTCTGTCGTCTTCTCTGATTGTATGTCAATGGCTTCCATGTATCTGTGCGACTTCCTTTTTTTTTAGTTTTGTTTTGGTTGGCAGTATGTCAGCCGCATTGTTTTGTGGAGGGTTTGATCCCAATATGGGTTTAAAGGGACATTCCACCCTGCAATCAAGTTGGTTTCATAGAAGCAGACACATAAAAGAAACATTTTAATAAATACTTGATGAAAATCTATCAATAGATAAGAAAGTCCTCTTTGTTTAAAATTCCAACCTTCACTAAAATGTTGCTTTCAAGTTTCTGCTTTTATTAAAACCAACTTAATTTCAGGGTGGACTATCCCTTTAACTCTTGATGAGCCATGGGTGCATTTATGCACAAGTAATACACTCACATTCTGAAGAGCAGCAGTTTGCCTTGCACACAAATGGTTTAAGTTGATTCAGCACACATTGATCAGCACAGTACATGGAGTTCATACAGCTGTATTACAGTATAAACAGTATGGAAATAATACAGTACAGTGCTTCAAATATGAAAATTTTGTAGGCTTTCTGTATAGCTGTCATACAAAAGATGCCCATTCAATAGTTAGCTTGTCTTTCTTCAGTCAAGATCATTCAACCTTAAAACAGCAAACTTGCTGCCAATTTGCTGATTTTGTGAGTCATTTGTGATCATTCCTTATATCAAACAGTACAAGGCTAATACTTACCGTATCCACAAAACAAGATGTGAAAAAAAATATTGCTCCATTATTTCTGTTTATATCATCCCATTTTTAGACTTAAATCAGCAGTTTTTCGCTCCCAGCCACAATACTGCTGTCCATCGTGTTGGTGCTGAATGATGTTCACTTCTTTTTGCCTGAAAGTCTATGCAGGAACTGAGCAGGTGTGTGTCTCTGATTACTACACGGCCCAAACTAACTTCCTTTCCTTCACTCTTTATATATAAGACGGAAGCCTAGCCCCCAACTACTGGACTAAAAATAAAATCTCGCCTCTTGCACGTGAAAATATATTTTTGATCTCCCTCATAAACTGGTATGCAAAAATAAAATACATAGATATGGATATATTTACGAGACATTTTTTATGTTTGAAGTACAGCTTTGGTAACACCCGGAAACCAAGCCCGGCCCCAAAATATTAAAAATATATCTGGCTTCTTTGAGGTGAAAACAAATTGTTGATTTAAATGGAGAGTTACTAGAAACTTCTAATGTTGTGTTTAAAATACAATTTTTGTATACTGTTTACATCATATATTTCGCAAATGTAATTATTCGCGAATCAGGACTTCTCGACAATTTCGCTAGTGGTTTTATTCGTGATCGTGGATTTCTAGTACTACTAGTACATGTGCTCATGCATGTCGTGTTCATGTTTTCGCGTGATGCTAAATTCGCGAATAGCATCCAACTCACCAAATTCGCGAAAATAAAAACCCAGCAAAATTAGAGAGTGAATGTTGGAAATAACTTTGATTATTTATGATATTACTAATCATATCTCATTTCAGTTGTAATTCTTGTCTCCAATCTTTGCTGATATACTATGTGGGATCACTTCATGTTTGGTGGGCATACATTCAATTTCTCTTTAGGTAAGCTCATATGTACATTCCTTAAAAAGTCAACAACATAAATCATCGCTAACCCAATTGACCAAGCAGTTGGGCCCAATGTTTCAGTTTACCTCATCACCAAACCCTAACCCTAATTCACAACTGACAAGCAGAGTTGAGCATTAACTTCTAAACCAGCACATTGACTTTTTGCTAATTGCTACAAAGTCGTCACTGGCACGTGATTTTCCGTGGGTTAAAGATGAGGTTTTTGCAGGTTAAGATGACCTTTTGATCGCACATTATCTTGTCAAACACCAATAAGCCATGATGTCATCCTACGCAGGAGGTGCCAACATTTTAAATACCTCTTTCGTTCACTCCTCCCCCATAATAAGCAAGGAAAGAGCGTTAGATTGGATCCGTCTCACAAACCATATTGCTAACGAGGTCCTGCCATATGTGGAAACATCATGGTGATATTAATCACCCAAACATACTTTTCTCAATTTCATCACTACTCAAATGTTAAATTCCAAGGTATTTCAAGTTGACATTGATAGATAAATACAAATCAATGCAAATAATGGATTCAAAAATTCAATATTAATGTGTAAGTTATCTTTTTGTAAAGTGCTATAGTCAATCTCCTATAAAGACCACTTAAAAGAGACAGAGAAGTGTCGCTATGGACAAGTGGTCTTTCTATCTCAAAGGTTGAATGGCATAGACATAACAGTGCATGTCATGAACAGTAAGGTGAATATCAAAAGATGACTTATACCTCACACAATCCATATAACACATTATTCTCAACCTAAATTAAGAGATATCTTCTCAACAGGATTTGTATCTCTTTTGTCTGCATTGTTAGCAGTATAGAGCAGAAATGACAGAATGAATACAAGCATTATCACAAGAAGCCTGCTAGTGATACTTGTAAGTCAATGGAGACTTACATGCCTTGGCTGGATCCTGTGGAATAGTGCAACACTTTAAGCTCAAATTCAAATAGTTATCTTAATTCCAGCTTAAGATTCGACTCTTTTCAACACACACTTGCTTGATAAAAGACTCCCCAACCTTGTGCAAATGTTGCTGTGTCACTTTGACAGAGAAAGATAGATATGGAAGAGATGAATAAGAAAAAGAGGGAGAGAGGAGGAAGGGAGAAAGAGAAAGAGAGTGATTGTGAGAGAGAGAGAGAGAGAGAGAGAGAGAGAGAGAGAGAGAGAGAGAGAGAGGGGGGGGGGGGGAGGGGGAGGGAGAGCAAGAGAGAGAGAGAGAAAAAAAAAGAGAGAGAGAGAGAGAGAAAGAGAGAGAGAGAGAGAGAGAGAGAAAGAGAGAGAGAGAGAGAGAGAAAGAGAGAGAGAGAGAGAGAGAGAGAGAGAGAGAGAGAGAGGATAAGAAACCTATCCCACTGAATCCAGTACAATCAAACATGACATGCAACTCATGGATCAATTTATGGATGCTTTATCAGTCCTTATCAAACTTATCAAATGGCGCCTCCAGGCCACCTGAGAACAGACAGACTGGTCAAGATAATTGCTATGAAAACCCTAAACAGCATGGTGATTAAATACTGATGATAGCAATCTTCACCTTTAATAAATGACCTAAATGACAGATTAAGATGACATTATGACCAGACAACCCCTGGCCTACAAGAAGGCAGTGTACTTTGCCCAAACTTTATGGTTTTGAAGTACTGCGAGTTATTGCTAAGTGGTATTTGCTGTTCCCTTTTTCAGTGCATTCTCCCTTTTCATATCATTTCAATGAGTATTAAACTTTGAAAAAATAGTTTGTTATGTAAATACAAAGGCCATTAACAATGATTCTACATATACAGGTCATCCATGCAACAATATACAGAGTTGGATAGAGCTGCTTATTTTTACAAAGTAGTACTTTTTCAAATTGGCAACAGTGTGACCATTGGAATGAAGACCAAAGAAATAAGGTGATAGAAGAGGGACTAACAGATAAATGTCTGTACAGCAAATATGCACAGGTCATCAGCTCATATATAAACAATAGTGGACAATGTGATGAGCATTATGTTTGTGTATGGTCAATAATTGCAAAAGGAGGTTGATTTCTCTCTTTGAAACCTTTTGCACTGTTTTTTCAGACTTTTCTTATCACCTATGTACTAGCCACCCTTTTGTTTGAAAGAGGAAGAACTGTATATGGACTGTTAATAACATGTTGCCTTTCCAACATGCAGTTGAACAATTTTAGTGTGTTGAAAAATGCAAGGCATTCTTAAAAGGTTTACATTTAAGTTTTTGTGTAGAGTGAAAACTTAACTGGTCAGAACAAAGATTGAACAATGCAGAAACACAAAGATGGGGGCACTGTAACAATAGCAAGGAGACACATGGATTAAACTCACACTGGACAGTATTCATTGTATATTACACTACATAAAATCAAACATATAAACAAAGAATTAAAAAAAAAGAACAAGGGAAAAGGTTAGGGAGGCCAAAAGAAGATGCATTTATCCTGAAACTTGTTTGTATTCTTCTTCTCTTACCTTCTCTGTCTTCCATTTTGACTCTGTGTATCTAGTATTCCCTATTTTATCCAGTATTGACGTCACCCTCCATCCATCTCTAGGTTTGTTGACTCGATCATCTATCCATCCACTCTGTTCAAAGTTCCATTCACTTATCCACTTTCACATTCACTACCAACCCATCCATTGTCCGTAATGAGACTGACTGACATGAACACAGGGCTGGGGAAAAGAATGAAGGCAGAGACTCTCTCTCGTCTCACTCGCGGTCGGCCAATGATCCACTATATCGTTTAATAGCTCGCCCCCTGAAAAAACCTCTCCGCAGCATTTGAGTTCAATCAACCTCTTTGGAAGAGAGTCACGGGACCGACTGAAACACCCCGGCTGGCTGCGAACAGGCTCGCGATATCCTCTCCAGTGAAGGAGCGAAGGAATGAGCGAGTGAGCGAGCGAGTGTGTGAGACACGCAGTCAGCAACCTTAGTCACAAGTCAGCGAGAGCGGCGCAAGACGCCGGAAAAGAGGAAGGGGCAAGATTTCTGTGTGAAGTCACGCTACGTCAGTATTGCGTTGGGGGCAAGGGCATTGCAGGGTAGTGCAGCAAATATGACTGATTATATTCAGGAAGTTGGACTTCATTTCAAATTTTCTTCCTGAGTCTCTTAGATTTTCCCCCCGCTCTTGCAGCCTTCTGTCCCCTATCTCCTTGACTCACTCATCACGTTCTGTATCTTTTTTCTTTTTTTTGTATTTTATCACTATATATTCTCTCTCTTACAAGTCCTTGTCTATCGGTCTTTGTCCCTTTTTCTTTTTCTCTCCATATAAATATCTCTCTATATTTATCTCACCTTCCCATCTTTCTATATATCTCACTCTCTCTTCCTCTCTCTCCTACCTCTCTCCCTCCCTCCCTCTCTTCCATCCCTCCCTCTTTCTCTATCTCTCTCTCTCTCTCTCTCTCTCCCTCTCCCTCCTTCTCCCTCCTTCTCCCCTCTCCCTCCCTCCCTCTCCCTCCCTCTCCTTCCCTCTCTCTCTCTCCTATCTCTCTCCCTCCCTCCCTCTCTTCCATCCCTCCCTCTTTCTCTATCTCTCTCTCTCTCTCTCTCTCTCTCTCTCTCTCTCTCCCTCTCCCTCCTTCTCCCTCCTTCTCCCCTCTCCCTCCCTCCCTCTCCCTCCCTCTCCTTCCCTCTCTCTCTCTCCTATCTCTCTCCTATCTCTCTCCCTCCCTCCCTCTCTTCCATCCCTCCCTCTTTCTCTATCTTGCTCTCTCTCTCTTTCTCTTTCTCTCTCTTTCTCTCTCCCTCTCCCTCTCCCTCACTCTCTCTCTCCACCTCTCTCTCCAAGGATATCTCCATGTCTTTGCCTCTTCCTGAACCATGTATGTTGGTTAGACTCTTATACATTACCCCATAAATCCCCAGGCAACCTTCCCCTGTGATTCTTAACCCCATGTAAATCCATAATATATCAATCCTTCAAATCTTATTAACCTAATTTCACTTCTCTCTCATCCTGCCAGACCACTTCCAAATTGGGTGGCCTGTTTTAATTATACAGTCATACTCAATACCATATAATCAACTTCTTACACTCATATAGATAGATACATAATCTATTCTCATTCCCCTCTAAATTTCCAGTCTATTTATTCATATATATATATTGCTTTCATTCTCTATTTCTTTATTTCTTTCTATCACTTCCTCTCATTTGCTCTCATTCTCCCTTTCACATTGATTCCTTTTCTTTCTCTTTCTTTCTTTTCCCTTTATTTCTCTCTCTCATTTACTTTCTTTAATTCTGTCATATATATTTCTCTCACTGTTCCATGTTTGTCAACTAAGTTTAAAAGATCATAACTGCAAAAAAGCTTTTAAGGAATGGTGTTAAGAAAGATCATTACAAAGTAGATCCCAATAAACAAACTCAATGTCTTTTATCAAAAGAACATAATGAGTTCAGATAACCTTAAGTAATTATCATCCTTTGTTTTAAGATGTAAATGCAAATAAACTGCTCAATGAAAGGTATTTGTACTTTAAGCTTTTTATCTTTGTGTTACTTTCATACAAAAACTAAAGTCTATTGGGCACTATTACATAACCCACCTTTTGCTACAACAATCTCTTCTTTTTGTTTCAATTGTCTTTCTTACGTAAATGAAGACGTATACAAAGAGGTCACTTTTAACATTGCTTTGTTTCACTCTGTTGTCTGTTGCATTCTGGAGCGTCACCCATTCAGCTGTACTACGTATATCTAATCTATCCTTGTCACTCCGCACCATTATCTTGACTCATTAACTCATTTTACTTTACCTGCGTCATGTCAGAACCCAGGTGCACAACATACAAATCAGTCGTATCAGAACTATTCCTAGCCTGTGACTGTTTGACGTAATGCTCACATTGTCACATACAACGTTCACATTAGCACACAGTTGTGACTATTAATCACTACCCCTGGCGGCTGGCCCAAGGTTTCTTGGGCCAGTGTGAATGCAGCCTGCACTAACAAAAAGGAATATACAGATTTGATAATAGGTTTAATATGTTTTACTTGTGGTGTTGCAGTGTCACTACATACTTTACAAGCATTTGTGCATGATCATTAAAGAACAGATGAGATGAAGTTTAATTTAATTTGAGAACTTCAAATTAGATTAAACAATTGATAGTGAATGTTTCACAGAAATCAGAATAACATTAAACTAAATGAAAATGTTGATCCCCAGCCCTAAGATAGTCTACTGCTCAGTCAACTTTGTCAGTCAAGTATTATACCACTAAACAACTGCCTTTTTATTTGTTATGTTTTGGGTCTCCCCTATACCATCCCCATTAAGTCATGAGCCCTGTGCCATGCAGGCAGTGACAAATGTTGACCAAATCAAAACTGAGTTAAGGGGAGAAAAGATATATAGGAGATGATGAGAAGAGAAAGAAACTGACGCAGAAAAAAGTGGAAAACTAACAGACAGATTGAGATGGGATGGAGAAATAAATACAAGAGGAAGTGAGGGAAGGATAAAAGAAGGGAAAGTCTAACAGAAAAAAGAGAGACAGACAGGTAGGTGGACAGACAGACAGAAAAGAGACAGAAGAGAGACAGAGAGATGGAAGAGACAGAGAGAGGAGAGAGACAGAGAGAAAGAGAGAGAGACAGAGAGGGGAAGAGAGAGACAGAAAGAGAGAAAAGGGGGGCTAACCAATGAAAAGGAAAAGGAGAGAAAGAAAAGGATGGTAAAAAAAGAGAGATGGATGAATGGGAGAACAAAATAGACAAGCAATATGAGAGACAATACAACAGCAAAGAGGAAGAGAGAGAAAAAAAGAAATGAAGAGCAGAAAGAGAGAAAGACAATGATACAGAAAAAAGATATCCTCATAGGTAATGGAGGAGGGGAAGAGAGAGAAAAAAAAAAGGCAGGGAGAAAGGGGGAGGGAGAGTAGCTGTCGATCATGAGGGGCATTTCAATGGAAAGAGGGGGGGGGAAGAAAGAGCCAAATAACGTCAATGTGTCCAGGCACACCGATGTGAATCAGATATGACTCAGGAAAAACAACCTTGCTGCTTAGATATTACAATCACTTTTCAATGAGTTTGTTAATCCCCCCTTCTCTTGATTGGTCTGAATCAAGTGCATGTGACGTTTAGTCATGGGGAAACTCATTCAAGAGTTGGACAACTTCCAAATCAACAGTATAAAGGTATGCAACATCATGATGAATATCACCAAGACATTAACCCAAACAAAAACAATGATGCTTGATCTTTTGCAACATACTTCCAGTACATATCATAATTCATATTCTTGGTTTAGTTTAGTAAGTTATTTGTCATAATTCCATCCTACATTTGTAAACTGTATTGTTTCTATTCGGGTCCAACATTTGCTACCTTAATGTGTCCTATTGATTCAATGAAATTGGATAAAATCAAAACAAAGTCCAACTCAAAAATTCAATTTGATTTTAACCTCAATTACCTCACACCATTTCAAAAATCTAGTTCTTTGCACAATACTTTACAAACAAGGCAAAGAACAGTATAGGTGATGAGAAAAATAGGAAGTTCACTGCAATCCATGTCTTCAGTGAGCTCTCATAACTATACATCAGGAAATACAATCGAAAATATGCTGTAATAAGACTTTTTTTTAGGCAAGATTTACCTGAATTTTGCAAACACATCGTCCATCGCAAAATTAAAACTCCCATAAACAGGACAGATATAGATGTATATATGTAGGCTGTCCTCTCTCTACTCGGACACTAAGCAGCACGCCCCCCCCCCCCCCCCCCCCCGCCATGCAATCTGCTGTTTGCACAATAGACAACAGGCTATGAATAAACTTCTAATATCTTATAGGACATAACAAAGCCATACCCCTTTGGTTACTGCAATTCCATGGTAAATTTTGACATTCTAACTGGACCAAGGTTAACAGAAAATCTAACCATGAGCAATGGGTTAAATGCAATGCAGCTTACCTTGCTAGAGTCTGGGGTCCATTGTTGCCTTTTGGCACCGTTAATACACACAACTCCATAGAGCAAGATTTTACCACACAAAGTGTTGATTATAGAGGAGCATAATAGGGGATATATATACACAGACCACTGGCAGATGATATAACAGTACATCGTAATGTACACACCATACTCAAATGAGTCTTAACACAATTGTACCAGCAGCACTACTCCACAGTCACTACCAGTACCTGTGAAAACAAGTACCTCTGGAATGTACTCATGCAATTTGATTGACTCCATCAATCTAAAATAGTACTAATTCCATGCTTTGGTGATCAAAAACAATACCTTAAGCAGAGAGCGTTCAGAAAAACACACCCACCTACACCTACACATATACACACACTCACACACACACATATGCACACCTAAAAACATACACATAATGCTAGTCACTTACATTTTTTGCTCTTGGTAAAAATACCCACAGAAAGCAAATTTGAATACATATTTTACAGGCATAAATATGTCAAAGCACATAAAAATAAACATACAAGCAAAAACATATAACATACTAGGTATTGTATTTCAATAGCGTTGTTCTCACAAAAGTTCACACCTTTAAGTTAGCTGAAAGTTTTGTAACCACACAAGATCTAATGGTTTTGGCAAACATTAATTGTCCATACAGTGAGGACATAATTAACATAAAAGTTTTGACCACTCGTAGTTAAGAATAATCTCTCCTTTCATGATACACTTACGGGTCACACGGCTATGGGAGGCTGCCCTGTTCATTGAAAAAATAACAAACACACGCTATGCATGCTTGAGTACACAGTTATAACAAATTGGTTTCAGTGACTTCTTAGCTCATTGTTTTTTGACAATTCTACCATGACCATGAGTCCCCTCTTCCTTGATGACAGGAATCATCTAAAAAGTATATCATTGATATCAGACAAAATTCAGACCCAATCATGAAAAAATGGTCTGCCATGCTACAACCTATAATTAGTACCAATTTTATGCTTTACCTTTAAACTCTCACATTCTATTTGCACTGAATATAATTATGTGGTCACAATTGTAGCAATTCTAGGCGAAGCTCATTAGATATGGTTCTGGTCTCAAGTCCAGCCTCAGATTCTGGAAATGATAAGCGCACTTTCAGGGATATGAGTCACTCTACCAACTACATCCCCAGGAAGACCAGTTCAACCAAACATCTGAAACAATGGTTTAAAAACAAAGAACCATAGACCAAAACGACTCTTGAAACAAAGGCGGATCATTAAAAATAATAAACAAAGCGGAATATCTTGTCTGGAGATCCGCAGACATAACAAGCCTTTCACAAGCATGGCATCCTTCAACCAGCGAGACTGGGGGTGTTCCAGATGAGCGAAGGAAATGAGCGATGGAGTTATACAATGTCTATACAGGAAGGGAGTGTTGCCATGGTAATAGCATGAACTGGCAATGATCCACAACAGCTTGATCTAGCTGATTGCTATTGCTTCCTATTGTGATAAAAAAACTGAATTTATGAACAGTTTGCTTGACATGATCTACCTCATAAAACATTCATACTTAAGGCCCGGTCCCAGTGACATTTAGGATGGATTGCGCATAGATTGCGGATAAAATTTGATTTTAGACGCTAAACATCCGCAATATTCGTAAAGTATGCCGTTTTAAGACGGTTATTTTCCGCACATGTCCGTAATCATCCGCAAAGGCACATTTGTCCGTTCCCAGGAGTTTTGGGCTGCCCAAAACTCCTGGGAGCGGAAATCATCCGGTTTATATGCGCAATGCACACGCAATGCATACTCAATGTATGCGCTGAATTTTCGCAGTTATCCTGTGATATCCGCAACGGACATGAGATTGCGGATAAGTAGCGGACTGGGATAGAATGCGAAACGAATGCATAGCGTGCCTAATACGACTTTATACCAAGCCATAATAATTTATAAAGAATGCTTACAGACTGGTCACGAATAGTGCGTTTGTATTACGACTGTTTCGCGAACAATTTGCGAGTACTCAACAAACATTCATAGTAAACCCAAATTACTATATAAATGCAACAGAAAATGAAATTTGACCGTCATTTTAAGAACAGTTGTGTAGAATATAGGATGTTGCCATGGATCATCACGGACATTTGATAGTTGCAGCCATCCAACAACATAAAAATCCCGGATGCCATTGCCATATTGCCCCTGCCACTTTAATTGTATTTTTTGTTAATAAAAGTATAACCCAACACCCCCTTCCCCGCCCCCCGCTCCCCCCCCCCCCCCCGTGTGTTGCCAGATAGAATATGACACTTATACCATGGACGTACCTAATTCCAAATAGTGCAGAGCTATAATAATCATAGCTTATCACTTCAACGAGATTTTACAAGGGGTTGGAATTATTTTCAGGTATACGTTGACAGATAGACGGACACACACACACACACATACAAACATGCACACACGGACACTTATGCAATATGCCCATACACTTCAATACACATACATACTCCTTTCATATTAACCATACATCATCGTTTCATGTGGAAGAGGTAAATTGAGCCAAAGTCTCGATTTATGTTTGTATCCCCTCTTAAACCACATCAATATTCTCATATTTTTTTGAGAATTAAAAGTGGAAAATGAATTTTCATGATCGGAAAACACATAAACTGATAAAAAGTATTAAATCTTAATACCTTCTTTTATTTTGTTCAAGATCAGCATTTTGAAAAAGCATAAACATGTATAAAAGTGTAACATTGTATGTAAAACATCAAATAAACAAGACAGTGTATTTTAAGAAAGGCAGATAAATGAGACATAAAACATCTAAACAAACATTTATTGTCTTTTTTTTTCATTGATACTTGATAAAAGATAAGGTATGGAGATAGGATATAAGATGATATGGTTCTATTTATGAACTTTCATGAACTTTCCATGGAATGAAAACAAAAAGTTTTAAAAAATATTCTTTTCTGTTCATTTTCGCTGTTCGTGGAGTGCTCTTCTTTTATATGGTATCGATTCAAATGTATCATATTCGCAATGCGACCGTTGTTTCCGCACCACGTGCGCATTGCATTCTCTATGCATACGTAATACTTCCGCAATAATCGTTTAGCATCCTATTTTTGTCCGCAATACATGTGTTATACTTCCGCGTTACTTTCGTTACATTTTCGCAATGTTTGCAATACATTCCACAATTTTGCAAGCAATATCCCTCGTAAATTGGCATTCGCAAGGTAACTCGTTTTTATTCGTGATATTTCCGCTTTTAATCCTAATTTGTTCGCTGTACATCTTTTATGTATCCGCAATTTTATAGCGAATGTTTATTTTTTTTTGCCAAATTTAGTGCGGATGACAACGAATGACCGAAATTTGTATTCGCAATTCATGCGTAATTCAACTTTCCCCCAGTGGGACCGGGCCTTTACGTAAGATATTTTCTTTTCTGTATTTTTTTCCTTCTTTCTTCCTTCATCTTGAGCAGTCAGATAAAGATTTGATTGCAGACAGTTGATTTCATGTTGTATCAATCTTTCCATTACATCACATTTCATATGATTCCATGTGACAAATAATGCACTGAATCTTTTTTCAATTCGATTTTTTGAGAGTGAAAACCCAAAACAAGCAAACATACATGTCAAAATATTTACATACCTTGATGCCCATAGCTAATACATTCCAACATGACCACATTATTAAACAATCATGACAATGGCAATGGTTGATTTCCTTCATTCAAATCATAAGCCAATACAGTTTCTCATTCCAAATTACCATCCTCTATCATACCCCCATTCCCCTACCCCGCCCCCCCCCCCCCCACCCCATCCTTGCCCCAAATACACACACATACACTCAGCAGGTGTTCAACAGCAACACTAAAGACCAACAGGTGGTAATTATCAAAGTTAATTATTGAAGTTACGAACCTATCAAGCATAACACTATACCTCTATTTCAGACAATGCACAACAAAGAAATGTCCTAATAGGATTACCAACACACACAGCACACCTCTAGCCAGCAGACTTTATCTCATCCAGAAACCACGCTGGTGTAGACCTAGAACGCATCAAAACCAATTATCGCCACTGCGGCCACTGTGTGATTCTGGTAGATGAAAGTGCATCTTGCGAGGAGACGGGCAGAGAGAGAGGAAGCGCCCAGACCAGTTCGAGACTTAAAGGAGGGGTAAAGACTGCCTGCTCACTCAGAGGAAGGGGTAGATTTCCCTTGTCTCGCCGCCTTGAACGTGGATGGATCCCATATCGTTCAGTTATTAGTCTTCCGGGATCGTTCTACGACTCCCAGGACTTGTCTACTGGGGTTTTTTTTGCTTATTATTGGTGGGGTGCTGTTTGTTTTGTGCTTTTGGGAGGAGTTATCTCTTGACATATATAGAGAGAGAAAAATATATGAGGTTGTGATGGTGCTGAATAAGTACAAATAACCACAAACAAATTAAATAAAATTATAAAATTTACGGTCGCAGACCTTTATGAAGAAAACATCAAAACATAAACATTAATGTTGCTCTTTTATTGTTTTGTTGTGATGATATCCCATCTCTTTATCCCTGTCTCTCTCTTTCTCTTAATGTCTCTCTCTCTCTCTATCTGTCTCTCTCTATCTGTCTGTCTGTCTGTCTGTCTGTCTGTCTCTCTCTCTCTCTATCTCTCTGTCTCTCTCTCTCTCTCTCTCTCTCTCTCTCTTTCTCCGTCTTTTCACTTCATACCTCCATTAGCGTCTATCATTTCTTTCTAGTAAGGACTCACCATGATCAGTGGCTATTTACAAACAACGTGTAACAGTTCTAAATCTGGCCAGTCAATGATGAACATCTCACAACTGTGAAATCATCCTGCAAAAGAGAAAAGAAAAGAAGCAAAAGCAAAACATCATTAATAAGACATAATGGCAAGGCATGATCTACACAGAACACCCTGTAAGAATCTATGTTTTCTGACATCATTAGGAAACATTTAAATTGAATTGATAGGTTTAGCACATCAATTCTCACTCTCCTTGATCAATCCACCATATAATGTATAAAGTCATTACATATCTACTTGAGATAAAACACAATATATCATATCTGACCTCATTCTTACCCTTTTCATGTACGGACAATATCAGCATAATTTACATAATTTACATTTACATGGTCCTTCCTTGATCTGTCCTCTTTCTCTAACACAGCCATTACATTAAATCCCAGCAAAATGCTTCACATATATCCAAATGTTCAGAATGCTCCATCTCTATGAATCTTTGTTACTTTCACCATGCGATAATCAATGCATGTAACATACTTGTGAAGTTACTTTAACCAGGGATGTGTTAGGAAGGAGAAGCAACTCGAGCATAATATATTCAAACATCTGTATGGATACTAAAGCGTGCTAATGAATGTCAAAAGCATTCCACAATCACTACAATGCTTTGATGTCCCATACGCAGCACTGACATTTAGCTGCTGTCAACTTGGAAAGCAATATCTTTAATTCACTGTTTTGTCTCTGGAAGCTATGTTTCTTATCACATTTTTGTGCATTTTTCAAGAAAGTTACGGGAAACACCACTAAAGATCCTGTACTCAGTTTTCTCCTAAATAATTGTTGAATGATGCACAAACGAGATATAAGATAATATTCTTACTTACACAATTAACAAATTTCTTCAATTTCCGCAGATTTCCGTAAATGTGGGATTCAATCATTATCAACATTATATCTTAAGCTGTTTATTTTCATTAACAGAGTTTGCGTGCATTTGCGTGCAACTGAGATATTTTAGTAGAAAAAAATGTTTATTTTTGTTTGCTGATATCTCTTTTCCTCACAAAAGTATTGATGCAATCCAACAGAACTGGACAAGCGAAATAAGACGTTACATTTCGTTTGCTCTATCTGAGAAACCATTGCTACACAATCCTGTTCGTTATTATTAAAACACCTGAAAAGCACATGCTGAGAAGACATTTTTTCTTCGGTGGTGCCACGCATGGGTTCAAAGAAAATAGGTTGTTTCATATCCTTCCATAACACATCCCTGCTTTAACTTTGGGTAAAAAAATGAGGGATGCATATTTCTCAAATGATGTTGAAATGTTAGCACAGTAAACCATTTCTGTAGTCAATATGAATGGAGGAAATGATCATCAAAGGCTCAATGTTTACAAACACAAGTTTGCGTAAATGTACGCGTAGGGCATGAATTAGACAGGAAATCTGTTGACATTTCATGTGAAGTAGCAGATTAAGTCAGGGCAAAATACCAGCATAGCTCTCATTAACATGAAAAGGTCATGCAAGCTTTTTGAGTGGATGAAAAAATTGCAGAAATATTGCAGCAGTCTGGAGCAAGGAGACAGCTTAATCTGGAGTTAGGATCTAGATGGGTGAGGCAAGGGGTAAGGCAGGGGGGCACTGCCCAGCTCCTACTGCGGACATAATCCAGGATGTCATTAATAAGCCAGATTTCACATTGAATCCTCAGAGCAGCATCTTAAAGTCTACTGGGCATCCTTCCCCCTCACCTAGCTCGCTAGCTACCACGTCTTGAGGAGATTGAATGTGATGGGAGATGCTAGGGCAAGGAGTCTGAGATGGAGGCATGAGCAGAGAGGAAGTAGGTTAGGATTGAGAGGCTAAACAGACAGGGAAAGAAAGATAGGGATACAGAGAGACAAAGGAGATGGAAAGAGAGGGAGAAAAAGGGAGAGAGAGAGAAAAAAGACATGGACATAGAGACTGACAGAAGAGAGACATTTAGACAGACAGACAGGGACAGAGAGATACGACTCATCTCCAGCATTTTTATTTTATTGTTTGTGTTTCATTTACATTTTCAGCACCTTCACAACCTCATATATTATTTTTATATATACACACATACACACAAACAAATATACAGACAAACAAGAACATGCTATCAATCTCAGTTTTTGTATTTTTATCTCCCCCCTAACAGTGCAAGCACAAATCAACCTGCCACTAATTTGTTTTGGTATAAGTGTCAACACAATATATTATAATGTTGAATCTACTTGAACCAACACTAAATGTTTATTGAATCATATCTGGTAAGGAACTAATTGGGGTATATTTACACTGATCAGTGTGGAATACTGGGAGAAAGAGAGGGAGAAACACCATTGAAAGCAGATGGCAGTAACGGATATGAGGCAGAGGATGATATACACGAGAGACATAAAGATGTGTCAAATTAAATTGTAAGACATGCACATTACAGAGAGATAGCAGAAAAAACTTTTGTTTCTAGAAAGTTCTTCATTCATTTATAAACTCTTTTTAAATGTCAACGAAGGAAAGGTTTGAGAGAAGAAGGTAAAAATTATAAAAATATGATACACTCTCACAAACTTTGCAATAAAATATCTACAAATGAAAAATTAGTACTAGAAGAGAATAATTGTACAAACACACAGTTCCATTCTTTGACAATTATGATCATTAATGACATTCTTTAATGTTCAATGGTGTATCACCTTCGAACCTACAAGTAAATACTCATCATACATGACTAGAACATTCATTCAAGTTAATAACCAAAAGCCTCTCAAAAAATTCACACATCAGTCCATCAAATAATCAGTTTACATCATTTTTACTTGATGTCAGCACAAAACGGTGAAATCCTTTCAAAAGAAAACATGACAGTAGATGTACTTTTGTAACAACATCCTAAGCCTCGAATATTTATTTGACGTTTGAAATACAGCAAGCCACAGAGAGAGCTGGTGACTCTTAATGCTTCATGTTCAGTTTGGGATTTAATGTTCGTTCAAAGCTACCCACAATCCCGCAGTGGATACGAACAGGCACCGCCTAAAGCCTAGGATCATTCCAGGGACTAAACGGCATGACGTTGGCTTTATCTCAAAACTCACGACTTTACTTATGGATATTCCATTAATACAAATACAAATGGGAATGATTAAGTGATAAAGTACATTATTATGTTTGAAAATATGTGCAGTATTGTAGGAGCTGGTCGTTTTTGCATCTATCACTTGCTTGGACATTAATAGTACATTTTGAAACATATTTTCTGGAGAGTTGTTTTGTGCGGAAAACTTTTAAAACTAAAAAAAATAGTTCAAACAATTCAAACATTTCCTTTTTACAGACATTCCAATTTTGAAACAATTTATGGAAAACATTGGAAGGCACAAGCAATACACCAAATTAACTTCTGTTCATTTTTCACTATTTGCAAACAAACCACAATTATAAAGTTATTTGCAACTTACTTTGATTATCACAATGAAACAAATGGAACACTTTTATAACATCACATCGGGGCTTTGAATATTTGTGTTTCTAGGGGCAGATTACATGAATGTAAGGCAGCTCTGCAACCAGTTTACTTGTACTTTCTCTGCTCAATAAAGGGCCATTAAAGTCTCATCAAATCATGTGATAATTGAAGACTGATGCAAAGGAGCAATGTTTCTTTTGTTGTGGCGCACTATGCAATTGGAACTTCCTCTTTTCTATAATTGAAGTTTGATTTGACAGTGAAAGAGCATACAGGATTTAGAACCAATCATGAGGGACTCAAAGTTAATCTCCTTCTGCAAAAATGGTTTATTCCCATTTGGTCGACTCCCATTTGCATTTCTCCAATTTGATCTGCTAGCACAACCCTGTAAAGTATCATAAGAAGATAAATAAACTGAATTAAAAAAATTCAAAACCTTTTCCCTGAAACAAAACTAAAAAAAAAACTAAAAAATTAACCCTAACCTAAATCCCAACCATTCTGACGTCCATCAATAAATTCTATCTCTAAGCTTATTATGTAGAAGGTGAAAAGAAAATAAAACCTACATGTATATAGACTAAATTGCCACATTCTCTAAAATCACCTCATAAAGTTTACAGAATACCATCCATGCTTATCCCATGCTTTCAGGATTTTGAGTTTTTTTAAACAGACTCTTCAATGAAGACGTACGTCTGGCTGCAATAGACTCATAATTCTCAATTTCTCAAATGATAAAGTGTCTAGTCTTATAATATCAGACTCAATTTTTCAGTTTGGATCAGAAATGCCCTAGAGCATGGAAATAAGGCTAACTACCACATAATCTTTACATGAAGCAGTCCACGTTGTAAGGACACTTATATGCTGCTCGACCCACTGAGCCTACCATAACTATCCATTAAATACTCCCATCGTACAAGGTGGACACGTATGGCTTGAACCTCTGAACTTCCCATCAGACATCAATTGGCATCATTCCATATACTGTATATCCAATAGCCACCATTTAGGGCAGGACATTGACCACATGTCCAAGTTGATTTCTGCCTGATGGTCACTTACTGCTCAATCAAAGACTTACTCACAACGGTCATCTCTTCACTCAAGACTTTATCTTAAACATAGCTTAACTTTCAGGCTGTTTGACATTTTAATCCAAATTCTACAATCAAATGCACGGTGCTGAAACATTCAGGTCTGACTACACTAGACTAAACGCTCTCTGGCTGTTCTCTGGAAGAAATGAGAAAGATGATTCAGTGCTTGACACCAACGTATCTACATTACAGCTCAAAGGAATTGGCATAGGTAAATGGAAAGGGAAGAAAGGAAGGAGTCGCAGTTTTAAACCGTGGTATATTTTGTCCAGTTCAGCATGAAACATGATGCTTTAGCCTAAAATGCATCATATTTCATGCTGAACTGGACAAAATATACCGTGGTTTAAAACTGCAGCTCCTTCCCTTTCTTCCCTTTCCCTTTCCCTATGACAATTCATTTGACCTGTAGTGTATGGTAGCTTGGATAAATAATGTGCCACAGCCTAGGATCAAGGCTAATTTACCAAATACAATATGACTCGAGGAGAGCTTGCATTGGATACAGTTCTCCTCCCTACACTCCATCCCAATTTCCCCCTTCCCCCTCACTCAAGTCACCATCTTCACACGAGATGGGGGGAGATAAAACCCCCCTCGAGAAGGACTTATCCTTTCTGGAGCCACATACTCCTTCCTCAATTTGCACTTTTTCCCCATTTTCTTTTTCCTCTAAGTTTTGGCACAAAAAAGTACAAACTTTTCAAGTTCAGTTTGGGATGGTAAGGGCCATAGGCATGTGGATGACTAATGTGCACAATATGCCTTGTTTATCACCCCGTTTCTCTCTCTCTCTCTCTCTCTCTCTCTCTCTCTCTCTCTCTCTATCTATCTCTCTCTCTCTCTCTCTCTCTTTCCCTTCTCTCTCTCTCTCTCTCTCTCTCTCTCTCTCCCTCTCTCTCCACCTCCTCTTATTCTCCATGCCCACTTCTCTTGTTTTTCTCACTCTCTTTCTTTCCTCTCTCACATTCTCAACAGTCATAGCTTTACAAACCTTTTTTTCACAAAAGTGAAACATTTTCATTGTTTAATGTTTGAAAAACAGGCTTTATAGAGACCATATTCTACATTAACATATTGTATTGCACTGACCAGCCCCCAGGAGCTGTAAAGGCTGCCATGGGTATTCCATGAGCATGTTGCATAAATCCCTACAATCACTTACCAGTGATGGCAACTACCATGGCAACCACTGCAATCCTCAGACCTGGTTATCTGCTTCAATGATATTCAAAATATATGCTAAGTTAGAAAAATTGAGTAGATAGGGAACACAGCCAAGGCAAAGCACAGCACTTGATAATGAGATTCTTTTGTCTGCGATTCAAGGTTTGAGGTTCAACCAAAGCAAGAAATCCCACAGACTAATCCAACGCTAGCACTCAGTGCAATACAGATGGGCTGAAACCCGGCTGTCTGCCATCATGACTAGCGACTTCACAGCACACACCAACCAATTCTTAATCCCATCTAAGGAGAAACTTCCTTCAATCCAATCACATCATATATGATTTGACAAAAAATAAGCATATCTGCCATTACTACTGTGTTTTCAACTTTTCTAATGACAGGAAAATGATACATATGGCTGCGTTCTGATACATTTCCCCTGTTTTAGTCAGATCTTACTTTGTTAATATTTTCTCACAAACGCTTTTGAGGGATTGCAATTATATTGCTGACTATATTTAATAGGCCACTTCCTCTACTAAATACCAGAGGGACATACTAATGGTGGGTGATTGAGATACAGGAGCCTTGAGAATCTATCACCAGATACATTACATTCCATTCTTTATAGAATGCCACATATTTATTTTTCTTGTTGGCATAGGAGATAGCTGTAGAACCTGTTATACTTTTGTATGAAGTTGTTTTTTATTAATTGCTTCATTCTTCAAAACAAAAATTTAAAAGATGATATAGAAAAAATATTTGCAGTAATGTTCAAAGTAATATCAAATGGTAAAATATAACTAATTACAGATGAAGATTAAATCAAGTTCTTCCATTTCTTGAAATCAATACAGAATATATTTGTATGGGTGCTATTAACTTGTCACCTTTTCCTAAATTTAATATGACCATTTTGAAATGTTGGAAATAGAAAAAACAACATCTGCACCTCCTGAATGACTTGTCTGAATGTGCTAAAATATGCACTGAGCTGTCAGTCCACTTTTAGTTTTAATTTTCTTCATTTTGTTTGTATAAAGTCAAATTGTTCATTAGGTGGACTGCACCTTTACCAAGCACTATCTCACATACCGGTCAGACACTCTATTTCTTCCCTGTGCAGTTGTAAGCAGTGGAAGTCACTGCATACTAGAAACATATTAGCACAGAGGAGTACATAGATAGAAAGTATGTATTTTGTGAGTCAAAGCACTCCCAAGGCAAAAACAATAAAACTGTTGTTCAGAGAGTTAGGATATGTCCAGTGCGGAGAGCTGTGGTCAGTTATAAGTGGAATCAGGGACCTCCCGGGTGGAATCCTGCCCCTGTTCTCTCCTCTTCTCTCTTTTTGCCAGGATCTGTTATATATCGGAATCCGATACAGGTATGTCCTTCATCTTTTTCTCGCTGGACATTCCATTGCTTGTTTCTTAATGGCTTTGTTTGCCTCCTCCCCTACTCATGTTTTTGCATCACCCTTTGAAGAGAGAGTCTTGGGGTAATATATGTAGCATGATGTACAAACGAGTTTAGTTTAGTATTGGAAGTCAAGGGAGGCAGAAGTGTAGATACCTGTATATAGTTGCCTGTAGCCTGTTAAAGTAGAATTATTGTAAAGTTGGTGTTTGTTGGTGTAACCAAGAACGTTGTGGAGTAGCCGAGTTATAAGTGGAGTTATAAGTTGATAGTTAAAGTATACTTCATTAAAGGAGGAGTTGACCTGACGTCGGACGCTGTTCCTGATTTAGGAGAAATTAACATTGCTTTTCCCGTAATTCACAACTGTGTGAGAACGCTTTGCAGAATCCCCAAACTAGTATCTATTCGGACGGAGACGCTGGTGCATGCTGTGGGTGGACCAGAACGCACGCCAACCTCGGACCTTCGCGTGCTGCCAGGGTACATGTACTCGCGAGCTGCATTGACTGAAATTCATCGCGTCTTTTAAGAGTGGCCACTCATTGTCATTATTTCAACCGCGTGGACTGTATTCCTGTTTATTATATATATTATCTCCCGACTCTTTGGACCAGCAAGCTGTATGTATTTAATATTCTATATCACCCTCTGTTCAAGATACATGTATCACTATTAATAAACCTCTCGCCTGAGCCATAAACATACTTAATTGTTTGTTTCTCCTTTGATAATCAGTAACAGTAATCGAACCCCTGTAAGTGACTAGCGAGTGCTTACACAGTCCTGGTACATTTCAATAGGTGACAATATGTGATATCTAATATGCGCTGCCTTGATAATTTTGCTCTCACTTTCATAAGCGTTCATTGACTCTGCATTTTTGTTTTCTTTCCCTTTATGAGTTGCCTGGAGGGAGGAGGGAAATTGAAGAAAGAAAACAGGCTGGTAATTATTTCCTAGCGAGGTTAAGTTTGAGTCATACACCCATCTATGATGCGCAGTTCAATGAATATCCTTACTTTTGTGTTTTTTGTGTTTTTTCGTGTGTTCTTGTTTGACCTAGGTAAGATCATGAGGGAAGTTTTCAATAAACTATATAAGTAAAGCCAATTTAAATGCAATCTACCACTTCTCACCCTTATCTATACCCTCCTATTCCATGTAATCTCCACCACCCTAGCACTTTATATGTCACTCTTTCTCTCCCCCCCCCCCCCCCACTCTCTATTTCTCTATATATGTCTCTCTTATTCTAACTCTAACTCTATTTATATCTAATCTTATATCCGCATCTCTAACTCAATTCTAACTCAACTCAAACTCAACTCAAACTCAACTCAAACTCAACTCAAACTCAGCTCAAATTAAACTCGAACAACTCAAACTCAACTCAAACTTCAACTCAGTTTCACTTGGTACTATCCCTCTGTCTCTCTTCTCCCTTTTTTCTTTATTTCTATTTTGAAATACTTCTCTCACAGAGCTATATGTACACATTTATTATTATCAACAGAAACATAATACCTTCAGGTCCTTCAAGGCATGTTTATCAAAATAAAGATCATAATATATCTATATCTAATATTCTAATCTTTCTCTTGGCATGTTATGACTTGTCTGAATAGCTAGACTATCACCCCAATCCCTCTGATAAATCATGCTGGAACACTATCTTCTGCCAAACATCACATGCAACCCGCTCACAGTATCTGTCTAGCACCACAGAGACAAACAATCCACAAAGCTGAATCATGGTTAAACTAAAAACAAAACTAAACAAAAAAGAACAAAACCGAAATCCTCGAAATGTGCGAGCCAAATATTTTGAGGATTTCACAAATTTTGACTAATTACTCCAAATGTGGATTATTTAAGGACAAATAACTTTCAGCGAGTTTCTAAAATGGACAATACATGAATTTAAGACCATTGACAAGAAGATTGCTCATGATCACCCTTTGGAAGGCTTTTTGTCTTCCTAGTACAGTATATTCCCTTTAACTCATGGCATGCCACATGAAACTTTTCTTCACAAGTACTGCACACAAATCCCATAGAGTTCCAGTCTGTCTGGCTCCTATTGGGTTAATGTATGCCCCTACTAGACTGTGATGCCACCAATCAAAACTTTCTATCGCTTCATCACCTGTCCGCAGGATTCCGCTAATCACAACAATCCCAGCGGACTAGACTAATAAAGTCCACGTGGTCTGGAGGGAGCTAGCCGTCCAGTAGGCCAGATTGGTCATCAAGGTTTTTTCCTTATACTTTAAAACAATGAGGTCAGTTCCCATGATGCACAATAACAAGTTTTGGGGGAAGGCCCGCGGAAATCAGGGTAGATTTCGCAATGTTCATGGCTACTGTTTTGCAAGGGAGGAAAGTTTCGCAACAAAGCTAGGCAGCTGCAGGGGAAAGACTGGCTCCGGATTTACATCCGCTGTATCTAGCACAGGCAGCTTAACTCATTTTGGAGAACATTTCTTCCTGGTTTGACAAAAATGGCAGGAAGAAAAGCACACATAAGCCGCTTAAACAGCAAGATAATGTTTTCTTTACATGAGAGGTTGAAGTGGGTTAATTGCTTCACCAAATGTTTTCATCAAAATAGATAGATTCTTTCCTTTTAAACCATTTTATTGAGGTCACTCCTCTCTAAGTCCCCTTGATACACAATAACAAGTGAAAGTTTTGGGGGGAAGGCCCAAAGAAATCATGATAAGCTACTACCTTGCAATGAAAGAAAGTGTTGCAATAAAGCTAGACGATGCTTAGGAACAAATTGGTTCAGGATATATCTAGTATATAGGATATTCATAAAGAGAAATGAAAGATAATATGAAATAACATTCATCAAGCCCTTATTTGAAGAAAAATCCTAACAGTTGAACATTTTCAAATGGGTAGATTCATGGTCCCGCGCAGTATCATTCAGCATTGAGCCTTTCCTACAAGAGATGTTGATGTAAAAAACAAGTATTTTCATCAAAATTATTATGTCCTTTCCTCTCATTTTATAACAATGAGGTCAATCCTCTTCAAGTTCCCATAATCAGGATAACATGTTACATTTTGGGTGGTAGACTCACAGAAATTATCATAGATTTCGCAATGTTCATGGCTTCTCTGTTGCAATGGAAGAAAGTGTTGCAATAACGCCAGACGACACTTAGGAACATTACTGGCTCGGGATATATCCGCTGCATCTAGCACAGTCAACCAGTTTAACTCATTTGGGAGAACATTTCTTCCTGGTTTGACAAACTGCAAAGGTTTTATCACAGGAAGAGAAGCAAGATGATGTTTGCTTAGGAGAAGTTGAAGTGAGTTAATTGCTTCGCCATGTCACGATTTCTCACGACAGAGTTCACTGAGGGACACTTGATATCACGACTTTCATGCGGAAAGAAGATGGATTTCATCTTAGCTCAGTTCCGCTCTGCCTTATCAATATGATAAGGCATTGAACTGTGGGTGTAATACTTTCCTTACGAGTATAAAGAATTCTAAATTTGCATGAGAATTAACCATTTTTGTGCCACACATATCAATGCCCTATCCAAAGTGTATGTCCCAAAACGCATCAACAGCGCATAATGGGTTAAATATGCACATAGCAGGATTCTAAACAAAAAAAAATCCATCACATAGAGGAAAGTTTGCCCCGCCTCTCCCTTTTAACATACTCAAAACTCTTTCTTTCTAATTCACTTTATCAACACATTTCACATCATTTTTCAAAATGTGTTGTACTCGTGACACTGCAAATTGGCAACAACCAAACTTGTTTGCCAAACTCAACTCCAGGGGTGGCTAACCTGTTTGAATGTGTTCTCCCCGCGACCAAGCACCTCTTCAGCGAATACCCTCCCCTTTCTGGGAATCCTTTCCCCCTTTTGATTATCAGCTACTAAGATGGGAAAAACTCAGTTCCCTCGTTCGTGTCAAGTTTGTAATTAATCATTCTTAAAGACATTATGTAACTGACTGTCTGACGGCGAGAAATGATGTCCAAATTCTTTTTTATTTCTAAGCTCCTTCATTCAGTTTCCTCCCATTGAAAACTTTCATATGTTCAGTTTGTGTGATATGTTGTGACACAAGCATGAGCAAATCAACTCAAATGAGTGTTGTGTTGTGTTGTGTTGTGTTGTGTTGTGTTGTGTTGTGTTGTGTTGTGTTGTGTTGTGTTGTGTTGTGTTGTGTTGTGTTGTGTTGTGTTATGTTGTGTTGTGATGTGTTGTATTGTAAAGAGCCAAATCTCCTCAGGATCAAGTACCTCAAAACAATGAAAGAACGTACATTACGGCACAAGATGAATCCAATTTTGTCTTTGAGTGATATGTAATGATCTTTTAAAGCAAAATGAAGGTGAAATGATCACCAAATCTTCAAAACGGTAACAAGCTGGAAATGTTTAAATCACATTTTTGATCTTCAATATTGGCCCAATAATTGCTCTATATCTTATTTTTCAAACATCAATTCATTGTGTAATGGAAAGGACATTTGTACAATAAATTTATGATTACTTAAAATAAGCGTTGCTAATTGTTATGTCTGATATTGATCATGAGCTAATTAAGCACCAACAATAACAAAAACAAATTATAAAAAGGACACAAATAAAAACAAATGCATTTAGTGAAACCTTTTTAAAACTCCTTTCGAAGGTACCTGACCAGTCAGAAACACACTGATGTGTTCAACATGTGGGGAAAAAGCACTCATTATCACTCTAATGGGCAAGTTTAATTGAGGAAATTGGAGCAGCGTTTTCCAGAGAGCAACTGTGTTTCCCACACCTGCTGCACAAGACAGACCTGTCTGTCTGTCTGTCTGCTATGGTAGTCTCTTCTCAGACTTTGTTCAGCACAGATTAACTCGTATACACTATTCATCTAAGTTGGCACAGTTAATACATATGTATAAATACAAATCTCATAAAATAGCAGTTTGGCTGCCACTAAAATGTTTTGTTCTTGTTGATGGTTAACAACTAGCTCATGTCCAGGGCATTTTGAGAGCAAACATTATTATTTGACATTAAATTTGGCTGCGCTATATTTAGAGATCATACATTAATTGTAAAAATGTTATTTCCTTTATAATGAACATGAAGTCTAAAAAAATAAGATTTAGAGCAATGATTAAAACCAGACAGTTAAATGGATCCAATGATCACCTTCTACTGATGGCGTCTTAACACGGTGATGACGGCTAGATGGTCCTGCTTGGTGAACCCTGGGGGGTGTTTCACCAAGCTAAGAACGACTTTACGAACAACTGGTGATCCCTTCAAGTGCTAAATCAGATTTTCAATAAACAAAGTATGGTAACGCATTTAGCAAAAGATGGGATGTGAAGTCGTTTGTAACTTACGAACAGCTTGGTGAATCACCCTACTGGTCCAGTACAAGGACAACAGTTAACATGGAATTGCACTTACCTAAAAGATATGGCTTAATTACACCCTATAAGGCATTTGAGATTTATTCATTACCTTTTGTATATTGTCCGTATACAGAAGATTATGCGGGAGGCGCGCTACTCAGTAACTGAGTGGGGTAAAACCAGCCCCTATATATGCAGGCTCAATGAAAACAGGCTAATTCCATCATGTGTGATCTCATCAGAACAAAAGCACACTCTTGTGCATTTGGGGGAAGAAGCAAGTCACGAGTCTGCAATGAAGACTAGGCATACAGAAACAATGTCTCAAAATGGTTAGTCTATCCTCCAAACTCCTCCTACAGTTCTATCAGAGACTCTTTCTCAGCTTACACATATAAGGGTTGGATAAAAAGTTAATGCGTGAGATTGTAACACTCATATTGCTCGTGTAGGATGAGGTCATTCATGTTCAGGTGATTTTTCAAGATACTTATTCGGCACTGAGGTCAACGTACTTTCTTGAGCAGGGCTTTCATAGTTCTCGCATAATCATTATTATACCATTGTAGTGTACTTTATTCTACACATTCCCACTTATAGATTTCCATTTCTGAAAGTTTTTCCTTCTAAGAAGTGCTTCTCTTACTTTCTTAATTTATTCCTTTCTTCCTTTCTTGAATAATGTTTCCATTTCTTTCTTCAGTGTCTATGGAAGATTTTACTGACTCACACTGTTGTAATGGATGAATCCATCCCATGTGACACGCATTCTGAGAACATCTAGCGTCTAAATATACCACAGGTTGATACGTGTACAGACTATCGCTCGCACAAATGTTTGCATGCGGTTGCTAATTTGCCATCACCTTCACGAGCAATACCACGGCCTTTCCTCGACCTGATTCTTCCGAGGCAGTCTAACACAGCGCAATCTTCATCAGATCTACCGGAAAATGGGTGATTGATCCAAAAATGATTGTTTTCAATCTCTGTATTCATTATTTCATGTGTTACGGAACAAATATTAGGCAGTTGCCAGGTTTCCGGTACATTTTGTCATTTTTAATCTCCAAAACAGGAAATGATCATGTTCTTATTGTATTCCTGACCTCGACACATTTGAGATCTAGCACCTGTGTGTGCAACCAAAAACTCAAGGATAACATACACAACAAAGTGGCATTTTCCTTCAAACTATTGCCAAAACACATTTTTTATTACAAACTGCCAACAATTCTTCCAAAGAAAAATGTGTCAGGATCCCCAAATATCACAAAAGTATGTTGGAAATGACACGATGACAGACTTTCGACAAGGTGATTGTCATTGGCAACTGCTAAGCCCTACCATGAAGCATGAACGCACTGTAACAATATTGGACAGAATCAATTCTGCGGTAAGCTAATACATGCTAAAGTTGGATCCTGGCTTACCATAGAAACATTACAAGGAAAGTGTGATAAAACTATGAAGGACAGGGTGTCCCATGTGCAAATGTCATGAAACTAGGCAGGTCTGGAATCAGCAGTTTACCGAATGATGACGATTATGAAATCTCACAATCTTAGCTTCATGAACCTTTTCAGGAAAAATCAAAGGATAACAGTATTATGAATCTTCAAATTCTTAATTTTGTGACGTCACTTGCAAGGTTCTCTGCTATAAGTTGCATAACAATTTTTTGAAAATTTCCATTTTCTTAAGAAGACATATACCAATTTACCTGTGCATTAGATGTACATGTAGGATTGGACATCTGTTTTTACACACATACCATACAAAAGATATCATATGGGAGAACATCTTGAAGGTGGCTTCTCTAAATTAACTCTTTGTGCGTTCACCTGTGAACCCCCTGTGCGTTGCATTAATTTGAGTGTGCGCATATTCCAATGAACTCTTGTCGGAGTAGTAGCTTTCAAGGGCTATAACTTTTTATTAGATTGTCGTGAGGAAAAATAGTGTACACATAAAATATAGAGAATTTCATGGGCTTTCCACTCATATGTATTTTGTCTGGCAGTTGAGGAGCTACTGTATCACAGGGCTTTACTTGTGCAGAACATTTGAAAAAAAAATGTCAATGTTTTCAGTAGTGCTAATGTAAATGATATGTTGGACTCTTCATTTGCTGTAAATTGCAGGAAAATTATTACAGTTATTTTGCTAAGACCATGACCTTTCTATTGATATCAAAATCAATAAGTTTTGAAAAGAAGAAAGTTTGATGCAGGAAGTGCATAGAAAAGCCCCGGAGAAAAGCCTGTATGGCCAAGAATTTGGCTTGATTAGGACTCTAGGAGCTCTTTGTGTTGTAATACAAAGAGATCGCCTACAATGCGCACATGTACACGCACCCACTAAGACTATGACCTTTCTATTGATATCAAAATCAATAAGTTTTGAAAAGAAGAAAGTTCGATACAGGATGTGCATAGAAAGGCCTGTATGGCCAAGAATTTGGCTTGGTTAGGACTCTAGGAGCTCTTTGTGTTGTAATACAAAGAGATCGCCTACAATGCGTACGTGTACAAGCACCCACATAATCACAGTACAATAACAAGGAACTTGTGTGATTTTCTTCTGTACTGTACTGTACAAGATGGAAAAATACCGAAACAAAATGATCAAAATTCTCCGAAATCTTCTATGTAACCCTATGCTGCAACGCGAACGAGCGGAAAGCCTATTACAGTGACGATCGCGAGCAATGGTACCGAACAGTGGTACGGTTCGCAGTACGCACATATTTCCATTTCCATTCACCTACGTGTGTTCTGTGCAAAATTGCGAACGAAACGTGTCCACGGTTGTGCATTGATGCAAACGAAACGTACAAAGAGTTAAAACTTAACCCGTTGCTCATAATTAGATTTCTTCTGGCTTTGTGAACCCTAGTCCAAGTAGGATGTCAGAACTTGCCATGGAATTGCAGTAACCAAAGGTTGTGTCTTAGGAGGTATTTGAAGTGTATTCATAGCTTGTTTGTCTATTGTGCACCCAGCAGATTGTATGGGAGTCGTCCTGCTCAGTATCCTTTGATGGATTTTTGTCTAACCCTCACTAATATGTTGCATAAGTTTTTTTGGTATATAATACATTTTCAAACGAGAGGAATCATAGCCAGCACAGGTCAATTTACATGGCTCACTCTTTGGAGAAGTATAAAGTGGAGTGCTAAATCAGTCTGAAACAGTTTGAATCAATCTACATCTTTAAAATGCTAGCAACAAAAGGAAGACTGTGGAAGATTTCTCACCTGTCATCGGTAAATGAGCCAAATTAAAAGTCTTCTCATGGTGGATGATAGCTATAATTGCCTTCATTTATGAGCGCTCTATGTCCCTGAAAGAGCGGATGGACGGAGGGCCGACAATTCGCGCTTCATTCAAGTAATAAGGGTGTTAATTAGGTATAACTTAGAAGGCTTTTATTAGGATCCACCCTCTCATTTCTGGTGCACCTGTCGCCCCATAATGGCCTGTAATAATGCTAGTGTCTCAGGAGAAAATTGGAACTTATCTCATTCAGACAGAGAAGACCTTGGATAAGTCATCGTACCTATCTAATGAAGATCTCCTGATTAAGAACAGGAGACTTCATTATCTCTCTCTCTCTCTATCTCTCTCTCTCTCTCCCTCTCTCTCTCTCCCCTCTCTCCTCTCTTTCTATCTCCCCTCTCTCCTCTCTCTCTCTCTCTCTCTCTCTCTCTCTTTGATTCTCTCTCGCACTCTCTCTCTCTCTCTCTCTCTCTCTTGTTACATAGTAAGACGTTAAATATGATATACTATATTACAGTCAAATCCACAGATCAACATAAAGTTAAATTCCTGCAGAAAAAAATTGAATACAAATTCAAAATCAATTGTAGCTGGTTGCCATATTCATTTCTTTCCCCAGGGTTCCAAATGAGGCAATCGGCTGCTATTACATTTTTTTTTGTTAAATTAATGTTTTCCCTAATAAACCTGATGGTAATGTCTAAATAGATATTAATGATGTGCTTCAAAAGTATAATATGCCATACAAGGGGTATGAAATTATTTTTTTAATCCAATTAAAGTTATGCAATTATCAGCGGTAATTACAAATGGCAAATTTGGACCTTTATTTCAGAGCTCTATTACTGGTATTATCTAATTCTTAGTTATATACTTATTATTCATGAAAAAAAGGAAAAGGATAAGAGAAGAACAAAAGTGAAACCATGAAGAAAATGAAAGACAGGTGGTTCACTGTAACAATCTTGGCACTTTAAGCAAACATGTCTGGTTTCAAACAGACAAAAAGGAAGTGCATAATCAACACTTGCAGTGCCAATATCATTATTTGAGAGGGGGAGAAAAGGGGCATATTGATAGCGAGAGAGATTATTGATTATACAACAGATTCAAACTGCATGCATTTATTGACAGCACACCTGGTTATTATGCTTCTAACAAATCTTCCACCTTTCAACATATAATTGGAGATTTTCTGTTTCAAACATTCAGCATTTTAAAATCCTGTGTTGACAATTCATGGTTGATTTGTTCAACATTGTTTCTTACAAATAACAATTAGTACTTTTGTGCCCAACAGAATGGCCTCTATTTTGACAGGTAAATCTGACTAAAATCGTCTGTGATGCACGATTAATCATGCTGTTATTGAAGTGTTGTACACTAGCCTTGATCTCAAATCAGTGTAAGAGAGAGAGACTGACAGACGGATGAACAGACAGATAGGTAGGGAGAGAGAGAAGGAAAGAAAGAGAGAGGGAAGTGATGAGAGACAGTGGGAATAATGTAAGAGAGAGGCGGAAGAAAAAAACAACAGAATAAGGTTTTCTTTTCTTAAGAGGAATAGAAAAAGACTAGGGAAACAAGTCCATGCTGTAGTATAAAAAGATAAGGAGTATATTTTTAAAATGTTCTCTCAAAGTTAAAACTAAGAGACAAAAGTTACCGCAATAGAAAAACAACTGAATATATCCTTACATCATATTCATAATAAATAAATGGCAGTCATAAGTCGTAATTTGCTCAATAGTATACAGCAATAAACACAGTGGGCTTGATGAATTCAAACAGCATTTAAAAGGAGCTAACTGTACATGAGTAGAACATTACATAGTCACACCATAAGTGGAATGCACCATACTGAAACAGCACTGTAAATGGCAGGAAATACCTAACAACATTCATACTCTTTTTACAGTTGTATGAGCAAACCATGAACTTGGGATTATGACCTCATCACCTCAAATCTTCATAAACCCTTACCAGCATCTGGAAAGAAAATGGTGAATAATGGAAAAGACGCACCTAAAAATAACACATGTCCATAACTCATCCTGTGACAAGCCCAGAGAAATCTGATATCCTGAGACAGTTGACGACAAAACGACTGAGAAATGACATATTGCATCTATTCCAGCTCTCTTAGAGAAGCTCAGAGGAGAAAAATACATGATGAGCTCTGCAATGAGTAATGCTTATCCCCTCAACAGCTTCCTGAATTATCAGCGAGGCTCATGGGAACTATTTTTGGTCTCCGAAACAGGTGAATGATGCAACCTGAGAATGACAGCCAGTGTGAGGTTTGTTTGAGAGATAGCTTCTGGTAGAAGGTCTGTTTATGCAGGAGTGATCAGCAATGCTCAAGTGTGGATATGCACCTATCCTATGAATGATAACTGAAGGTAGAGTTCAAATTAATTAAATGCATCTCTCTCTCATTCACATTCTCTGTCGATCTGTCATTTCGTTTTTTTCCTCCCTTTTCTCCCTTTCATTCTTTCTATCTTGCATTCTTGTAATCTCTTTCTCTGTTTTTCATGCTGTCTCTCTCTCTCTCTCTCTCTCTCAGTCTCTTTCTCTCTCGCGTTGCATGTTATAGCATGTCAAAACACTGTGCTTCTCATTCTAATTTAAACTTAATAAATGAATAATCAGACTATTTAGACTGTATAAAAGCATCAACACTGTGCAAATTCATAGAATCACATATACAAATTCTCAAGTAATCTAGAATTGATTGAATTGGACAGACCAAGCATTCTATATGATTCAATGAGAATACATTATAGCTGTTAGTAAAACCTAAGAAGACTCAAATACCGTTAAGGAGGTGGTTGGTTTGAAAGGGAAAATCAACCCTGAAGGTTAGTTGATTTCAATGAAAGCAAAAACATAGAAGGAAAAAAATATTAGTGAAAGTTTCATAAAGATCCATCAAAGGATAAGAAAGTTATGATTTGTGTAATTTTGATTTTCTGATGTCACATGCCAGATGTAACTGTAGCTTTCTTATCCTTTGAATGATTTTCGTCAAACCTTCACTTACATGTTTCTTTCATGTTCTTTCTTTTATCAAAACCAACTTAACTTCAGGGTGGACTTTCCCAATAACCCCCTCAGTACCAATGGTGAATAAAATGTGCAGTACATGTTGTTATTCAACAGGCTTTTCCTTGCTTGGTAATGAGAGACTTAAACAAGAAGTGCTACATATTGATGCAAAATAAGTACCTGGCAACTTCGTTTTAGAGATATCTGGCAAGCGTGCATACTCACCTCGAAGGATCCACGCAATAACATAATTTGCCTTGGATAATCTTTGACAGCAGATATCCTATTCTCTGACATTCACCATTCTATCAATTACTCCGTTTCCAGACTTTTCTGGAAGTACATGCCCAGTCACAAGCTACCTTACTAATTAAAGATGAAAACACTGATGTTAACCTCATGTGTGTGATTATGATGTATACAAGGTCATATGAAGTGATTAATGCTCATCAAATTAATCATGCTCATTAAGACGATGTGTGTTATTCTGTAATTCTGTAATTCCAGGCATAGTATGGATCATCAGTGGGTCTGGCAGACGTAGACTAATTGCTATTGAATCCTTGAGGGCCCAGACTGAGTTGCTATCTATAGCAACTTTGCAATCAATTGTAAAGTTGCTCTCTATTGCAACTCACCGTATCACAAATCAACACTGTTATTTATTGCAAGTCCAAGTCTATGCATGGTTTTGCAATCAATCACATAGTTATGATCGATTCATACAAGCTCCTATCAATATCAATTGCAAGTAATGATCGATATCCATCATTGGTTCTTTGTGATACAGATTTATGGTCGATATCAATTGCACGATTGATAGATCAGTCATACAATTGATCTGTCGACTGTACGATCAAGTGTATTTGTGATACGGAGGGCCCCAGGTCTGGGAACAATCAGGAGAGGAGAAGAATTATTCTTGCAAGCACTCAACCCAAATAGACATGTGATCATATAAAATAAAAATGTGAACAGCCTGGAAACCAATCCAAAAGTCACATATGCTCGTTAAAACCCACATTTTGAGACATCTTGGTATTTCCTAAAATTAAGCTCATCTGGTGAGAGTCTATTGCAGGGATATGGCCTATGTATATTAGTTTCCTGCATTATTCAATGACTGGGGTTTATCATTCTAATTGCAGCTACTGCTAACCCTGTGTTAAGACACATTAGTGAAAGATTAAATCAAATTGATTATATCAGTGATATAGGGTCATGAACATGTATTTCTAGCATAAGTGACTGAGAAATATTATAATTCTGAGTATAAGTTTTGCTAGCCGCTTGTAATTTATACGATCACATGTTTATTTGGGACTAGTACTCACAAGACTAATTCTCTTCCTCTCCTGATGGTTACCAGCCCTGGAGAAGTATTTTATAGCAATTAGTCTACGTCTGCCAGACCCAGTGATGATCCATACTATGCCTGGGATTACAGAACTTGGACTGAGAGGAGCCAAGTGCAGTTTAGGTACTTCAGCATGAGTTGAGATATAACACACATCTGTTTAATGAGCATAATCAATTTGATGAGCATTACACTCCATAGGACTTTAACTACATCATAATTCATCTCATCTGGTTAACATCAGTGTGTTCATCTCTAATTAGGAATGTAGCTGGTGACTGTGCATGTGCTTTGACAATAGGTCTGGAAATGGAGTAATTAATGGAATGAGCTTTTGCTAGCCCTGGATAAAGGCACATTGGTGGAAAGTTATAAAGCTGGCTTAACTCACACTGAGTCTGAGTTGATGATCCTTAATGGAATTTGGGACAGAACTATATTCATCCAGTCCTCAACAGATCATTTCTTTACATTGGACAAATCAACTCATATCCTCTGCAGCTCTGTGTAGAAAATGGCTTGCATGAAGTGTTGCTATGTCAGACAAGGATAAACTGCAAAGGCTACATCTGTATGTGGTAGACATACATGTATATATAAAACACACTTCAAAGAAATGATAGAAAATACTATTTTTCACTTTATCTGAAGTCCCATCTTGCAATATCTTCCATTTTGAAGAAGGGATGCTTCAGATTTCTGTCTATCTTGAAAAGTGTAAGCGACATATTTCTCTTTCCCAGAGACATTCAAACCAGTCTCAAAAAGTTAATTTTGGTGATCCAATGCCCTGTTTACAATCATCACTATTCCTCCAGAGCCTTTTAAAAATGTTGTGTTTCCTCCACAGTTTGTGCATGATGACATGTGTTTTTCATATTTACTGAATTTAGAACATTTTAATAAACATATATTTTCTTCAACAATTTAGACATGTGCACATAATATTCCTGATGGCACACAGAGTGCTAAATTTATATATTTTTGTATGGATAGAATAATGTTGTATCAGTAGCCCCAACTATAAAACTAAAATACAGGAGCCAGCTCACGAAACAGTCTTAAGCTCCAAAGCAGTTACACCATTTAAAAAAAATCTCCTCAACAAATTCCTCGCTCATCCCTCGAACAAATTTCTAAGCTTCCTTCAACCCCGGAGGCCTAATTAATAACTTCAGCTATTAGGCCAGGGCGTGGCAAGCTGAGCAGGCAGGCACGAACTTGACAAGTGAGGAAGGATAACGGCCGATCGCTATCACAACAGCAGCCTCCCTTCTTCAAGACACTACCCTGACTCGGCAAGAACGAGTTCCGCTTCTTAAGATTCTTCTTTGGGCCATTCACACTTGAGTATAGAAATATCAAACTTGTATCCCAAATACTGCTTGCAGTATCTTTCTATATTTGTTTTCTCAATGTAAATAAAATAGTAATACCAAATTTGGGGCAAATAATTTCATGTCTAGTGGACCTGAAATGAATGTAACATTTTCTTTAAATTGTATGAGAATTTTCCAACATTTAGACATGAAAAGTGTATTTTCTCAAACTTTATGATCATCTTATTTCAGTTTTTACAGTACTTGCCGATATATTGTATTTGTTCAAGCTGTGATAGTGTGATAACAAAGAGTCTTTGGATAATGACTAGTTAATACAGTCATAAGGCACCTTGTAGCAAATTCATATGTGAAAGGGCAACAGGCTTCAAGAAAGCTCCCTCAAGTTTTTAAGAAGGACCTCTATTTCTTAGGATTTTCTTAGCAGCCAAAGTGATATCAAAGGCCTGCAGAGCAAGCAACCCGACACAAAAGTACAGGATCTTTCCCCGACTTCTGAACGATTATCTCCAGGCAGGCGAGAAGCCTAAAGCTGAAACGTGACATCAAGACACACGCAAGCGATGACATCATTCCAGGCTTTGATGAGATCTTTCCTGAGCGTGACACATCCAGTCCTTCCTTCAGCCGGAACGTCCTTTTCTTATCAACTTTCTTCAACAAAATTTCTTTGATTTACTGATGGCATTCTCTGACAGGACTTTTTTTTTCTTTGCGGGCAGGCAAGATGACTTTATCTCAAGATAATCTCATTATGGTATCTTGGGCGGGGTAATAGAGATGTCGGCACGCAAGAAATGTGTTACGTTCGTTGGGGGTCAGGCTAATCTCCCTGAAATCTGGTACTGGATTAAGAAATTGGAGGGATGATCCTTTGTTATATGTTGGATAAAGATATTAAATTAGTAAGTTTGCAGATTTGAGTAGGAAATTGATCTTAAGGAAAATTATAAAAGACAGGATTCTTAGAAATTTTACTTATGGGTTGTAATATATGTGGATTTACTTCTTGTCTGCATCTTTAAGCTCATTAATTACTTTTTGTGTCTACTGTACATTCTCCTTTTTCTCAAAATGTTGACTACCTTAGCCTTCCCCTAACTCTTTCTCTCTCTCATCAAGATTAGTTTTTATATTCCACTTGCCACTTCCCCTCTATATTCACTAAATTTCTGCACATTCGGACATGCATGGACACACCACACACACACACACACACACACACTCTATCTCTCTCTCACGCTCTCTCCCTCCCTTTCTCTCTCTCCCTTTCTTTCTTTATATCTCTCTCTCTCACTCCCTCTCCCTCTACCCCTCTCTCTCTCTCTCTCTCTCTCTATCTCTCTCCCTCCACCCTCTCTCTCTCTCTCTCTCTCTCTCTCTCTCTCTCTCTCTCTCAGTCTCTCCCTCTTCCCACCTTTGTGCCTGCCTGTCACTTAACATTTCATTACTGCATCTGACATCTATGATACACAATATCAATTGTAACTTGGCTCCAAGTGGTCTACCCATAAATCACATTGCAATTGTTGCTAACTGAGGTGTAAATAGTCCACAATTTCTTTGTCGAAAGACATGATAACTGAGTCACTCCTTCTTCCCCTCCCTCCCATATCACACACCGTTGCTCACCAAGCTACCATAATGATATTTTCAGTTCCTTTTTCTATCTTACTTCATATGTTAAAATTCAATCTTTGTAACTTAATTGTGAATGAGTTGTGCTCAAACTACGTCACCCTTTTGGTATCATTGCATCGTTTATCTCTACGACTATTGCTTTCATTATTATTATCATTCTTAATATTACCTTGAAAGATTAAAGCAGCTTAAGATGCATTTGTTTACACACCCTATCCTTACATGTGTAGAATATTTGGCTATTATTCATGACAAACCCCACTCTATGTTAAGGGCGTTTCACATAAAATCAATCATTTTTTTTAAATCAATTTAAATGTGTAGTCAAATGAAATTACTGAGGTCAGATATTTCTCTAGAGTTCCCATTTTTTTGTTTCTCTCATTGTTCTTTTTTTTCATAAGAAAATGACAAAACTTTTGCTACTTGGGTGTGTCTGCTAATTGCCAGCAGATGGATTTGATGACAGGGAAGGCTGTCTTGAGAAGGGAAGAGGCCAAAGAGATACAGAGATGATAGCATTCCCACACCATCAATCAAGATAAAGTCATGAAGAGGAAGATGTGATTATTGTGTCATCAACTGCAAGGCTTCCCATATGCTTATCTTTCAAGTTAGGAGAGCTATGATCTGAATTAGGACATGAACATTTCTGAAATACTAATAACTAAAAGAATTCAACAGCATATTCATTTACGATGATACCAAACACAATAAGGGATCACAAGACCAATCACTTATCTCTAATGCACAGTGTTACAATTGATCTCAATCGTAAGTCAAGTTGCAATTAATCACAACTCTTCATACGACAGGACCCAGGTTCCATCCATGCCAAATAATATCCCCAAGAAGGATATCATTCCAATAAACATTTAATACTGCTTTAATTGTATCTTTCTTATCCTCTGACAAATTTTTAATGTGTCTTTCATATTCCTGCTTTCATTAAAACCACCTTAATTTCAGGGTGGACTTTCCCTTTAAGTCAAGATCTATTGTTTTCTTAGTGAACTTAGCTAGACCAACTGAGGGTGTTGTTCTCATCTCGTTCTTTAGCCCCATCCCCTTGCATCACCCCTGCATGACAGGTTAACAACCCAATCATTGGATAAGTGTTGGATTGATAACTAAGCACCGCACTATGCTTGGTATCCCGTGCTCAGCATTCCACACACACACCGCAACTGTCAACTCCAATTCTGAAATGAATACATCGGACTGCGTGTTACACACATCAGATATCACAGGGGAAATACATACTTTCTGTTAAATAAAACCGTTTGTTCAATTAATATTTTACAAAAGCTAATTTGGCAAAAGAAACTTAAACAACTATTCCTAATGGCAGTATTTGCAAACACGTTTGGGGGAAAAACTTACATTTTACTGCATATATACATGTCATACAGCTGTGCTTAATTTTAATATGTTGTAGGAATGCTTTTGTGCGGACATAATGATTGTGTATAACATTACGGTGCATCTGAAATGAAAGTAGAAAAGATATGAAAAGTATTGTTGCTTTTATGTAGCAAAATGCTGCTTTGATAGGATTGTTTATGCCATAATTGAACAAATATCTGATGGCATTTGTGTATTCTGATAACATAAGATATCCCCTCCCAAAAACACTTCTGTCCTATTCAATGGAGGGTTCATACTTCTTTTCACATTGATAGCTGTAAACACATCAACCTTACTCTGACAAATGCATAATGTGATTATACTATCTACTCCAGATAGTGACCTACTATTTGAGGACATTTAGCAATATGTGATCACTTTGGGTCAACTTATTTTAGTGAGGTTAAACATCTAGTTTTCAATGCCATGTGTATGCTCTTCTTCTCTCCCTCTCTCACTTTCCCCCTCTCTCTCTCTCTCTCTCTCTCTTTGTCTCTGCCTCTGTCTTTCTGTCTTTCTCTCTCTCTCTCTTTCTCTCTATCTCTTTCTGTCTCTCTCTGGCTGTCTCTTTACCCTTCTTTCTTTCTCTCTCTCTCTCTCTCTCTCTCTCTCTCTCTCTCTCTCTCTCTCTATCTCTCTGTCTCTTCCTACATCTCTATTGCTCTTATCTGTATTACTCTTATAATCTAAAACCAAAGGTGAAAAGTATTTTAAAAAATGCTGATTTAAGCTCAACACTTGTGCTTCAACAAAAACAAAGAGAAGACATATAAACACAAACAATATCCCAGGTTGCAATTTAGCGTGTTATAAGCAACGCAAATATCCCTAAACTGCATATAGGGAGATTCTCCACCATGAAATCTGGCCCTGCTTTTGTACTGAAGTAAACTTCACTGATGTCGACTCCAATAAAGGTCAGTAGCGCTCTGGAAGGCTAAATGTGTTAACATCGTGTCAACCCCTGTTAGATCTAATTTTCCCAATGACTGAGTCAACAGCCAAGTCTCTTAGTCTCTTAAATCTCAGGGGGGAAACCAGAGTTCCTGAGAGTTTGGATCGTGAACATTACCAATACCATCCATGAAACATGCTCTGACTAGTGATTTTTTCAGTAGTTCAGATTGTGACCACACTATGATTTTTCCTGAGAGTTTGGATCGTGAACTTTACCAATACCATCCATGAAACATGCTCTGGCTAGTGAGTTTCTCAATAGCTCAGATTGTGACCACAACACTATGATTCTTCCTTAGAGTTTGGATCGTGAACATTACCAATACCATCCATGAAACATGCTGTGACTAGTGAGGTTCTCAATAGCTCAGATTGTGACCACAATACTATGATTCACCTGTTAACAACTTAAGGGACATTCAATTTAATACAGTTTGCATATTACACATTGTGACAGTTGTTCAGTTAACAGTGGCATGCATTACAATATATGATGTATGCCAGGCATACCTTGGCATTGTTCGATTAAAAGCATATACATTTACATGGAATACCCATCCAATGGGTTTTCACCTGACATTCAATACCCCTTGGTTACTAAACATCTGAAGAACCCCACTTTCTATTTCAATTCCTATTTATTCTATCATTCTACTTGGAATTTAATCATGTGTTAAGTCTTCCAGTTTTTTTTTAAGCTGTCATGCAATCTTTTTTTTTATGAGAATTGTAGTAACTTCACTTTGCATCATAGAAGTCAGAATTTACCTTGACCTTTGTGGAAAAAAACTACAATTATCTTAACCTTGTTTTACCTGATTGTGGGTGATAAATGGAATAGCTTGAAGGTGAAGTATATGTATGTACATGTATGCTCATTGTTTTACATCTCATTCTGTCACTTGTAAATCCAACGCACAGAACAGCCTCATATATGTGTAAACTTACAAACACATTCATCAAACAATTTATCATCAGCATGATCAGGGAGTCATTAAAACCAAAAATGATCTGGATCTGTGTGGACAGCAGGACAGTTCTACCATGATCACAAGACTAAAGTAATGTTCATAAATCATAATCATGGTAATACTGCCGTTACCGATGCACATCGTTAAGAAAGTTTCCAGCGAGCCTCTCAAAACACTATTCATATTCACCAAAAATCCATAATAATGTGGTGTTTTGAACATGTCCTCTTCCCATATCTCTAGATAGAGCAAACACAAAATGGTGACATGTTTCATTAAGCAATACGAGCAAATCACAAGCCATTACATTTCTGCCTATATTGCAGATACAGTTTAGAAGATTGCCTATCCTCCACATTGCTGTATTTTTCCTAGGTCTCCATCTGCAACATATCTACAAAATAGGATTATGTGAGAGACTCATGTTCATATACCCAACTATTAGTAAGGCATCAGCAAAATTGCTGCAAATGTTGCCCTAATTTTGTGGATAGGTGGCGTATATGAACGGGGTTTATTACACATTACCTATGATACCATGAAAGTATCAAGCTGGAGTGCTGTGCAACCCTACAGCACATTGTTGGTTTCCTAGAAGTGAAGAAGACCCCAAAGATGCCTCAAATTGGTTAACAGGTTGATGACAGCTTGGTGTCACATGAAGGTGATGTTATCTTTAGGGAAATCACCTCTTTCAGACTCACACCTGAGCAATCTGATACATCTACGATACCTGGTGGGAGGCCCTTACAACTACAGCAAACATGAGGGTTTATGGTAAGACTGGAGGTGAAATATCAAAGGACTGATTGGTTTGATTCTTCCTTTCTTTCACCTCACCTGACAGCTTTTCTCCTCCACTTTCCTTCTTATGTTTCCTCTCCTTCCCTAATCACACTCTCCTCTGTTGCTCTCTTTCTCTCTCTCTCTCTCTCTCTCTCTCTCTCTCTCTGGTCTGTCTGACTCTGTCTGTCTGTCTGTCTGTCTGTCTGTCTGTCTGTCTGTCTGTCTCTCTCTCTCTCTCTCTCTCTCTCTCTCTCTCTCTCTCACTCTCTCTCTCTCTTACTCTATCCTTGTTTCTCTCCTCTCACCCTCTCACTCATTCCCTCTTTCCCTCGCTCTCTTTTCTCTCCCCTCTCTCTTTTTCTCCCATCTCTCACCATTCTCTCTCGCTCTCTTTCTCTCATACCACTCCCATACTGCCCTACTTTGACAAAAGGAAGCAAGTCACAAATTCCACACATGTCATTTCTTGTCTCATTTAAATACACAGAATACATTTTGGGCACATTTTGGGCACTTGGGGACTAAAAATGGAGAAGAGTTCCTATTGAAATCCTCAGTATACTTTTATGACCCAAATTTCTTCTAAAAAGGTTTTCCCCTTCATTTGAGACAAATTTTAAGTGTTACTTGCTTTCTTTGTTCAAAGAAGGGCAGCAAACTCGTCCAAGTCTTCTTCCAGATAAGTTCATAACTAAGTCTGGTCAGAAACATTAACGCACCCCTCCTTGTCCCCGACAAACAGGAAAGAAGAAAGTTTAGATGTACTTGTCCAGGCCCAGTTGTTATTGCCAGAAAAGGTTTACACCCTACAGCCTAAAACCGATGCTGCAAGCTTAGATCTATCACCTTGGAGAAAGTACAAGCATCAGTGCCTAACAATGACAAAGGGGTTTAGAAAACATACTCCAAATGTGAAGATATTGCCACAGATCCACTTCCACCTAATGTCACCCTAACAATAGACGGGGCATGCACTTGGTGATTATCACAACACCCGGCTGTTTATCCTGTCCCCGTTCGGTGTTTGGCAAGCACACCAGGCTGGAAACGCTTGCAAGATGTTGGCATTTTACACAATGGAGGAAGAGGTCATTAAACTTCAGGGAATGGGAGGTGGGGTATTCACTGGAAACCAGGAAAATATGAAGATGGGATACAGACCTTAATCATCTTCACATTTTGAACTTTTTAGGTCAATGAGATGGACTTTATTTGTTAGCATGGCCTTGAAAACTGGGAGTGCCATTGTGAGAATATCACTTAACCCAACCTTTTGATATTCTTCATTCCTCACCCTTCGGCGCTTCTGTCATGTACTTTGGATTGTCCTTCATCCTCCCTCCCTCCCATCACCCCCCCCCCTCTCTCTCTCTCTCTCTCTCTCTCTCTCCCTCTCCCCCTCCCTCTCTCTCTCTCCCCCTCTCTCTCCCTCTCTCCCTTCCTCTCTCCCTCTCTCCCTTCCCCTCTCCCTCTCTCTCTCTCTCTCCCCCCTCTCTCTCCCCCCTCCCTCTCTCCCTCCCTCTCTCTCTCTCCCTCTCTCTCTCTCTCTCCCTCTCACCCTCTCTCTCTCTCTGTCTCTCTCTGTCTCTCTCCATATTTCTCTTTCTCTGTCTCTCCTTCCCTCTTCATCCTTCTCTCTCCCTCTCTCTCTCTTTCCCCCTCTCTTTCTCTCTCAGCTCCTGTTCTGTTTTATATCCTACATTTTCTATTTTTCTGAAAGCTCACTATCATCTCCTAAGGAATTCTTCTAGAGGCTCTCTCTTAATAGTTGTTTATTTTTCCCATATTTCCTTCCATACTGCTTTTACTCATATTTCTTTCTAAATTCTTGTCTCTATTCCCTGCATGGCCTCAGCAAACTCACTGTTACATTTACATCTTTTATAAAAAAATTCAAAGTCATAAAGTCTTCTGGGGTCTTTGCTTGACTTGTTCCCCTGCCTCCACCCCCACCCCACCTCTTCCCCACCCTCTCAACAAACTCACTCTATATCTTGTACTTTTACTCTTTTATTTTCAAATTTGTTTACCACATGAAGTCCTCAGGGGGTTTTAACTTGGCTTGTCTGTTCACCCCCCCCCTTCCCCCCCCCCCCCCACCCTCCACCTGCAGGGCCTCTATGAACTTACTGTCCTCTTCATATTTTACTATATTATTTTATTGTTTAACGTTGATAACAATTAAAAGTCATAGAATCTTCTGGGGTGTTCATTGAACCTCTCTGCTCACCGCCCCCCCCCCCCCCCAATCCAGCAGGGCCCCTATGAACTCACTCTCCTACTCAAACTTTATTTTTAAAATTTTGATATCAGTTATGAAAAAAGGCCAAAGAGCCTTCTGGGGTCTTCACTTGACGTGTCTGCTATGTTTACCCCTCATCCCCCACCCCCAATGGCTATAGCCTCTCTGAACTCAGTCTACCGCTCATGGTTTACTATTTTCATTTTACTATCACTTATACAAAATTAAAAGCCATAGAGTCTACTGGGTCTTTTACTGCTCGTCCTCTCACCCCTCCTATTACCTTCATGCCAGCTCCCCGTGAAATCCCCTCTCCAATCTGGCCGGCATTATCGGTATGATCTGGCTCATGACTACTACACACCGGGCAGGATATCAGCCTTCATCACTCGGCCAATCACGGCTTCAGTCCTGGCTAGTCTCCCTCGGCCTGCTGCTCATACCCAGACGACCACGCTTCCTCTGTTAAAGATCGGTCAGCGCACCGGCCGTAGAGAATAAGTAGGCCAATCAACCACTAAACCACTCAATCACAAGAGTGTTGGTTCAACCCCCTGCCTAAATGTGAAAGAGCAATGCATAGGAACTGCTAGAGAATGAGAAAGTGGTCCAAATTTCTGCTTATGTGACAGATCAGTCATTGCACTAGCACAGAGAATAAGAATTAAAGTAGGTCAATCGACCACTCAACCAAACCTCTAATCTCACAAGGGTGCTGGTTCAAGTCTCTGGTTATGTGACAGATCAGTCATTGCACTTGCATAGCTTAGCAAAGAAGAAAGTAGGCCATTCAACCACTCAACCAAACCCTACAAGGGCGTTGGTTCAAATCTCTGCTTGCACTGGTACAGCTAGAGAATAAGAAAGTAGGCCATTGAACCACTCAACCAAAACCTCTAATCTCACAAAGGTGCTGGTTCAAGCCTCTGCTTATGTGAAAGATCAGTCATTGCAAATCGCAACAGGGCATACAGTATGTACATTGTACATACACTAAACCACACAGCCACTGGAGCACTACTTCTAATCTCACAAAAGTGTGGTTCAAGTCTCTTCCTTTGCCAAAGATCAGCCCTGAGAGTAGGAAGGCCATCAGCAAACCCCACTGATCACAAAAAGAGCATTGGTTCTCTTCCAAAGTGAAAGATCAGTCATTGCAACCGGCGAGACAGAAGATATATTGACAAGCCACACAACCACATAAGAACATTGGTTCAACTCTCTTCCTATATGCAAGGTGAGTTTATCACAATGTCATAGACAGAAGATTGGCCTTTCAAACCACTTGATCAATTCCTCTTATTACTTCATGTGGAAAAGATTTATTGCATCATCATAGAGGCACAATAATTTGCAGGCACCAACCCAAGTCAGTCTGGATCAAATGAGTCTGAAACAGCAGACTAGTTATGCAGGCAGTAGGTACACCATGTCTCAGAAAAGAAGAGAATAATACACTGACTAGTTTAGAATATCAGACTCTATTTTTCAGTTTGGATCAAAAAAATCCAACAACTGGAAAGCCAGCCTAGTCTTCATCATCGAAAGTCACTCAACCACTCAACCGATTCCTCTACTCTCAAAAGGGCATTGGTTCAAATAGCTTCCTATGCTGTGATTAATCGGTCATTGCCCTGTCATACAGTATGTAGGCCTAGGGAAGGCTAGGCTAGACATCTACTCAACAAATTCTTTTAGTCTCACAAGATCATTGGTGCAAGTCCCTTCCTAGAATATGCATCAGTCATCACATCAGCACAGACAGTAAGTACAGTTGAGGCCAGAAGTTTACATACACCCAGGAAATTCAAAGAAAACTTGACAGTTGCCAAACATCATAAAATTTACTGTATCTTATTAAATATTTGTGCTATCATGACGAATTTGATATCAAACAAATGAGAATGTCATGCCCCTCCATCACATCAATTTGTGATTAGGAGCTGAAAAATATTTTGGTGTCATTTTCCCCCAGAAAATCATCATATTTTAGACAAATTAAAAATTAAAAGTTGACAAAAACATTTTATACTTGTGTTAGTTACTTCTCCACACAAAAATTTCAGATTGCACTTCTTTGTTCAGTGGTAACATATCATAATAGAAAGTGTAATTTATATCTTAGATTTGACATTTATACATTTCTATGAAACGATGTTTGAAAATATAATAACAAACAATAGATCACATTTGGCACGAATATTACTTTTTTTCTTCAAAGAAAATACCATCTGAAATATAATTTAATCCCAACGGCATTCCAATGTGAAAGAACTTGATACACTCTTTCATTTGATACCAAATTCGTCATGGAAGTATTTATATTTCTGAAGATGTGGTAAGTACTTCTAAGTATTATATTGCTGAAACTGACAAAACCAAAGTGATAATAGGGTTGGTGCTTAAGCTTTCAAAGCTAAAGATTGAGCTCAAACATTCAAAGCTATCCACTGTGCTGAAACATTTAAAGCTATGGATTGTGCAGAAACATTTAAAGCTTAAGATTGTGCTCAAACATTCAAAGCTATAAACTGAAATATTCAAAGCTATAAATTGTGCAGAAACATTCAGAGCTATAGATTGTGCTGAAGCATTCAAATCTACGGATTGTGCTGAAACATACAATCCCAATATGAAGCATGATTTGGGGATCTTTTTGTCAATGACAACATTCTCCAGACAAAGTAGGAAAATCTGCCTGTGATTTATACCCAAGGTTACCTTAGTCATTTTCTGCTCCGTTTGATGATAAGGAGAAACAGGCACGCCATGTGAAGCCATCTGCCTTCAATTGGGGGATGGATTTTGATGACTTCATCCTATTTTGTACTTTATCCCCAATGTTCGTATTGCCGTCCCTGCCCCTCCACCCTACCCTGTCTACATGTTCAAAACTTCAGAAGATTGTCCTTCCATCTACAAATATACCTACCCTAAACATTTCTTAAAACCATCATGTTTAGGAGTGCTTTAGATCTGTCTGAAGAACATATGGCAAAAACAGCAAATGTAATTACAATTTCAACATGGAACATGCTAGATGCTTTTGAGATATCATAAAATTCAGGGGTTATATTTATGAACCTTCCTATCCTAGATAGTTCCTACAAATGCATTTAGTTGAGTGCACTCCTGTGGGGTGTTTCACCAAGCTGTTCGTAAGTTACGAACGACTTTACGAACGACTGGTGATCCCTGCTTGTGCTAAATCAGATTCTCAATTAACAATGTGTGGTATTGCATGTAGCACAAGAAGGGATCACCAGTCGTTCGTAAAGTCGCTCATAACTTACGAACAGCTTGGTGAAACACCCCCTGTGCTGCCAAACAAGCAGCTACTTATAGTGCATTGCATCGTTCTGTGGTCACATCAAGTGCTCTATCTTTGGAGTACCCTGGGATCCAGTATGAAACTATACCCATTTTAAAAACATGAACATTTTTCTAGATAGGTAATTCCCATTCAAAAGTGTTTTTCCAAACACATCTCTGTTGTGTTTGAAATTGATGTTTCAAAATCACACTTACATGCACTAAAAGAAGGAAATTTGGCTGAAAATAGATATAAGCATATTAAGTGAAGTGCCCTATATCTAGCAAGGGGGAGGAGTATGGGGGGCCTGGCAATTTAGCTCTTATCTTGCAAAAAGGATCCCCCAAAATAAAGAAAAAAAATAAACCATGTAAAAATGTTTTTCCCCCATTTCCTTTAATTGTATACGACACAACAGAGTAGTTCAGAATGTTTGCATCGTGATATGAGACTCGGAAAGAAGCCCCCACAAATTTGACATTTTTCTCCCTGATATCCAGCTACTGTAGATTACTTCTAGTCCTGCTATCTCTACGATCTACATCATCTGTCATTCCTGATCTCAGACAGAGATGACATTTCCATGTTACAGCAAAGAGACAAAAGCGTAACAAAGAAGCTGCGCAGACAATTGCAATGTCCTTGAGTCTTTCAATTCCATTTTGTGGCTTGCAAATCATTTACAGTCCAATACACAATTCACATTCTGCTATTTTGTGGCCATATTGCAACCTCATATAGTTCCTTAGTTTATATTTTCCCTTTTCCTGGCATCTCTATGCCTTCCTGATGTTTTTCTTTAACAATGATAGGTTATGATGATTAAAAAAATATAGATTTTAAAATGATGATAATAATAGTAATGATAATACATGAAACACTACACAAAATTCAGCATGGTATCTATTGAGCTTATATATTTCAATAACAAATGCACAAAGTGACACCCATGCCAAGTCATTCCCATTAAGTTTGACAAGAGGTATTCAGGTTAGATACACAAATCATGCTTGTATGAATTGGATGGCAATTCAAATGCCACATGTGAGTTTCACACAAAGTTTGATGCAGTTCACTTCCTAGTACCACTGTCATTTCTATTGTCTTTTCCATTAGTGAATATTATGCACAGGGCTATAATGACAACCCTTTCTGTACACTGTGGACCCTTCTGAGGATAAATACCATTGATATAATCAGGGCCCTCCCCCCCCCCCCCCCATAAAACTTACTATTAATGGTAACTCTGCCATCAATGGTAACTACCATGGTAACATTACTTAACAGCCAATCAAGTTCGAGGTCTCCCCAGAGGTTCCCAATGGGAGCACAGTTGTCATCAATGGTGAGTTTTATGCAACAGGGCCCAGATTGGTCAAAATCATTTTTTTCTATTGCACAACCTATTGTTTAGGGTTGGAGGTTTAGGCTTTAAGCGTTGTAAGGGTTGGACTGTTTCAAGTGTTGCTTGCCTTAGGATCTACTCCCATTCATCCATTCTGTCAGAACAACCTTCAAAGTGCCCCCTGGTGGTAAATATATTAAACAAATACTATTAACCTTAACCTGGTTCTTAATCATCATCCATTTAATCCATGCCCTCACACCTAACCCTAAACCTACATAATAGTTTGGAGATGAAAATGGCGATATGCCATATCAAGCATAAAACTGACAAACCCTCTTGAAAACACTGATAATTTGAGCATTGCGTGTCATTAGCACAAGTGACAATACTATTTCCAGTCACAGCAGAAGAGATAAAAACAGAAACAAAGGATTTAACCCCATAATTCCACTCTCCCCCATTGTCTGGCCAGCATTCCAAACATTGGCTGGTGACAGATAAGGCAGTCCTCCCGCAAGGCTGTTTCCTCTGGAATTTCTCACAGATGACACGAAATTGAATTGAGACAAAGACGACACCACTGTCCCCTGACTCTGCGCTATCTCCGGGGTCTGATTACGAATGACTCCTGGGTTTTTCCGCCGACTCACCGTTAATTCAATTGTCTATTGTAACGTTATCTATGCGTTCTTGCGACTTTTCGTGCATGCTTCACCATCTGCTTTTTTCAACAAAGATTGAAAATAACCCACTTTTGACTCACAATGGATCTTCTCCCTTTTTTTCTCTTTCAAAAATAAGATGTCTCTCTCTGAACCCATCCCATCAAGAGGTCTTTACAAAACAATTGTTAAATTACTACTTCCAGTAGTACAAAAGATAAAAATATTTTGGTGTTAATAGTGTTGAAACAAAAATATTTATTTATTCCCCCAAATTATATATCATTCCATGTGTTGTTTCACTTGTTATCCAATTCATTTCCATAACATGCGAATGAACTCAACTCAGATAACAATTCAACCATCAAATCTAACACTGATGAAAATATCATTTAACCTATTTACTACAGGAACCAGGTGTACCCAGTTCCCAAATTTCAGAGACATCTTGCAAAGACTGGAATTCCTCCAGGTCATCAGCTGGGCCCTGTTGCATAAAACTTACCATTAATGGCAACTCTGCCATCAATGGTAACTACCATGGTAGCATCGCTCAACAGCCAATCAAATTCAAATTTTCCATATAACTTGTCATTGGTAGTTATCTACAGTGACAGAAACAATACAAGAAAATGGTTAGAAGAGAAAACAATTGCATGCAGGCAGATTGGTGAAAGTTTTTAAACATGCATGCACATAATCAATTCATGATTTTTCAATATCATGTGTGCACTGGGCAAAAGCATGAAACAATGGGATTTCATGAATAACCATGACAACTCCATACAAAGCAATGCTGAGTGTACCAGATATGCTCCCATCAGAAATGTCAATTATTTGAGAAACACTAACCTGGTCTACTTCCAGAACAATTTAAGAGCAATGATTTAATAGTTTTGTTCACTGGTTCAAAGTTTTCTCTGTTCACAATGCCATGCGCGTACGTGCCTGGCCTCTCCATCTGCGATGACTTAGTCACTGCAACTTAATTGAAGAAGGCCAAAGACAGTCACGGAACTGCGCTATCGTGCTTGCTCCTAATCACAAAAAGGAGAGGAAAGCATCGTTAAGTGATTATTCAGCCATAAGGTATGTGTTCATACTTCTTATCAAATTAATATCACACTCAGGAACGATTGAATGAAAACTGAAACTCACCCTGATAATGACACTGCAAATTACGCTGTAACCACAAGATGGAGTGGGGTGGTAATCAACAAGTCATAAAGTTCCAGCCTTGCTTCTCAGGACTAGTGAGATATATGCAATGCTTCAACCTCTTGATAGGCCAAGTTTGTTTTCTAGTGTATCGCTAGATATTCTCAGGGTACACTCATAGCTTAAAAGCTACCAGTCATTAGATGCAAAGCATTCTCACAATATGCTGAAACAATGACAGCTCATAGTTGCAGAAACAACATCAATATTCAGAAAGGACCAGACAGTTAAATGCCACTGCAAACTCTCTAACTAATGTGATACCATGTTAGGGATACCTTATTCATATATATTTTATCATATAATTGATTAGATCTGCTTCAATTCATATTTAAGATTTTCATCTCCAAAAAATAAATCAATTAGGCTGATATGTTATCATATATTTGATCAGATCTACTTCAATTCATTTATAGCATTTGTATCTCCTAAGCAAAAATTGATAACATCTTTTTTGTTTAAATATTACAGAAATAATGACTGAAGTGTTTTCATTTGAACTTCTTGAATTTGCTAATACTAAAGGAAAGCGAAAAAGCTTCCTGGTGCACAATCTAGAGATTTCCTTTGATCAAGATACACGTCCACTAGGCCAGTCTCTTAACAGATGCCGCGCTCGCATCTTTGAACTCTCCTCAAACTTCTCCCACAAAGTCCCTAAATCCTCTTCTGGATCTGAATGTTCAGGCTTAGCCCTCTTGGGATCAAGGCATCAGACAGTTGCTCCTGTCATGTGACCATACTGCGGGACACACGTTGCCTCAGAATCTTTCCTCCATTCTTCGTTCAGTGCATAACTACATTCACACACAAAAGCACTTCATTCAGCACGTAACTACATTCACACACAGAAACACTTTCAAATTGTTATCACAATCATAATTCAAGGTAAGGGTTAGTGATGGAAAAGATAACACGACTAGAAATCATGGCAGATTAAAATGGTAAATTATGAATTCTGACTCGACATCATTGACACACTGATCGTGTGAATTATAATATCCGTAACTCAAAATTCCTTTTGATCAGCTATTCTCCATCCTTAGAACCTCTATGCAGTCAGTAAATATGTCATTGTTCGTATTTTCTTGCACATTTTTCTCTATTCTGAAATAAATATTAAATGGACAAATAAAAGATATTAAGCAAACATTTCAAATCACAGCACCAATCAAATTGCGAGTTGTGTTGAAAGTACACACAAACTCATTGATGTGTTCTATGTACTATAAATTTCTGATAGCACTGGATTATAAAGAATATATCTTCTTGTTTTTGTTTTCACATATTCAAAGCGAGAAATTAATGTTACAAGTTGTTTGCTTAACATCTAGAGTGCGTCTGTGAGTGTGGCACATTAAAATTATGTGAACATGGCTCTATCCTGACTGAAGCTACCCCCACTTAGTCTGAAGGTCTTGCGCATTTCTTCAATCGATCTTCCGTGATTGATCTAATATTTTTCTGAATACATTCCTCTCTGATTTGACAGCTGTGCTCCTCAGGATATCAGCTTTCCTTCTTTGAGTTGTATTCATTTCAGTCCGTGTTCACTTTCCTTCAAGAAGCACAACTCACTTAACTCGTTCTTTACTGAGCCCACATATATATGCTGGCTGACTTTTCTCCACTCAGATACTAAGCAGCATGACTCCCGCGTAATCTGCTGCATGGACAATAGACGACAGGTTATGAATAAACTTAACATGCCTTATAGGGCGCAATCAAGCTACACCATTTTCGTAACTGTGGTTCCAGTTTATTTTTTGACCTCCGGCCTTACTGGGCCAGGTTTCATAAAGCAGGAAAATCTAACTGTGCAACAGGATTAAAGGGAACCAATAGTCAATATTCCTGAGGATTTTAGTCCCTGTGCCTTCTACATCTAAGAGCGCAACTAGTTTAAAGGGAGCCTATAGTAAACATTCATAGGGATTTAAGCCCATATGCTCTGTACCTGTAGGAGCATAACTCATTTAAAGGGAACCAATAATCAACATCCATAGGGATTTCAGTTGCTGTACCCTGTTCTTTTAGGAGCGCATCTAGTTTATAAGGAGCCTATGGTAAACATCCATGGTGATTTGGGTTCATATGCCCGGTTCCTATATGAACACAAATAGCTTAAAGGGAGTCTATAGTCAACATCTATGGGGATTTTGAAGTACAACTAGTTTTAAAGGGAGCCTGAACTAAACATTAATGGGGATTTACCTTCCTGCAGCCTGTACTTATATCAGCACATCATGTTAAAAGGGAGCCTGTACTTAACATCCATAGGAATTTAAAGACAGCCCGTCCCTTTTTCAGATCACCACAAAACCATCGTAACATTGACAACATACATATAGAGATACAAACATATAGAGAACTGTTAGCAAGCTGTATATTCATAATTTGAAACTGATACGTAGTGTAAAATTCAAATAATGCACGTAAACAACATCTGATTAATAGTCTTTACCTCAGGCTCTTAGCAGTTTGTGTTGAAATATCTGCTTTATTGATTAATCTGTTTATCAAATTATAAAACGCATTATGAAAAAAAAGTGTTCTATAGAAGGAATCATGTCCAAAGTTTGGTAATTACTCATAAAATTAGGATTTCACACACGCATAATAACCACATAGATACTGTAACAAAGACTAATACTTTTTTCGTAGTACGAAAAAAGTCGGTTTGAAATTTAACGGCTGAAATTGTTTACATATGCAGAAAGCTTCAACATGCTATATTCTGAGAAATGGTCTTGAATCACACTTTCTTCAATTTACGATCGTGATAGACGATTTCAAATTATAAGCTTGCAAAGGGGACGGACAATCTTTAAGCTCATATGCCCTGTACTTCTAGGATCACAATATGCCTCTCCTCTCTCCTACTCTCCTTCCAAAAACCCTTGGAACAACTCATACAATCCCTGAAAAGCCTCCTTATAAATTAAGTGAATTAAAACATAATTGCTAACATGTGTATACATGTGACACAGCAATAACGCACTTCCCAACACTGATAAGTTACTCATAAACTCAATATAGCAATAAGAAGTAATGTTACATTCCTCAATGCTAAAATTAGCAATTTCTGGGATCATATATCAAATTTCCAAATGTAACTCAATTAACATTGCTAATTTGACTCTATTCCTCAGGGTATGCAGTCCCATGGGAATCCCAGTACACTTTGACAATGTTATCTCACTCGGATGTTAAAAACTGATTTCATCCGCCTCAATGTTCGGTATCACAAGCCCACAAGATTGTCAATCTCGAATGTGCGACATGGAAGGCGAGTCACATTATCTCACATCACGTACCGTGCAAACAAGATTCCAATCTACCTTTCTGTCATTTTCCTTCTTAATCTTCTTTCTCTCTCTCTCTCTCTCTCTCCCTCTCTCTCTCCTTCTCTTTCTCAGTTTCCTCTCTCTCTTTCTCTCTCTCCTACTCTCTCTCTCCCACACCCCATCTCTCTGTCACTCTGTGTCCATGGTTACAGAAATGTCATCTAAATATAAATAACTTCTAAATGAAGAACAATTTTGCACATTGTTTCTAAATTTAACTCGGAAATCCTCTTGAATAGCGCAAATTTAGTTCATGCTCCCCCATGTTTCCTATCTCAATTGACGGCAATTTCCCTGGACCATATCAATGTGAGGTTTAGAGCGATAACCTTTTGGGAGGGCGCGGGCTTGGCGACAGTGTTAGAAAGATCTTCGCTGAAATGGAGTTATCAAAAAAGCCCAAAATATCTTGTACACGTATCCTTAAGCAAAATTATATTTGAGGCAATCATACAAGAAACAGCTCAATTAACGTACTTTACTTTATGTCCTGATAAGACATGTTCATCACAATCCACATGTTTAGTTAAAATAAAAGATAAACAGATCTTTAAGCTTGTCAGAATGATGGTACATTCAGATAAAGTAGTCTGCCACTGCGATCTGTCACATTGGCAAAACTATTCACACATCTTCCACACTCTGGCATTGCATTGAAACATTGCTTCAGGTTTATGTTCGTGCAGCCCTTCGCTTGATTTGTAGCAGCACGAAATCACAAGCGACAAACCATAACATTAAACTACTGCCCCAATACATCTCTCTATGAACGTGCCCTGGTTTCCTTTAGTGCGCTGTATGTCACGCTATGAAAAAAAAGCCTGTGAGGAAACCAGGAGGAGTGATGGTCGACCCAGAAGTACAAGTGCAGCTAAATCCCTCCCATAATTCATGCTCCCATCCTGAACCCACCCTCGTTAATACTCTCTCATACCTGACAAAAGGGATCAGTTTCAACCTGATACATTCAGGCGGCAGTAGACGGAAGAAAAAAGAAAATGATTTGTGGCGGCACAAAAGCACAATAAAGAAAAACACACACAAAAGAATTCAAGAAAAAAAAGACAATCAAGAATTCCCAGGTGCCCTGAGGACCCATGAAATTGAATAGGTGGGTCTAATCCGGCATAATTGCGTGATTGCGAGATGTTGTGGAGTACGATCGGCCTGACACGCGCCGCGAAAGAAGTCGTCACATTGTAGAGGTACAGAGGGGATGATAGGGATGGGGTGGGGTGAGGACAGGGTTATATAGGGGCGGGGTCATGGCAGACTGGTGTTGTGATGGTTTGCTTGCAACAAGAGTTGGAAAAAAAAAGCACATTGCCCTAATTCTTATCCGATGTATCATACAAAGCATTAACATCCCTGGCCAAAATTTTTCTTGTAAGTTCTTGAAGCACAATTTGATCTAGAAATAGCACCAATTTGCTATGATACTCTGGATTCTGCTATAAATATATTTCTTGTCTTGAAAACTAGAACTCCTGATTGAAATACCGTAAGGATTATAAAAAAAAATAGAAAGGTTCGTGGGGATGAAAGGTTGTGGATACATCTCACCATTATGTGTGTGCATTCGTTGCACTGATATCCTGGTTAAGCACAGTGGCGTTTAGTCATAGGAAACAAGTAATGATCACTCCTTGCCTAGAAATATCATCAATTTCAACTTACATTCTTTAGACATCTGAACAATGCTCTCGCAAGATGATTTCGAGTTTATTAGATGCATCATGAAATCAAATATGACAATACCTCCAGATTTAGGTTTAGCCCTCATGTACCGCACGTCAAAAGAAACAGTACAACCATCATTTAAGTATATCCCAATATTTATATATTTACTTTGGTATAACTACTGTGCTGGAACCTTCTTCAACTTCTCAGGTTAATACGATATTGAAACGTTTTATTCATATCAACACAAAAATGTGTGTGATTTCATTTAGAGGATACATGAGGTATCACATATTATAATCAAAAGCGTCGACAAATTGCTTATACATGTAGGTTATATAAAAACTTCATACTGGTTTATGTTTATTCAGGTTCTTCTTTAATGCTTAAAAGGATGCATTTTGATGTAATTTGTATGAATTGGTGCTTCTTGCAATCATTCATTCGCATTACAAGCTTCTTTTAATGTGCATTGAAACTTATGCTATTTAAGGTCATCACACTTCACAAGCCATCGGCTTTCATTGTTCATGAATAAAGAATTTAGATAAAGACTCAGAAAGCTACTTCATAATGTATTATTTTATATAAACAGAACAATTTTAAAAATAACATGCTCCATATGTCTAGCATATTGACCTATCCATTGGTTTAAAGAGCTTATCTAAGCAGAAAAGTTATTAACTACAATCTTTTCTATGAATAATAAATATCAAGATAAAACTGAATTGCTATCAAGTTCTTTTCAAAATATATGCAGCCTAAATCTGGGATTGAAATACAATTTTAATTCAAATCTTTCACAAGAATTATCAGTATGCATGGTAATCAGCATTTCAAAACTTACCTTTCTGTTTTTCCAGGTGTTTCACAACATCTGTAGTGATATCATCCTGTCTGTAAAGGATTTCAATGAAAGGAAAATGATATAGTGTGGTTATTTGGGAATTATTTGTAACAATGCTGAACAAGGAGATGAAAAAGAGGAAGAAGACACAGGACAAAAAAGGAGGATGGGGAGAAGCAGGGGGGAGACAAGTAAGAAGAAAAAGGGAAAGGAGAAGGAGAAGTAGAATAAGGAAGAGGAGAAGGAGAAAGAGAAGGAGGAGGAGGAGGAGATGGAGAAGGAGAAGGAGAAGAAGGAGAAAGAGAAAGAAATAGAGAAAGAGAAAGAGAGAGAAAGAGAAGAAGGGGGAGATGAAGAAGGAGGAGAAGAAGAAGGATGAGAGGGAGAAAGAAAAAGAGAGAGAGAGAAAGAGAAAGAAAGAAAAAGAGATAGAGAAGAAGGGGGAGATGGAGGAGGAGTAGGAGGAGAAGTAGCGAGAGAAAGAGAAGGACGAGGAGAAGGAGATGGAGAAAGAGGAGAAGAAGGAAGAGGAGAAGGAGATACAGAAGAGATCCATAAATTGTAATCTTTTGTACTCATTCCGTATGCATGAACCTATCATGGCAATTTTTCTGTGCTGTCTGTTCATTCCAGATCTGTTCAGCCAATTGCTGGCAGTTTGCTGGAGACCCTTCATCAAACTCCTCGCAAATAATGTGATTATCAACTGATATCAAGTATTTCATATAAATATGTGTAAGGTATCTTCGACATTTGAATTTAATTTACTGATTCACTGTCTATAGCCTTCAAATGAGCTATGATGATGTTTTAAATGTGTTGATATAACATCCTTTGATATAACATAATTAGTTACAGCAGGAAATAATGAAGAGCCCTATAAAATAAAGGCATATCTCTCAGTCATAGCACGATATGACTACACATCAGACCCACAGACATAGTGAACGGATTAGCCATTAGTATGTGACCATCAGATAAGAAGCAGCCTTGACATATTCCAACTTAAATTCTTATTTCTTGACTTAGTGGCATGTCACTATACCCATTAAGATGCCCTGATTTGATTTGTAGGTATTAATACCATTTTTCATTTTCATATGTTTGTTATGACTACAATCTATTCCCTAACTCCATTTCTTTACTCCCCCCCCCCCCCTCTCTCTCTCTCTCTCTCTCTCTCTCTCTCTCTCTATCTCTATCACTCTTTCTCACTCTCTCCCTCACTCTCTTTCACTTTACATGTCTCTCCCATTTCCTCTTTCTCTCTTTTAACTATCACATTCAACCCCTTATCTTTCTTTGTTTATTAATGACTCCCTTCATAATTTACTCTCACCCTTGCTCTCTCTCTCTCTCTCTCTCTCTCTCTCTCTCTCTCTTTCCCATCCCACTATTTGTAATACTCTCACTCTTGCATTAGAATACATTTCCCAAAACAAAGATATATTTGAAGAGCATATGGCTTTGAATACATTTCTCCATTTGAGTCACCAACAACAACAAAATGGCTGAGTCTAGACCAGCATTATACTGTTCTACTTATCGCGTAACCGCATCAAAACAGAACGCTTCCACCGAAGAGTATCAATTTTCTTTTGGGACCTTGCTTTCCCAAATCCACTTCATCCCATTTCTCATCACTCGGATACTGCGGATGAGACAAGTGCCTCTTCCAGATTACCATGGGAACAATACAACATCTTTCATCAATTATGTTTTTTTTATTCATATACATTTATACAACTTATAGATAACAGACTTTGAAATATGTACTATCATACTTCCATACCACACAATATGTACATCTATCACACATAGACCCCACAAACATAGATTTAAACATTAAAAACATACACACCTACCTATCTCCTACATATACATGTTCATATGTGCAAGATTTGTAACTCCTACATCATTCATTACATTGTTTTTACATTAAGAGCAGAAATAGATTATAGCCTCTTAAATAGTAAAATGAAAATAAAGGTCTCCTTTGGTGAGCAGACCTAGGACTGAAGAAACTGCCCTGGTTAAATAAATCTTGAAATGAAAACGAAATTCACTTTAAAAGTGGAGATAAACCCCAATTTCTTATCAGTCTCTGTCCATGTAAATATGCCAGACAGTGGGATGTATGCCAAGTATTTAACCTGCTAACCCTGGGCATCTTAGCTTTCCCCTCAACTCTTGCTTCTTCTGATCCCATTCCTCTCGATTGGTGTGTCTTCATTAGCCCGATCAGACGAAATAGCGGGCTATTTTTCTGATCTGGGGAACTAGCCTGAAATTGTAATCGCGTCTTCATTAGCCCGAAACTCGGGATACGTAAGCTCAAGCTCAAGCTCGGGTTGCATAAATTATCCTGAGTTTCGCACGTACCAGCAGTGTGCGACAGGAATAGGCCATGACCGCATGGCTTCGGTTGAGAGCTCGCATTCACGCACGTGTAAAAACTTATTACGTAAACAATGCCTCGTGGGTGCTGATGCATGCCGGGATCGAGAAATTTTCAGGCTAATGAAGACGCTCCGAACTAGCTCGAGCTATTTCGCGAACTTGCTCAAGCTAGCTCCATCTAGCCTAACATTTCTTGGGAAATTTTCTCGACCAAATAGCTCGCTATTTTGCCTGATCTGGCTAATGAAGACGCAAATAGCTAGCTATTTCGTGATCTGGCTAGCTAACCCGATCAGAACAAGCTGCTATTTTGCCCAGCTCGAGCTAATGAAGACACCCCTAATATGGACAAGTCCTCTATCCCCTCTGCCCTGTATAACATCCAGTACCGACTTGTACACCTTAACCTCATTTCCTTAATCTTGTCTGTCTGGTGTGATTACTTCTTCCTTCTTTGAAAAGCAATAGACACCATCAAATCTTGAAAAACACCCCAGATACCTTTTCCTGAAGACACCTTCGATTCCTTCTCGAAAGTTCGGAGTAAGTAGCTGACTTTATAAACGGCATATAACAGGAAATATTAGTGCTTGCTGTTATATCCTCATGTAACCAACTTGTTTTATTCCTTCCACGACTGTTAATCAAGGATTTCTTGATAGAAATTCACCTTTTTATGCAGGAAGAGTCCTCCATATTAAACCAACATAACATTTAGATTTGATGACATTGTTAGTTAGCTGAATTTCCTATTTGTGGCAAGTTTCCATGGCAATGTGGAAAACCCCCTCAACTCAACACCTTCAGGATTACACGAGGCTAGACAGAAGACCGATTTAGGAAGGAGAAGGGGGTAAATCTCGCACCCAGGGTGAGAAAAGGTTTCCGAGGGAGACATTTAGCAGGTGTTCAGTCGCATCAGCAAGTCCCTAGCATCCTTCAGCGAGACATCTACTCCATATTGCCGCTCCTTTACCTGGAGAAAAATCAGAGCTTGGCAGAATCTTTTTAATCCAGTGACTGGGTAAGGAAACTTTAAGGGTTAGACTACGACGAAGCTGCATTCATAAGACGTGAAATTTCTTTCTTTATCGCTACTGTGATTCTTGCTCCGGCAAGTTTCTCAGCTCTCCAAAGACGTTGCATTTACTCTTATTTGTTAAGATTGATGGATTAAGCTTATTACTATGGAGAGGAACATCAAAGCAAAGATTATATCATCTATTGTCTTTCTTGAAATCAATACTTTAACATGTTTAAGGGACGCTGCAACTCCCTAGTATCTATATGCCAAGCCCAAGCAAAAGACAAATGTTTGATCTATTTGCTTGGGAGACATCTTAGTCACGGCTTATCTGAAAGAAGTGAGAGAAGGGAGGGGGCCGTTAGAGACGCTCTTCTTCTGTCGTCATGGCGCTCTAGAAGGAGACAGGAAACATGCATGGACAATCGTGATTGGGACCAGGGTTGCATGGGGAAGGATTGAGTCAAGAACAGCGAGGGACCAGATGGGAGCGCTTTCCCTTCACTCAACCAATCCCAGCACTAAGTTCAACTTCTCATTGTGATACAAGTTAGGATGGGAGTGCTTTCCCTTCATTCAACCAATTCCAGCGCTAAGTTCAACTTCTCATTGTGATACAAGTTAAAAGCGCTTTCCCTTCATTCAACCAATTGTTAGACCAAATAAACCGGACCATCCCAGGGTACCGTGCCATTTTAGCTCCAAGCACAAGATGACATATCGGATTATGTTTAAGGGGGTTTCGGTTTTACAGCGAAGGTGAAAGGCAGAGCGTAAGGATTAAGTTAACTGACCTGTAATAGGAAGTTTTTTTCAAAATGTTGCTTGTAAAGAAAATGGGGACTGGATGACATGGGAGAAGAAGATATGGTTTTAAACCAATTCAAGAACCAATCCCAGAACCAATCCCAGTAGCAATCCCAGTACCAGTGCCAATGACACTTCAGGATAAGAGAAGTTCAAAGGGCTGGTTAAGATATTCAAAACCTTTTGATATCAAGTGTTTCTTGAATTCACTCCACTTCAGGGTCTTGACAAAAAAAGTGTCAGCAATTAAAAATCTTGTTCTGAACAACGTGTCTTTAATTTCTCATGTCCTGAATATCGGCTGATGGGTGACAGCCCTCTGTCCTATCAATTGGGAGAGGCCGGCTGAGACACGGACACTGTGATTTCAATGACCTGAGAATGGACACTCAATTAGGTAAATGCCTACCGATATCCCATCAAGCGCGTGCCACTTCATACTCAATTACTTGTTGCATGCATTACAAATACTGTAGGTGTGGAAATGCGACGATGAACTAAGGAGATGTATCATTACACGATTCTTATATCCACATCTGAAATTGAAGTGGCAAAAACTTGACCTTCTTGACAGCATAAATGACTGTACTTACATTTCCAGAGACTTTTTTCTATTTTTAACTATTTTTTATCTATTTTTAACTTTGAAAAGCTCATGAAAAGTGTTGACATGATAAGGTTTGCATCAAAGAACCTAACATTATTTACAGTTTATTCATTAGTGGATTTGTCAATATGAGTCATGCATATTCAGTGCTCTACTTGGCTTCAACATGTCTTGTTAATTATATCACAACTCTGTGCCATTTCATTTTAGCATTCCCCATCCACCCACCCCATACCTCAAAAAAAAACAATCACACCAACATAAAGACACTCAGTATTTTTAGTGAACAACTCATTTGTAGTTGGCCAAGTCCAGAGACTACATCCTCTACAAAGAATCTAAACAGAAAATAGCATTGATAGTGTTTAAAGCGATACAGACAGGCTAGGATCTTAATTGATGTGTCAGGAATTGAAGAAAGGGGTAATTAAAGTGGGAAACACACCAGGCAGTGTCGCTTACAGCTGAAGGATGCCATCAAGGTGCCATTGCACAGACCTGCCAACGAGGGCACCCTATTTACGTGATCATTGGAAAAACTTGGAGAGGATCCCTGAAGGACAAGAGTCAAGGGTATTAATTGTACAAGCCAGATTTCCCCTCAAAGGCAAAAACATTTGAACAACGACCTCAAAGGGGTTTGTATTATAAAGGTTTTGAGGTAGAATCGTTGTTTCAAAACAACATTTTGAAACAATGATTCTTAGGACCAATGACATGTTGAATCCTGTAATGGCAAATTTACATGAGTTTTCTAATGAATTATCACACAGTAATTGTTGTAATAGTAGAAGTATAAGTGGTTGTTGTAGTAATAGTATTAGAATATAAGTAACAGTTGAATATTTATATGAAACTCAATCTTTTGTTTGAAGGACTAATGTTAATATAGTTACTTAGTAAAATCACTTGCTATCTCTGTCATTGTTGTTACTCTAATTGTAATTGTAGAAATATTAATGGTTGTTTTAAAATGAACATTATGGAATGTTTGCATATTCATTCTCTGGGTGGATTCCTTCTCAATCTACCCCCCCCCCCCCCCCTAGTCATCAAAAACATCTTCAAGTCACATTAATATATGTCCAGATGATATCCCATTGCAGATTTCCCTTTCTGATATCATAGAGATTAAATATGATCTACACACCTAGCTCTCACATGACATGTCCAGTGGAACAGCCCAAATTGGGCATTTCATCTTAACTCTTTGTGTACCATATAAACTGCCTCTCTATGAGATTTGTGTGTATCACCTAAAAGGGATAGTTCACCCTGAAATTATTTCAATAATTATTTTAATGACGCAAGGCATCATGTCTGAGGTAAAAACCAGCATGTGATTACATAGAGATTACATATGATCTACACACCTAGCTCTCATATGACATGTCCAGTGGAACAGCCCAAAGTGGGCATTTCATCTTAACTCTTCATCTTAACTCTTAAATCTTAACGACAAAGTCGTACATACATCGTGCGTCTGGACATGGCTTAAAAGGATAGTTCACCCTGAAATTATGTAGTATACGAAATACTTCTATAAATTGTTTTTTTTTCTGTTTTTGACAACGGAATGACTTTTTTTGCACAGGCTTGTGTGTAAAAACATATTTCTAATGGTGTATCAAATGCACAGGTACAAAACTTTAAAATAAAGGATGCATATCTTTTTTGAGAAAATGCACATTTCCGAAAAAATATTGTACACATATGGGCGAGCACCTCGCACGTGACGTCACAAAATCAAAACTTTAAAATCAAATGACTTTTGTTTTCTTTGACTTTTTTTTGTCGACCCTTCACTTATATGTTTCTTTCATGTGTCTCCTTTCATTGAAACCAAAATAATCTCAGGGTGAACTATCCCTTTAATAGCGCATGCATAGTTAAACGTTCATTAAGCTGTGTCCAGACCCATAATGTCTGTTTGACTTAATCCCTTTTTCTGGACACATCACATGCTGATTTCTACCTCGGACATGACACCTTGCAAACAAACCCACAAACAAAAGGATTGATTTTGTAATCACATACCCTACAGGTGATAGTGACATGTATTGATGTCAGCTGATAGAATACATATTACACTTCCATATTATACGGTTTATATTACCCTTCCATATGATATAGACCATCTGAAGAAAAACACAGGGTCGAATATATCAGAGCCCTTGTGATTACTTTATTTTCTCTTACAAGGCATAATGCAGTGCATGGTGAGGTGTGTTAATTAATCTAAATACTTGAACGTGATTAACATCCCAATGACCGATTTGACAGGTGTTTGAAAAGATTTGGTATCTAGTCTTACGACACCTTTAACATTGCACCTCTGCTAAAATATTAAAGACATTTCTATAACTCTCATGTTAACTCTTTCATTTACATTACCATTGGCATGAATGTGAGTAGTAAGCCAATGGGATTTTCAAGGCCTAGTAACGTAAGGGTTAACTCTCTCATTACCATTTGCATGAACATGTGTAGTAAGCCAATAAGGTTTTCAGAGCCCTATAATGTAATGGTTAACAGAAAGAATGCACATTGAAAAACATGACAGACATCATGGAAAGTGTGTGTATTCACGGGACTTTATGACTCCATAAGTCTTCTAGCTTGCCTTGAACTTGTCATTCAAACTTTCGCTAATCTAATTTGAATGTGGCACACGCAATGCTCACCCACCAAGGATGAACCTCACAGAATTCCTGCAATATGAACTAATATCGTAAGTAATATTTCCTCCCGTGTCTAGCTCCCCTGCAGAGCAAACCAACCAATCACCAGACACGGCAGCCACTTTCACTAATCAAAGCAGGAACCTTCACGACAAGCAAAGATGCAACACTCCTCTTCAAACTGCTCAATTACTTAATTGACTGTGACATGGAAGATAAACACAGATTTAGACACAGTAATGAACATAAAAAAGGCTGATTTCTTTCATTGTTGTGTAAATTGCGCTGATGAATGGTATTTTTTTGTATTATCTAACATAGCTTAAATACATGCCTTAAGCCAGGAATATAATTGCTGCCACTAAACCATAATAAAATCCCCATACAAGATTGATTCAGTTTATTGAAGTTTCAGATCGTATTGATTCTAAGTTTGCACTTGCATCAAACATGTCCATGCTTTGCACTTGATCCAAGCAAGTAGACATTTCAAACACTTTCTGCAAATACGGACTAATGACTTAAAGTAATATTTCCTACCGGTAAACCTGCAACTCCTATGCAGGGCAAGCAAAGAGTAGCAGACATTGTTGATACTTAAACTAATTAAAGCAGAATGATCCCAGAGAGCGAGGATTCTCCCTCCCACTTCAAACACCTCAATTACTTAATCGACCATGACAGGGAAGTTCATCATTGCAAAGATTACTTAGTAAATTAGCCATTCCCTGCTTTGTTAAGGGGGGATAGAACTCATCAAGACAGGAAGGCCTGTGATTGGTCAAAAGTTTAACAACCTCCTTCCAGGAAGTTATTATAAACCCAAAATTACAAGTGACCATAAAACAACATGACCAAAAAGAGTAATAAAGTTGTTATCTTATTGATTACAAACAACATAATAATGTGTTCTAATGTGTTTTATTGTAACTTAAAATACCTAATTCCTGTTATGGGGGGGGGGGGGGGTAACAACCTCTTTCCAGGAAGTTATTATGAATCTAAGTGACCATGAAACAACATCAAAATGAGCTATGAAGTTGTTATAACAGTATTCATGAAAAATACCATCATTGAATACTGTGTAGCAATGTATTTAAATGTAATACAGCTTCTGTGCAAGATGAACAATGCAGCTCCATGCATGTATTAATGGTGCAAAATAGCACCTATGGCACATCAGAGTTGATTACAGCAAAACAATCATATATTTCAAAAGGAAATTCATTTCAAGTAAAAAGAAGATCTGGTTAAGGCTACAGATACTGAATGACACTCTGGCATTCTCCTCTGAGGAAAGAATCATGTCATAATGGTAAAATGGTTCAAATTGAGATGCAGAGACATGAAAATCTCATGCATAAAATTTGTTTGAACTTGCCATCTGTAACATACATGTATACTATACCCATCCAATTGTTCATAGATCTAGTCACAGACGTCTTGAGAAGCCATGGTTGGCATACATCCCACTCCTTGACATATCAACCGGACGCTGTCTGATAAGGACTGGATGTTGCCTGTAAAAAGTCTGTGGGGTTTTCTCAGACAATTCAATTCGAAGAATGTAATATAATATCAACTTGGCCACACAAATAGGTCAATGCTGTCAAAACATTAAAGATTTCAATTTGAAAACATCACTCAAGTTCTTGAATATTTTAAGCAAATTTACACCCTACACTCAACATTTATCCATTGCTACTAGGATATCTACATAAATATAACTTTTACACACAGATTTTACAGACACTGAATCCACACAAGGTGGACTAATACCCTGTTTACATTGGGTTTTCTTAGCCTAGCTCGTACTATTGTTAGCCCAGTACTATCCTTAACTACATACTATTTTACTATTTTACTTTTTTCACTATCATTCTTAGCTCCATACTATTTGCACACCTAAAATATGGAGCTAAGGGAATTTTGGCCAGTGTAAAAAGAGTAAAAGACATGCATCCAAAAGGGACCATAAGATGATATCACTTCAATCTATGAGATGAACAGTGAGGCCACTAGGAACTGGCATTACCCATCTTCACATTTTAAAGGGAATATACTGTACTGGGAAGACAAAAAGCCTTCAAAAGGGTCGTAATGGTCGTAAACTTGTGTATTGTCCATTTTAGAAACTTGCTGAATGTTATTTGCCCTCAAATGATCCACATTTGGAGTAATGAGTGATTAAATCACAAATCCTCAAAATGTTCAACCCAAACATTTTGAGGATTTGAGTTTAATCGCTGACAATCAGTGGTTTGACAGTTTTTTTCCCTTCAAAGTGAAGAGATAAACCAAATGATTACCCTTAATTTTGTAAATACAACAAGGAGAGCATGGGAAAACTGAAATTAGAGAGAGATGAGATTGGACACCCTTCCAGAGACTACCACTTGGTTGTGGTTGAGCTCTAGCTATACCATGCAACATGTGACATTGAACTCATACGTGATAACATTTTCACCTCTCACACCCAACCTTCATTTTATAGCCACAATTATTTCTTCTTCTTTATCTTTTTTTTCTATCCTTTCACTTTCTGATGCGTATAGATCAATGATCTTGTACTTTTTCCATTCCTTGAAATTGACACTACAATCTTATTTTGATGTTCCTATACCAGCAGGTTTGCAAACTGAAATATCCCTCTTAAATTGAATCTTCATGAACTGTTCTAATCTGCAATTTGAACTAGAACTGTCATCAGCTTCTCTTACATTTTCCTACAAAGATCTTATTTTGATGATGCTTGTTGGTATTCTACTGACATTACAGTCTTCCAGCATCTATTTCCATGTAAACTCAGTGTGAACTTCATCTATTATGACAAGTGTTAGATGCAGGCGATTTCTAACTACAATTCACTATTAGACCTCCTTCTCATACCATCTAATACATAAAGCAAATAAGACAGTATTTGCTTTGGAAATACATAAAATGGTAGTAAGGGTGTAGGATAATAAACATATATATCCAGCCATATCCACATCAAAACAATGGCCCCCCAAAAGATGTGTTTTTGAGCATATTGTCTGAGCTTTGTGGGAAGCAGTTGGTCTGTGCAATGTGGGAACCTGCATAGGGCAAACAAATAAACAGTCTGCCCAGAGTGGAAGGAAGTATTAGAGGGAAACACAGTCCTTATGACTAGTTTATGGGTGAAAGTTTAGGTGGTTCATGTTCAGGTGGGTGAACGTATGTAGAACACTAGACAGCAATGAGATGGTAAGACTTAGAGCTGTCTCAAAATAGCCAGAGTCACATCCCCCCTCCCCCTTCATCATTAACACATACCTGATTGTAAGTTTATATTCTGTCCTAAAAACATTTGGATGTAAAAGCTATGAGACTTGTAACCAGGGAGGTCTCAACTCCCACCTCCCTGTTGTAACTAAGGGTAACTAACCATTGAAGTAACTACTGTGGCAACAGGTCAGGTGCAATAATGATAGTTCATTGGCTATTGCCATGGCACTTACCATTGATGGATGTTACAATAATTGAGAACCAATATGGTCTAGAAAAGTACATCACAGACCTCCTCAAAATCTAGCGATACCTTTGTTTTCACTCAAAATCAGTTCCAGTTCTATTACTGGGAAGAAAGTTCTGATACAGCACCTTTTTACATTTTCTGTGGTTTTTAAAAATATATATATTTTTTTGACCAGCAAAAGGGATACCATGTCTTTAAAAGTCTTTATAATAATCTCACAGAACCCTTTCCTATTAGAATGTCTAGTATGCTTTTCACACTGGCAAAAATTAGCCCCGTACTATCCTTAGCCCCGTACTATCCTTAGCCCCGTACTATCCCTAGCCCCGTACTATTTTTTGAAGCTTTTCACACTGTCATTTCTTAGCCCCGTACTATTTCTTAAACCCGATTAGCTGTTCACACTCGAAATCGTTAGCCCCGGACTTTCTCGACAGCTTATGAATATTTATGAGCGTACGTCTTGCACATAGTCTCTTTACCACTCCGCATCAAGGTCACTCGCCCGTCAGGCCTTGTCTGATTGGTCTCGGCGTCTCGGCCTTGCGAGCTGACACGGCATTCCCTTAGCCCAGTACTATTTTTCGTTTCTTTCCACACTGGCGCTCTTAGCCCCGGACTATTTGGCTTGGCCCTGCAATTGCGGTGTTAGCCCTACTTTTTTGCAGGGCCAAATAATCCCGGATTATTGGTGGGGCTAGCCTACTTTGGTAAAAACCAATGTGAACAGAAAGTGGTCTAAGCTTAGCCCCGTACTATAGGTGGGGCTAAGACCCCCCCCCCCCCCCCCCCCCCTTAGCCCCACCTATAGTACGGGGCTAAGGAAATTTTTGCCAGTGTGAAAAGCATATATTGGTACCAGATTAGGTTCAATGTGTTGTAGCAGCAGGAGTCTCAGCAGGAATGCAGCAAAGTGGGCCAGCGCCATGGTTTCACATGTGCACAAAACTACATACTGTGCTACCAGGCAAGGCCAGTCAGTTGAAGGCAATATACTGTGTACTGGGGAAGACAAAAATCCTTCAAAAAGGTGATCGAGAGCAATCTTCTTGCAACTCGTCTTGAATTCATGTACTGTCCATTTTAGAAACTTGCTGAAAGTTATTTACCCTCAAATGATCCATATTTGGAGTAATTAGTGATTAAATCACAAATCCTCAAAATGTTCACGATCACCTTTTGAAGGCTTTTTTGTCTTCCCATACAGTATAATCCCTTTAAAGTCAGGGTATCCCATCTGCACAAGGCATGAAACTCGGCAGGAAATCGGCAGTATACCTGACAATAATGTGTATGAACTCTCACATTCATTGTTTTACAAGTATATTCAGGAAAAGTGAAAAACGTTGAAATGCAGCGAGCTACATTCATAATCGTATTGTACCTGGCACCCTAGAGGTGAGTGTTCGAAAATACTTCTTTTATTAGCCTGTATAGATCTCTATATTCTGAATCAATTGGTTGAATGGTGAAATCTGTTGTTGACAGTCTTGAGAAACATGTTTCAGAGGATAATGCTGGCAGATTATTGCCTATGGGAATGAAAGGATGAACTATTTTATCAAAAATGTTTTAAATTTTGCTGGTTGCTCTTCACATGCACAATGTGAACGATATGCAAAGACAGGAAGGGCTTCTGGAGACATACCAGCTGGGCCGCAGAATGAGAAACAGACACCATTTGGTCTCAATGTCGTGGCATGACATCCAGTCAGCAAGCCAGATCATTGACCTATGTTCCCGCCGTTTTAATGACACCCTCTTGTCTCACGCCGGGCTGCCCGTGTCTCCTGCCAAACATTCATGTGGGACATTATCGTGCATGTAAGAAACAATGATCCCACCGATTCACAACATGAAGAAGCGGGATGAGAGGATGAAGGTGGCCGGGAAACAGAAATGAACTTGCTGAATAAGCGTGAGGGGGGAAACTCCATCAAGATGGAGCGGGGATAACGATCGGCGATCCGAGACTTCGCTTCCCGAATAATCTGATTAATCTGCAGCACGATGTGGCTTGCGTGCCATGTCAGACGTCCGTCGTTTGCGACGAGGAAACACCAATTTATGACTCTTCACCCCCCACCCCCTCCTCATCCAGGGCATTATAATGACGATGGCTACAGGACTTCCAAAGGGCCCTGATTCAGGTCATGTGACTCTATGTCAATAATAGCTGGGTCTCAGCAATAAGGACCCCGTTAAGTCACCATGATTTTTGTTTCTCTCACGAATCATCACAAACTTGATGCTGAGCAGGCAGTGGCAGGTAATGGAAAATACATTATACAATGTACCTTCCTCAATCACACTTCTCTCCTCCAATTTTTTTTTTTTTTTTTGGTAAAGAGGGCCGGTCTCATTTTGAAGTCGAGAGACTGTATTGCGAGGATGATGTTACGATTATTACCCTGGTCACTGGATACAATAATATCCATAAAAATATGTGCACCATCTTCACTCCCTGAGGAGTTTTCCTTGACCGTTGCACAATTGAGGCATTGGGTCAAGATTGTTATAACAATATCACCCATCTCCTACCAGGTACCCAATTATACTCCTGGGTAGAGAGTAGCAGTTTGGATAAAAGTGTCTTGCTGAAGGACACAAGTGCCATATAGGTGGGCTTGAACCTGAGACCTTGAGATCCCCATTCACAGTTCACAACCACTATACCACAACACAGAACAAAATGCATAGACTGTAGTTCTATTCACAGCATAAAGTATTGACTCTCATACAGCATTAAGAAATTATGTATTCTACTTGGTCCTTCAGGTAAACTACAGATAAATCAAAACTTAAACACCGTCAATGGTCTCTTATAATAATGGAAGACAAATTATGATAAGTTACCTAATGAGGGGGTCCAATTAAAGGGCTGATAATGGGGAGGGGTGCATAACCATACTGGTCCCAACAACAACAACAATTCTCCTATTAAGCTGCACAAATATGATCCTCAATGGTAGCTGAGCAATTGAAATACTAATTGCACACATCAGCAGCATTCAAATATAATGAAAAGGGCTTAAAACAAGCTGAGATGAGTATGTTTCTGGGGACCATGTTAACCCAGTTCCCGGGTAAGTGAGTTAACAAACAATGATTAATGATGAGCACGAGAGAAGATGAGGTACCTCGTAATGATCTAACGATGACAAGACTTATCACCCAAAATTTGTTTTTGCTTTCCCCGACATCAAAGCAGACATTGCAAGGCCGGTTGATGGACAGGTAGCGGTAAGCTGATGAGCAATAGATAATAGAGAACAACGTGAGGAGCTGGTTGGCTTCCTGTCTTATTGTCTCCTCCCCTTTCCCTCCCTCTGATCCCCAAACCTCCGGGAGGTACCCTATCATGTTAAAAGGTCAAGTTCATGCCAAGAATATGAGTAGCACAGCAGATCAAAACACTTCACATGAAATCTTCCTTACATCCTGTTCCTCTCCCTCGAATTCTACCAATGTATGTCCATAACCGTAATATGAAGAACACTAGTCCTGTAGTGTTCAATGAATCATGTAAGAATAGACTATTTGATTTTGATTGGCTGTTGAGCAGTATTACAATTGTAGTTACCATCGATGGCAGAGTTACCATCAATGGTAATTTGTAAGCAACGAGGCCCAGGTATGTGATTGTGCTGAATTTGATCCTTCATCACCTTGAAATTCTTTTAACTTTCTTAGTGCATGTTACATCATGTTTAATGATGAGCATGTCATGTTAGGTTGATATGAGCAGCACATACTCCCAAATATATCTCCCATGAAGTATATGGCCTTCAATATGTCTACTGAATGACAACAGGTGGCAGGACAAGGAGGAACAATAAATTAAAAAAAATTCATGATCTATGCATGGAGCTACTAGCCTCTCCTATACCTTTCTTAAAGGGATATTCCACCCTGATATTAATTTGCTTTCAATAAAAGCAGAAACATGAAAGAAACATATAGATTTGATGAAAATCTTTCAAAGGATAAGAAAGTTATGATTGTTTGAAGTTTGATTTTGTGACATCACGTGCCAGATGCTCTTCCATGTGTTGTACTCTATTTCTTTGAAAATGTTGATTTTCTCAAAAGGATATGCATCATTTTACATATATGCAATTGATATATCAATAGAAACACTTATTTACACACATACTGGTACCTCTATGAAAAAATATTCCTTCATCAACGTACAGAAAAAGAGCAATTTATGGAATAAAAACAGCATCAAACCTTCACTAATGTGTTCCTTTCATGTTTCTGCTTTTATTGAAACTAACTTTACTTCAGGATGGACTATCCCTTTAATGTATCCACTCCTTCCCTTTCCCTTCCCTCACATTCAGATAACCACATGAGACATATTAAACTGACATGCTGTCAGTAAAGTTCAATGTTAGCAGGTGAAGAAGGGATACATTAACCCTTTGTGTGCCAGGAAAATGCTGTTCTGTGGGGTTCGAAACATTCAAGTGCCACGTTAAAGGAATTTCGACCCGGAGCTCAAGAGGGCGCTGTTGGATGACGTCACAATCATCGCCATCTTAGTTCCGAAGTTTGACGAGTAACGCTGTCAATCAAACTGGTAGATTGCGGATATGCGTTGCTTGCCCTTTCACGTACGTTGTGAGCGCTAGCCGAGCGAGCTATGCCAGTACACGTTTGTGCATACCGTAAACGGCGTAATGTACATGTACGTAAGTTACTAAGTTCGAGGGTAAGACTAAGATTCAAACGATGATCACACTTTCGCAGGAAAAATAGATCGCCGCATGCACGCAGATTGCATTATCGTGCATGCACAATGCACAGCCAGCTAGCTACATACGCATGCAAGCACATACGAGTACTACTACTAGTACTAGTCTACGTACGTGAGTGCTAGCTGGAAGTACCGTATGCAAGTGGGCGGAGCCAGCAGGGAACAGCCGCCGAATCATGAGCCGAACTGTATTTCGGCATACCTAGATTGAGAATCGACATTCTTCGGGCATTCGGAACATGGCATTTGCGTAACCGGTGAAATTATCGAATAACATTGCCGTCATTGGACAACACGTACTGTCCGCTCATGCGCTTACATGGAATAACGCCCTCTTGAGCGCCGGGTCTGATTCCCTTTAAAGACAGGCATGTCACATGTCACGTTCATGGAGACAAATGTCAATAGACAAATTCTTGTGGGTTCAGGTAGTAGTACTAGTAGTTTGCTTTTGGACATTCTAGGAGCCCTTGGATAAAATTTCAAACAAATATTGGACAATATTGAGACTAGCACCAGCCAATGAGTAGAATAAACTACAACTTTTAGTTCATTATCATTAGTTCAATATTCTAGCACACATTATTTCTTTCTGAGTAGTAATTTATGTACATACATGTTTATGGCTCCTGGAAACCCACAAGTATCAAGCCTGTAGGAAAAGACCTTAGCAATTATCAATATCATTACAGAAGTCATAATTTTCCTCTGGACCTGCCTCCCTCCAGCTAACCCTCCTTGGAATGACTATATACATTATTTTTTATACAGCCCACCTGGTGTAGAAATGTCAGCCTTGTGTGCAAATTGAGTACCAGTATATAAAGGAAATATCAATTAAAACTTTTAAGTTTAATTTAATCATCTTCATTGTTTTCCCCCTTTCCCTTCACCTCCCTACCAATGTACATTAATCACCACATAAAGGTACCTTACAGTAGTGTACAATGGAAAGTCAAGTCCATCTCACAATGTTAACGATCAACTAGACAATAAGAGCACAAGTCATGACTTCAATATCTACCAAATATCCATCCACCAACCCCCCCCGACACACACACACACACGCACACACCACCCCTTTACCCCCTTCTATCACAAGCGTATATTTACTATGCACAAGAAATTTCTAATATCTATCTCCCTTCACCTCCCTTCCAATCTGCAACAACTATCCACCTGTCATAAGTCCATGTGTGAATGCTGAATACTAAATTGCCAATCTAATATGGACATAGAACATTACTTAACTGAAAAGATACTAATTCAGTATAGCATTAACATCACAGTTTCCCTCTCTTCTTTGCCTCTGCCTCTTCATTTCACCCATACAATCACATTACATAACCAACACAAGGTTCATTGCAGATGCGTACATCGGGCGGGTGGAAACATTATCAAGTTAATATTGAAAATGACATCATCAAGGGAACAATCATTAAAATGATGACATGACTCCTTACCTTATCATTCCTTCCCTCCCCCTAATCTGCCATTAATCATCCATCGAGAGTACTGCACATCACAGGTGTATGCTGTAAAATACCATGTCAAGTTCACATGACCAATGTTGGCAGGTAGAGGAACAATTCATTAACCTGTGGATGATCAGTTCACCAACTTCCCTTCCCCTCCCACCTATTCATCAACCACCAATTGCTGTATGAGCTGATATTTTCGCGAGGGTTTTATTTTCACATATTTCACAAATCTCTGCAGGGTTGCAAGTTAAACAACACAGGAAAATATTGCCACAACAATCCTGATCACTAATAATGATGATAATAATAATAAATACCTCTTTTATAGCATATTTCAAACCTGAAGGAATTCTCAATGCGCTTTACATGTACCAGGCACGTGCACCTTATGTTGCTCCGCGTATTCATGTAGAAGCACTGTAGATCTCATGTTGGAGTACGGTGCACTGTATACTACGGGCAGTGCCATGCGGTTGCAAGGCATCATCAAAGACGTTCATCCTTCCCTGTCTTAAATGCTGAATCATCGCAAGACCCTTACAGACAGAGCAAGAACAGATTCTCTCAAACTAAATAAGTGACCCCCCCCCCCCCCACCCCCTCTTCCTTAAAGGGCATTAATTCTTTTAATTTAACCCCACACCCTACAATCAATGTTCATTTTTTGTCATTATTATAAGGAAACATTTTTGATTGCTGGGGCAAGTATATTAATTATTTCTACAAATTTGACACGTTTAACAAGTTTAACATACCCATATTGAATCATGCTATGGTGAAAATGCCTCCTTGATATATCTGAAAGTTTTCTTAATAAGCCATATGATGCTACTTGTTAAGACAGTGTGGTAATGAAGATGACTCTTAACTAATCTTTGGAATAAAACTCTAAATGGAGCTTCAGCCATTATCCCATTATCATAAAAGTAATAAAGATCTAGCCGCCACTCAAGATCTTTTCAGCGAACACTGTTATTTAAAAAAAAAATAGAGTTTCTCAAATGCGCATCCTCCATGACCAAAAGAAGCAATAAGGAAACCCAAAAGACCACATATTTGTATAAGTGGCATTTCTGAACCTGCCCAGGGGTGGGTGGAAACCACACTAACCACTCATCACCCACCTCTTCATCCGCCCCTCCTAACTTCAGCACGAAGGAGTCACACGCGAGTCACACGCCAGTGACGATGCAGAAATAGTACTTCCATTGGGTGCACCTTGGGCGTAAGATACATGGGTCACATGCTTTTGAACTTGACTGCATCTAAACGCTGACATGATCCAGTTTAGAGACGAGATGTGGCTCCAAAGCACCTCTGGGATATCAAGCCCCCCCCCCCCCCCCCCCAGCTCCCAACAACAAAATGTTTTCCTCAGAGCTCTTTCAATCTTACAATTTCACTGACATTCAAGAGGAAACTTACAACAAAAATCATATGGAATAAAAAAGCTAAGCATGTGTAAGTAAATGTAACCACATGGTGTTCCAGAAAGTGTTAATATTATGATGAATAGTAACATGTTTTTGTTCATTACCATCAGGTACCATCTTCATGGTGAAGGTTGGTTGCCATAATGTTTTTGATAAGGTAGCATATTCCTTTAGTAGAACTTACACAAATTATGTTAAACAATACAGTATAAACATGAACAAATAAACATATCTAGATTTAGCTTCATAAAATATGAAACAAGGGTCTAGGATTCAAATGATGCCTGAAAAAGCTCCTACCTTGCATTTTGGCTGTCACGCATCTCAAGATGTCATGAACAGTGGTGAAGAAATGGTGACATCTTACAATAATACATCATGTTGAACTACCAGTGACAAGATTGGTTTTTTCCTAGATACAAATATCATTGTCCTATTTCCGTCTTCTCTCTTTACTGTTTTCTTAATGCCGAAGAGCTCCACATGAAAAATGACATGAAACTATGACAAGAGAATGACTAAGAGAATATTCATCATTTATTATTCATGGTACCATCAGGAGAAAAGCAAAACCTGAAGTAAATATTCCATTTATGGTCTTACTACAATGGTCATACAGTATGTCATAAGTATGTATGTATGTTACTCCCTCGCTTTTTTTCAAGAGCTTCATCTGAAGTACCACACAACTATTATAGAGACGTAAAAATAAATGACAAATTGTTTATATTTTTCTTGTCCACACTTTCACTTCCTCAATTCAAGTGTTACACAAAATACATTTATCATTTCCACCAAAAGTGACTTAGGACAACACTTTCCAGACCTTTGTGTATGAATAATCCTGTTCATATACAACACCTATCCGCAAAAAAAGTGTGACATTTACGGCTATTTCTCCGATGCATTTCCCATAGCTGCATACAAGTATATGAACGGAAGTTATTCAAATAATGCAGTATTTGCTTCCTCCTTTTTTCTGGCAATTTTGCAGATCAATGCTTGTAGGGCTTAGTGGAACATGTTACCATCAAGTGTTTTCTCTTACTAGGTGTGTGGGGAGAGTCCACCGTGTCCTAAATACAGCAATGTTACAGCTTTTTAGGTGTATATGAACATTGTTACTGGAGGCTCGCTGGAAATTTTTTACCGACTTGCATCGGTAATATAGCGGTATGCTCATGGTGATCGGTATATGAACGGGACTATTGAGGAAGGAAAGAGGCGGTTGATGGGTGTTTTGCTTATCTATAAAGCAGAGAAAGTCTAACACCTACTCGCATATCTTCTTGGAAACCATACCGACATGTTAACGCTTGTTTTGTGGGTCTAATTCAAAAACATTTTGAAACGCTCATAAGTGAATAGCAAACTACAAAGATGTTGAGCTCCAAACCTCTTCTCACCGTCCTGATAGCTTGTATGACTCTGAGCGAGGAAGCTGTAACTGTCAGAAAGATGATTTTTAATGTCGGCGAAGACTGCACCTTCGCCTGCTTTCCTCCCATTTCCTCCGATGTAGATTATTACTGGTATCGCATCAGCCCTTCAAACGGACAGCACATCTCAGGTCTCAGAGGATCAGAGATATACTTCTTCGCATCATTTCAAGATCGTGCTCGCGTGACGTCTCATGTAACTTACTGGTCAGAGACTCATTACCGCTTCTCGCTTAATGTGTTTGACATGAGGGTCACAGATTCTGCCAACTATTCATGCAGTACTTTCCCCGGAGGTTCTCAGGCGGTAACTTTTCGATACGACACTCGGGTGGTTGGCTGCTCGTGTGCCGTGCAGCAGATGTCGCGGTCAACCAGGAAGAGTGTTACGTGCACTCTCGCTACCCAATCTTCTCCCACTGCGGTTACTGTCATGGTTACCATCGATACTCGATCGCAGGTACATGGACTCATTCAAGGAAATGAACTGACCTTCACTACAAAGACTGACTTGCATCGAGACCTTAGGATTGCTTTCAACCCGTTTACAGGTTTCGAGGGGAATGTCTATTGCATTGTACCAGCTCTACCTGCTTTAGCACCACCTACACCGCCAAGTTCGATGACCAATGGCACTTTGCTGTCCTCGACTTCATCTGTATCATCTGATGGACAATCATGGGAATCGATGAAAGGTCTCGTCATTATATTGGGTGCGGTTGGCTCGGGCGTGATACTGCTGTTGGTGACTGCTATTATTGTGTTAGGATTACGACGAAAACCAAGTCGAAACGTCCCTGAGGTTTATGAAGTTCAGGAAGCCGTGTATATCAATTGAATGTCTCTGAGGAAAACTAACAAGAGTCATTGATTTATAAGTAGTGCAGCAGGGCAACAAGATCACACCTCTTTGAACAGTAGTACAACATCAGGACATCAGCCAAAAATTTGACCGTTAACATTTTTTAACATGCCGAAAAATGTGCTGCCCGAGTGAGAAGCAAGAATTTAATTGCAGTACAAGGGCTGTATTCTTGTATTACTGCATTAACGTCAGTTCTGCTGTAGCTCAGATCAACGTTGGCACATCGTCTAATATAGATAAGACTAAGATGACAGAAAATATGCATTTGGTAGCAAATCGGTTCTTTCATGGGTAGAACAAGAGTACAACAACCGTACATCAACAGGATCACAACTATAACATCAGTGCTACATTTGTATTGCTAATATCAACCATAACATTTTAAGTTGCTAGAGCTCTGCAAACTGAGCTTCAGTTTAGTCCCAGAAGGGTACATTCATTGGAAAAGTGTGACAGGCGCTTTAAGGAAACACAGGATAATTCTCAACAAAAAAGTTGGAAGGTTTGAAATTGGCATGACATCACGATTGGGTAGACCTTACATATTTTTTTACCACAAGTTACAATGTTTCTATTTTTTCTTGAAAATACCGTCTTCCTTGTGCCTTTCTTGACGTACTATGAGGCCCTTTCATGGTATGAATGATATTGACATGTAAGTCTTCACATAACAACAAAACAGTAAAGATACATTGCTTCATCATTTTGAAAAGATTGTTAATTAATGACTGCTTGTTCTTATCTGCTCAGCTTTGTAATGGTATACTGAACATAAGTTTTACACTTCAATGAAAGCCTTTTTGTTCTATTCATAAGTCATTAAAGATGTACATTTTGTAATATAATGTTTGTTTTGCTGTTTCTCTCCCTAGTAATAAGATTTTATTACAACAACTGGTCTCTCTGAATTCCATTCTTTGAAAACAAGGAATAGAATAATATGAATACCTGTTATCTCACTGTACACACAGGTTCAAAGCTACGACACACACTGAGACCAATCAGAAATGCTCTGAATTCTATACATGTATATTATGGTTTCATACTACGCACTAGCATTTCACAACAACAGTTTTAATTGTTCTTACCTTACAAATACATGCCAGAAAGCAAGATCAAACATCTCTTTGCTTCCTTGGATTTCACAAAGGCTGCAACACAATGCTAGGCTCCCACAAGCACTCCAATAATGTTATGGGTCCTAGCATTACAAGCAAAACAAAACACTACACCACCCAATAAAGTGTGGCGCAGCAGAATTGAAGGGCAAGGAATGAAGAGGATAGCAGGGCGAGGAGTTCAGTGGAGGGAGGAAAAAGTTTGGTCACGCTGACATGCCGCGTTGGTGCTGGTATCCTAGAAACCTGGATCACTGGTCTGCCCTGCAACGCTCAATGAACTCCACGGGTCAAATGGGTTGCATTGACCTTTGACCTCAAGGGTAGACCCCTGTGAAGAGGCAGCACCATTAACTCTGTATGTGCTGTTGATGACAGTTTTTACTTGTGAGACATACACATTCCATTGAGTAGCCGTTCGCCAGGGACATGAAGAGTTAATGTGCTATGGTGGGGAATCTTGGAAAACATGGGTAGTGATAGATGAAATGTGAGTTTAATGTCTTCTTCTACAATCTTTTTAACATCAAGGCATTTGTATCTTGACTTTAATTTGTACTTTCACTCATTGCAAGACAACCAATTTAAATGATATTGGGGGTTTTAATGTTACAGAATAAATGTACTGTAAATCTAACTTCAAAGTCTCATAATTGATCCCAAACCATGCAGGATTGCCTTGATAGTCAGTGAATATTTAAGGTGTAAATTAACAGAGAGGAGAGCTGGATAACGTGTTCTTCAGAAGATGAAAACAGCGAGCACTCTGTAGCACATCTTGAAGATGATGCTTATGATGATTTTAAAAGATACCATGGGGAGGGATTTGTCCTTTTTTTCGCAGGGTGCCAAGGTGGGCTCACAGATTTGAAAGTTTTGACATTGTGGCTTCAGATAAAAATGCTAGGATGAGTGCTGCCCTACTGTCACAAAAGGAAGCAAGTAACGAAATAGACTTTTCGTGTAAATTAGCAAAATGTATATGTCACTTGTATTGGCATCAGTGCAACACATCATGCTAGATTAAATCTTGCACCAGGGTGAATATTTCATCTCCAGATTTTGTCTAGGTAGGGAATGCTGGGTGCAATATGCGGGTATCAATAACCCAAATTTGATTGAGTGATTTTGTCACTTGCTTCCTTTTGTCAAAATGGGGCAGATCGTCTGTTAACTCTCTCAGTGCCAGATGGAATGCTGCTCTATGGGGTCCATGTGTATTAACAGCACAGGGATGCGACAACAGCACTTACAGAGTTCAAAAAAAGGGAGATTCCTTGTCACATCCATGATGGGAGGTATGACGATCCTTCTCTTCATCCAAGGATCACACAGGCTAGCAGCAGGTTATGAGGTTTATGCTCAGCCACTCCCCTTCTCACACTATCAGACTCATAGGAATTAACCCCTTCAGTACCCAACAAATTGTCTCTGTACCATGTACACGTATAACAACATAATGCAAACATCAATGTTGATAGTTATATACAGTTAAACCGTGTGTGAAAGCTTAAAGCTGCAAAGCTGATTGGAAGTGACATTGTGGTAGTACCAAATGTTTAGACGGAGGGACGGCATGGCAAAGGGGGATTAAGAATGTTTGAAAGGGCCTCTCAGATCGAACTCCCTGAGGATGTGGTGTTGGACATCGAGGCGGCGTTATGAAGAGACTCACAGATGCTACCCGGACAAAGCGGTCCAGTGGAAGGGAGAGCAATGTTAAGAGAAGCGAAACATTTGCACATGAGGAGTATGCATGTTCGTCATCATTTTGATGGAACGTGATCATACATGATAATCACATAACTCCCCTCTTCATCTCTTTCTCTCTCCCTTTCTTTCTTTCTTTCTTTCTTTCTTTCTTTCTTTCTGTCTGTCTGTCTGTCTGTCTGTGTGTCTGTCTGTCTGTCTGTATATATCTGTCTCTCCCTCACTCTATCTCTCTGTCTAACTCTCTTGCTTTAGCTGCTTTTTTCTCATCTCTCTCACACACTTTCTCTCTTGTTTACACACGAACAAACACATACACACAAACACACACACACTCAACCCCATCTGATATGTTCCTCTCATTTTTTCCTGATTTCTGAGTTTCCTTCCATAATTCAAACTGCCTATTTTCACTTTTTTCTGATCAATCTCTTTATATTCTTTTACTCCACTTATTCTCTGCTTATCACTTCCACTCTCCTCTCTATATACATATCCCTCCCCCTGTCCCCCTCCCCCTTCCTCCCCCCCCCCCCACCCCACCCCCACCCCTCCCCCCGCCCCTTCTCCCCCTTCCACTCCCCCATTCCCTTCCTCTCCTCTATTCCCATCCTGTGTGTGGTCTAAGCTAGGTAGTGCACATACATGTTGCTACAGGTGTAGGTAGCTTCATTAAAGACAGGGACTTACTCATTTTACATCTACTCAAGATTATCCTCAGTAATTAATGATTTCCCTCCACTCAAAAGCTATTTCACAACCTCGGAAAACATTCCTGAAAGGTTGTTTGAGTACTCATTCTAGAACTATGTTGACTACCGACTGCTCATTTAATTACATTTTACTAATGTTGATGAGAATGGCAACACATTCAACACTTCTTTTAGCCTAGGTTTAGCCTGTCGTCCAGACTTTATGGAATTTGCGATCCAAACTATAATTATCAATAAACGGGTCAGGCAACAGTAGACTAATCATTCTCAATTCTTTCTCCAACTCACCCAAACAATGTAAGATGGACTGAGAAGAGAGGAGAATGATACAGTGACTAGTCTTAAGAGCTCTAGACTCTATTAATCCATTGGGATCGGAAATGTCTGACAGCCTGGGAGCCAGGCGACCTAGGTTTTACATTGTGGAGTGAGATCACAAGAGTGCTTGTATGGCCACAGACACCAAATACTGTACACACAACTAAATCTAAACATGAAAGACTATAAAGCATCCGTTTATACTTGTTCCTCCCTGAAATAAAAAAAATATTAGCATTAGAGTCCATGCATACAGTTGTTGTGGTCACAAAAGTGCATTAGACAGAAACAGGCTTCACAGTCTGAAACATAGGGTAAACTTTTCTTTGGAGGCTTAGCCAATGTAAACTGAGTGTAGTGTCCTCCTCTCCAAATAGCTTTCATTCACATGATCATGACCTCAACAGATTCATACAAATACAACATGAGGATGATTAGAGAAACACTGCATTCTTGGCTCACTTATATCAGTACTTCAATCTACAAATGCTTTTATAGCAACTTTATAGAAGAGCATTTATAAGTATATTATCCTGTTGGCCTTTGAAAAATCCCTATTATCCAGCTACACTTGGTCCTACATTCCATTCAACATTCATACACTCAGGTAGTATAAATTTCTATGCATACTAAAGAACGAACGTATTTAACAGTAGGCCGACTTTAAAACAAGTAATGTTGGGAATGTGATTCTCCTCTGCTTCACCTAGTAAACCTTTCTCATTCATTCAATGTTAAAAGACACAGCTCACCACAATCAAACACAAATGTAAACACAGCTCATCATAATCTGCCACGAATGTGAACGCACCTCTAAACCAACAAGACACAATTGTGCTCGACATGTCAAATTAAAGCAAATCTAATCTTTCAAGAACTTTCTTCCACATTCCCACATGCTCCCATTGAGAGGCACGACTCCCCAATGTCCCTCCACATACCTACATATCACACAGGAAATTTGCAATTAAACGCACTTAAAAATCAGAATATGATGGGAATGTATCAATATCTCTTCACCGCAACATGCTATCATGAATCTCTTTATAGCTTCCTGAAAATCTTGCGGGTGTTTTTTAATCTCTGGGAGAAGCCACAACAGGTGAAAGAAGCATACTTAAATGTGTGTCTGCAAGTGAGCAAGGACTACAGATATCGAGCAAATATTTTCATATATAAGTTTGGATTCAACAAATCTTTATCATTCCTTCATAGAAGAGGAAGTTGAAATTTAAGGGATTTACTCAATTGGACAAAAGAGAGCACATGCTACTTATTTAGATTTGCTTTTAATCAATTGATTCATGCCATTTAATTGTGTAGTCGTATTCCTAAAATACTTTGCCAATCAGTCAGCACAAGTCTTCTCTCTCCCTCTCTCTTTTACTCTTTATTTTTTTTACATCTCTTTCTTTTCTTTCAAACTCTCTCCTCTCTCTTGAGTTGGTTCATTTTGCATGTTTAAAGTGGTAAATATATGAAATAAAATATATATATTACTTCTACTCCTTTTACTAATTTCTCTCTGTATGAGAGCAAAAGGTCAAAGTGATAATGATAATGGGCAGTAATAAATTATTAAGCTTCTATATACAATTAAAAAACATGGTGATAGATCTTTCATTGAAAGATAAGAAATAAACTATACCCTGCAAAATTGTTCTCTCACATTTTGTTTTTTCATTGTGTTTACACAAGCTCTTGTAAATCTACCAAGACTATTTCCCTGTGTAAAACAAACTTTGTCAGTAATATCATCATATCCCGGCACAAAATGTACAAAAATTTCAACAGTAAGATGCCTCTATCCTAAATATTCCTGGATTAAAATAAGTGATTTGATAGAAAAACAAATATTTTATATTTGCTAGTAATGCAGCTAAATCATTTCATTTTGCTGTGACTTCAATCATCTAGATTGATGTAATATCATACCACTATAACCACAGAAAGAAATGTGCTCGTCTGACCCCCTTCAGATCACCATGGTAACACCATCAATAGAAGGAAGCTAGCCCTAGGGGCGAAGGCAATTGAAATGAAGACAGAAGTCCATGGAAAATATACAAACTTTGCTCTTGTCAACATACATGAAAATCCCTGGTAGGGACGGGATCATGTGACTAGCATGACCTGCTCTCATAGGTCAGTTTGAAATGGGAGACATCGTTGGAAACTGGAGATGTGGCAGGAAACTGTTTGGGGGTTGCCAAGTGATGTCTGCATAAATGTACTGATGTTGTTGATTTGCTTGCACTTAAATCACTTTGTAGATTGATGCGTGGTCTTAAAATTTCAATTTGAATATCATGCACGATTGTCAGTGTCATATTTTGACTCAGAAATTGATATATTTCACTTTTGCTTGAATTTTGAACTTTATACCAACTCCTCGAAATATAATTTCATAACAATTATAAAATGATGCTGCTTTTTGTACAATGTCTCTGCATGTGTTTAGGGCTCCGCATGTGTGCATATCTGTTTCTATTGATATGCCAGTATGGTGTTCCGTCTGTTTGTAAGTTGAAGATGATAATGCAAGTTGCAAAATCTAACTTATGTAAAGAGTGTTTACGATTCAAGATAGGAATTCATACAACCATAAGGGAAACTCTGACGTCAATGGTAACTACCATGGTAACATCACTTGACAGCCAATCAAATTCAAAGTTTCCATTCATAAAGTTACCATCAATGGTAAATTTTATGCAACAGAGCCCTGGGCCATGTTGCATATAGGTTTTCTACTATTGTAACTCACCATTGATGGCAACTGCCATAGCAACAGCAGTAATGCTGAAAAGGAATTGGCTGCTACCATGGTAGTAACCATTAATGGTAAGTCACAACAATTGAAAATACATGCAATAGGGTCCAGTGCTTGAAACCCTTTTGGTTTACTATACGTCTCCATGCCAACGGTACTAAAAGAGTTAAACTCTCCTCCCCACCATGCTGGCACAAGATGTACAGGACATCCTAGCGTCCATCAACCAACATCCACTCACTTTCTACTTGGCTCAAGATGCCTTTTGGGGAGACGCCTGTGTACGGTCGCCACGGCAACAGACGAGCCGGTACATCATCACCTCCGCGAGTCCTGCGTTGTTTCTGGGATGAGGATGTTACTCATTAATGAGGACAAAGGTCTGGCATGGGGAAGATAACACAGAGGAGAAAGGTTTGGTTTTAATTTAGGGGGTGAGGGGGAGGATTGGGGAGAGAGTAGGGGGGGACCGTCTGCGGGGAAATGCGAGAGGGACGGACGACGTGATGACTGGATAGAAGGACTGCACTTTTCTTTCTCTTTGACTCTCTTCCTTTTCCTGCACGTGCTCATTGTGGAAATCAATTCCAGGAGGCTACTTGTCTCCTTTCAGGATCTTTCCTAAGTTTTTTTTAAGGCTTTCTCCCGTTAAAGAGAAGCCAGGTTCTCTATATGCTATCATGACATCTTATCTATATGGATTCATAGATGTATCATGAGCTATATTTAAGGGTTGATTGAATTCATAGCTTAATATATCTTAATAGATTTCTTCCTTTGCTCTGTATACACACGTACCATTTCACTTTCTGACCTTCATCATTTATCCCATTGTATTTAATCATACCCTTCTTACTCTCCTGTCTCTACCTTCCTCTTCCCTCATTACAACCCCCACCCCCATCGCCACCCCTCTCTTTCTAACTCTCTCTTTTTAACAATCTTGCTATTGGTTTCTTTCTTCTTCTTCTTTTTTCTCTCTCACTCCCTCTCTTTCTCTCTCTCTCTCTCTCTCTATCCCTCTGTCTCTGTCTCTGTCTCTGTCTGTCTGTCTGTCTCTCTTTCTCTATATTTCTCTCTTTTTCCCTCTCCTCTGTCTGACAATCTCACTCTCCATTTCTTTTCTCTCTCTCTCTCTCTCTCTCTGTCTCTCTGTGTCTCTCCTTCTCTCATGTCTTTCTCCACTCCCTATTCTCTCTCTCTCTCTCTCTCTCTCTCTCTCTCTCTCTCTCTATCTTTCATCTCTTTCTCCACTCCCTATTCTCTCTCTCTCTCTCTCTCTCTCTCTCTCTCTTTCTCTCATCTCTTTCTCCACTCCCTATTCTCTCTCTCTCTCTCTGTCTCTCTCTCTCTCTCTCTCTTTCTCTCATCTCTTTCTCTCATCTCTTTCTCCACTCCCTATTCTCTCTATTTGATCATCAATATGACCTGTTCTCTTTCAGATAAAGTAAGCACTTTCTTAGAGGGATAAGCATATGGGTTTTCATGGGGAGGGGAGGATCATACGCAGAGTTGTGTGAAACCTCGTGAACGTAAGGAAGTCATGGAGAATATGACTAAGAGGGGGAAATTGTATAAAGTATAGCTGTATTGATATGTACATCACAGCACGCCTGATGCAATAGTGGAACAAACATTTTGTTGGCTAGATCTTAAGCTCAATGTTATCCTATCAGAGTTTGTTTGTCTCTTTATTTAAATTGCACATCAATCAGCACCTTAGCTCAGTTATATATTTTTTGTCTTCTTTGGGAGTTTTCAGTTGAGATATTTGACTCTATTTGAAGTGTTACTATTTTCTATAGTTTTTGTATTTTATTCAAAATTCAATTCAGGAACCTGTTGCAGACAGCAATTCATGGGCGCAAATATTAATGCACATATGTACGCCCTTCATTTGGCTTCTGTACATGGATCACCTCCTGAACAGCCAAATGTCAAGCACAACATTTCGCTAGCCCTTAACCTATTGTGTACCAGGGGCCTTATTCATGAAACCTTACTAGCCTTACTAAAATACATGTAGCTGAATGCACTTAAGCAAGTATCTAGGCCTAGTAAAGTTTCATGAATATGACCCCAGATAGAAAGCTGCTCAATGGGGTTTGTGTGTATTACTTGCAAAATACATGGACCCAATAGCAAGCAGACGATTCCCACTCTCCACGGAATCCCACTTAAGTGCCCCTTCAAATGAGTTATCTGAGAACGACATCCCTAATTCAAACTGCGCTCTGCAACTACACATCATATGCATGTCTCTGCCTCTTTCTGTCGACACAGGTTATCGCCTACACATCTACAGTATGTGCAGAATCTCAAACTGGCGATTGATATCCGATTTCAGCATCATGTTCCTGTTTAAGAAGGGGATAAGAGCAAGACAAAAGGAAGATGGACCATTCATCACTTCCTGCCCTACTCTTCCTCTCAAGATCAGAGGCTCAAATAGGGTCTTACATTTTGCTGGCGATATGTCACCCTTGAATCTTTCCTCTGCCCCCCTTTCTTCCTCAACCCTTTTCCTTTGTCAGAGAGGGCAGAAACAGGCACAGAGCTCTCTCCGTCACTGCTCCCACGTCACGGAACAGCCTTTCACCCAAAATCCAAGATGCTCCATCCAAACATACTTTCAAAACTATGCTCAAAACCCACTTATTCAAATCTTTGTAATGGGTCAACCCTTTTTCTCCACGTACCTTCACTGCTATTTCAATTATGTACAATACATTGTCATATGTTTGTATTATCTTAACAATATTCTATACAACTCTTCATTTTTTATTTATTGGTAGAATTGTTTTATTCCTGTTTCATTTGATATCGTAATTCTGTAATTTTGGGAGTGTAAGAATCTTCTCTTTTGTGCTTTTGTTGACAATAGTTATCGTTACATTCACTTAAAAGGCCATTTATGTAACGTTTTCATAACTTTCTCCCTTAATGTGTAGCAATGCATTATGATATTCACCTGTATCTTGTGATTCAGTTTCAATTAAAGGAACAGACTGGAATATATTGGTTATTGTTACACAAACAAACCTTGGACAAGCTTTGGGGTTATACCATTAGTCACATATTGTTTGAACTAGGTGATTACAATTTGCATACATAACGCAAATGGTCTATGGCTAGGCTCCCAAGAATGAGTCTGGGGAAATAAAGATTACTTCAACCAGATGGATGCCGGAATTGAGGGGAATTAGTGAGTGGCATATACAAAATTGTGACACGTCAAAACCTTCCCTTGACCTTGAACTTAGAAAAGAAACTTATCAGTGAACTATACAGACTAAAATAGTCAACACTTAGCCCTGAACAGATTGACAAACTTGCAAGTTGTGTACTTCCTTTTTACCTAAACGTTATTACTGATTAATGTTTTCCTATTCTTGAAATTATCTGGATATACTTTTGATTCTTTACTATAGGCTTAATCAGAGTACACAATTATATGTAGTGATAGGTTAATATTGGTCCAAAAAGTTTACTGAAACAAAGGTATTTTAGTATTTTACATTTTAAGTCAAAGTTAATCATGTTTTCTCTCTCAATTATGAAACAAACTGTCTCTCTCTCTATCCTCTCTCCTACTCATCCTCTCCCTCCTACATGGATGAATAATTTTCAAAGATTTCCATAAATCATTTATATAATTTGCATGTACGCATCAAGTTTTTAACCTACTCTCCTGTTGAGGGTTAAATATTTCACATTTCTCTTCTGTCGCCATAGCTTATGGATAGCACTATCCTGAGTACACCCCACTGATGTATTGTACTGTATTACATACCGTATATCATACATTCACTATGAACTGAGTAAAGAATACAAACGTAGCAACCAATCCTGACTCTGACGCACACAAAAGCCACCTAGTGAGACTTTCACTGAACCTTACCCAAACATCCTCCCGGGGTAAGGCGGCCAGCAGGTAATTGGGAGGGCTATTTTTACTCTTACAGGATCCCAACGACGACCCAAAATATATCATCTCGGACGCAAGTCCCGAAGGGACATGGTTTATCCATCTGGATCTGTAACTGAATTATTTTGCTTCACAGTATTCCCATGTGCCAGGAAATAAATAAAAACAATACTAATATTGATTGCAGTCAGCAGAATACTCTACGTAGCATTGGGTGCTATCTGTAACGTGTAGGCATCATTGAGCCTGTGCTATTATCACATGTAGGTGGCGCTGTTTATTGAATTGATCACAAAGAGAGCAAATGATAGAGCTAACTGTTGTACTACCACTATCCCTAAAACATTAATAAAACAAGTTACACTAGAGGCAACCATGAAAAAACAAGAACAGCAAGACCAAAGAGGACATATGTTTCACAACACTAAGTATTTAGAAACATGGTCAAGAAGAACAAGAAACAAAGAATCAAACAGAAGAATCCATAATTATAGAAAGCAATGCACTTTCTTTTTATTAGATTTACGGTACATACCAAGAGTATTATTCAGGAAATCATAATTTCCTATACATCATTCCTTCTTAGATATTTTGAGGAAGAACCCAGTCACAAATTTAATTAACCAGCTGGCAAGAATGCCTGCATGCCAACATGAGTTGGGAGTTTGATTTTCTGTTGGTCCACAGGGGAAAGTAATCCACTAAATTAATTTATGCACCCACAGGGCATTCTGGGATACCAACTCAGCGGAGAGCGGAGGGGGATAGTGGCAATGATGTCATTCAGGGACAAAACAGGACTTCACACTGGGGCGTCTTACGGACACTCCAAATATTGCAATTTTAGCTGCTGTCATGTTTAAAAACGCGATCTTTTAGGTGTGAATTGCTGGAGAAAATGCAGCAGAAACGCAATACTGACATTCAATTTGTCAATGCAGCTTTCTAACCAAAGTGTTTCACAGCCATTTGTGCTTGAAATTTTGTAATGATGCTTTATGTGAAGCTATGCTAGACAGTGCGGTAATTAATGTATCAATAGCCAAATTTACAGGGTGTAAAGAGGGTACCTTTGAATGTTACAGTTAAACTTGTATTACAGAATGAGCACTCTTTTTTAACCCCTTTAGGGCAGTTTGTGTGTCATAAAGATTGGATAAAGATTGCACTTTCTGTTTGCTGTGGGGTGGTGTTTATAGACAGGTTTCTCTACTGCAATGTAATATTTGCAGGGTGTCCTTTTCCTGAGAGAAGGTTACACGTGATCTATGGTTCATTTGAGAGTTTTGCTTTTAGAATATGTGATTCACAATATCAAATATTGCAATGTTATCAACATTACTGTGATATTTAGAAGTGTTGTAGTGCATGCTTGAATATGCTGAGAGAAGACTACACATTATAAGCAAAATTAGCCTACTTGACAAAGAAGCCTCTGGGATAAACTGATTCACAACTTAAAACATTGCAAAATTATCCACAATACTAATATATTAAAAAGCGTTGTATTGCATGTGTGGATGACGTAGCCCACTTACAATGCAGACTTATGAATAAACTCTTTTGCAAGATGAAATAATACAAGGTTATCTACGTATTATATTTAACTCTTGGTGTGCCATGTTTGCCTATTTTCACAAGTAAACATAAATCCCATACATCAGCAGCTTATCTAGCACACAAAGTGTTAAACCTGTATTATAGGTATGAGTGGCTTAAGAAAAGGCTGCAAAAATGCAATATCAATCTGACGATGCAGCCTTCGAAATCTAAACATGTGGAGGAGTTTTCCTGGTGGAAAGGTGTCAAAAGCCTTGGAAGCTGTCAGCGATCCATCCCCCCAGCCTTCTGGCCTGGCCACTGGCCTGCTAACCAGTGGTCAGACTACGCTTCAATGGTTCCAGTGACCCCTTACCATACCAGGCCTTGAAAACACTATTGGCTTACTACACATAATTGATGCAACGGTGCAAACGAGTTAACATACATGCATGGAGATCCAGCATTATGTTCATAACAATTCCAGGGAGAAAAAACAATTAGACAGTATGCACTGGACAGTGATCATTCGTAGAAATAAAACAGAAGCTCTTCTCTCAGCAAATTAAAGGTAGAAATAAATTACTTTCTGTGAGCAAGTCCACTGATATAGACTGAGCATCTAATAAAGAGCGGTTTCTTCCTTAGTGTAGACAGTCTGATTTTTACAAATATGAACGTTTCCCTTTACCTACCTCTGCATCATTATTCATTATGAATATTTAATTAGAGGAACTGATGGATGCGAGCTGAATGATGAATATTCATATCTTAGAGAGATAAGGAGATGCTTTCAGAGAGTATGTCTAGAATACGCCTGTAAATGACTGTTTTACAGCATTCTGCAAATAAATCTTCCAGTTCAAGCACAGAGCTCTTCAAAAAAAAATTCCCATTTAATGGATATTATTTACAATGGATGGACTGCATCCATTGATAAAAAAGAAATCTCTCTATTTCTCTATCTCTCTCTCTGTATCTCTGTCTTAAAACAAGGAGAAACAGCATCACTTGAGTGACTCCCATTCATACAGCTATCGGTGATGCGTCAGAAAAATTGCCGCATATATGTTGCGCCTATTTTGCAGATAGGTGCCATATATGAACGGGGTTATAGTCTCTCTCATGTTCCATCACTCTTTCTCTTTCTCAATCTCTCTCCTTCTTCAATCATCATCTTTTCTACCCACCACAACTTCCCTTCTTGCGATATCTTTTCTAGCCAAATCCCATGTCCCAATTGAAAATCGAAAGAAAATAAGCGAGCAATATATCAAGCCCCGTCTTCCCATTCATACAGTGCGTCTTAGGATGATGGAGTACCATGCTGCAGGGTAGACCTAATTAATATTTGTACCTCCCTGGATGCAGACTAGCAAACAAATGGCACCTGATCCGTCAGCACTGGAGCCCCCCAAATCTGACAAAAGGAAGCAACTAACAAAAGAGACCTTTTTTGTAAATGAGCAAAATGTATCTGTCACTTGCATTGGCATCAGTGCAACACCATATCATGTAAAGCCCCCATCACACTTATTCGGAATCAGCAGGAATCAAGCAGAACCAGCCGGACTGAAAATTTTTCAAAATTCGAATTTCGAATTGATCTAAATATGTAAAAATGCCGTTCGTATGTGGCATGTCCTCAATGCTCCTCAGTGACTCCTCAATGCTGACTGACGTTGCAACAACAGCTAGTTGTGCTTTTATGTGATCCAATTCTCCCACGAATGCGATCGGAATGTTTTGAATCTTGTTGAAATGTTGTCAGAATATTTGGAATCCAGTCAGAGTGGTGGTGGACTGCACTTTGAATGCCGTTCGATACTTTACCAATTCGCATGCACCTCGAAAGTTATGAGCATGAGCAAAACATTTGGGCCGGACACCAGAATGGACCCGAATATTTGGAATGCACTCAGAATGCAGTCAGAATTATTAGAATGCACTTCGAATATCCCAGAATGCGCCAAGAATTGTCATTCCGATGGCACTCCGGCTTATTTCGCCTCTAGTGTAACTAGGGTATTAGATAGATGTTAGAATATATCACAGCAAGACTAATATTTCTTGTCAAGATATTGGCCGTATCTACAACTAGGGAATGCTGGTTACGATCTAAGAATACCAATAACCCAGATTTGAGTAATTTGTCACTTGCTTCCTTTTGTCAGAGTAGGGTAGCCCTGTTCACACCAGTTTGAACAATGTTTCTACACTGTTTTAATGCCGCGGTCATACTTCTGTACCAGAAATGTACATTGAGCAGAACAGAATGAAGTAACTTCCAAATTGTTCATTTCATCTCTTCCCACGTGGGTTGCAATGTCTTATAGACCGCTTTATATTCCAGAGTAAAAAGGGCTCTTATCTTCTGTATTCTCATATCCTAGTAACCATACAGAGCTCTCCACACCCCCCCCCCCCTCTCTCTCTCTCTCTCTCTCTCTCTCTCTCTCTCTCTCTTTCTTTTTCTCTCTCTGTTGCTTTCTCTTTCTTCATCTCTTTCTCCCTCTCTCTCTGCTGTTCTTTACTTTGTTTTCTTTCCACCTTTCATGATCCTTCTTCTCCCCTCTCATGTTTCTCTCCCTCTCTCTCTATCTCTCTCTCTCATTCTCTCTCTCTCCCTCTCCCTCTCTGACTCTCTCTCTCCCTCTCTCTCTCTCTCTCTCTCTCTCTCTCTCTCTCTCTTTTTCTCATTCTCTATATTTCTTTCTCTCTCTCTTTCTGTTCTTCTTTCCTTAATTTTCTTTCCATCATTTAACATCCCTCTTCTCCCCTCTCCTGCTTCACTCTCTCTCTCTCTCTCTCTCTCCTCCCTATTATTTTGTGTCTCTCATATACGTCAAATGTCTTTGTACTCGAGTCAAATCCTCTGGCCCAACAGGGATCCATGCAGAGAAATCCCATGAAATATTTTAAAAGACACTAACTAGGGGCTGTACTGAATTGACATCCTATCACTACAATACCCTGAAAATACATAAGAAGAAAAACAAATCTCTTTATACCGGATGATCTCGCCACATCTGCACATTCCAAGACACATTCTCCTCTTAATCCGTCTCGAGTGTTCACAAGGCTGTGCGCTATGCAATACCAGTGAAGAAAGAAAAGCAAAAACCTACACAATGTTGTCCAGTACTTCAATCTCACTGCTCAATGAAAGTGAAGTGATTCCAAACATCCTTAGACATGCTGCAAGGATAAATACCATAATCTGACATGCTAACTATAGAAGCCCTCACCCTTATGGTGCCCTGTCATAGAGGCTTTCACTCTTCAACATAACGTAGTGTACCAATAAATCATTCCTATAATAAACCATATTTCTTTCATTGCAAGTCCATCGCAATGTATGACTACTCTAAACCGGTTTGTTCTTTGCATTTTTCTTTATTGCTCATTTACTTATGATATAATCATTACCTCATAACTGATACATTTTGTTAATGTAATAATAAATAAATGTTTAGTTCATTGATATGCTATTCGATAGCCATTACATCGGTTGAAGTATAAAAAGGAGTGTAGATGTGCTACTTTATCAATGACTTCTCTATGCATTTATTTATTTATTTATTATTTCAAACAAGTGATAAAGTGATATTTATTCAAGCTTTGTGTCAACAATCTGTAATTCATCATTCTCACAATATTTAGCAGGACTTAAAACTAAGGTGAATTCTTGTAGCCAATGTTTACAATGGCAAATCTTCAATTTTATACCGTCTCTTGTTCTTTGAGTAAAAATTCCCTTAAGATGAAAAGGACATGGTCCAGTGAAAAAGTTACAATTTTTTAATAAATTCAGTCAATTTAAAGGTAATTCATTACAACAATATTGAATTTGGTTAACTAAATGAAGCATAGATTTGAAAATATCAAAGATAACAACATTCGTTAGAGATATAATGGAACAAAATGTCTCATTACATCAAGAATCTAAAAAGATATCACCTATACCACTATGGCAATACAGTATCAATGATATTTATTATAAAGATTAAAGTAATAAAACTGTTGAGTGGACAAAATATCCAATTCGAATCATCTTGACACCATTTCATTTTGTACTCATTTGCAGGTTTAATGCTGTTCTGAACTTCTTACATATACCTTTTAAGGAAATATATACATCTTAATTGGTAATAGCTTCCCCGATTTTGTTAGATCTGCTCTCCCAGTGAGTGAAGACGTAATGTTCGTTAGAGGTTCGGCCGTAGGGGGAGAGAGCTGGATGGAATCAATGGGAAGACACTCTTGATTAATGATAGGCTGGGAGTGGTAGGCAAATATTGATGCTACTGATTACCTGTCCTCATTAGGAATGATGATGACGGATAGATACGTGTGAATCATGTTTGCGTTCTGGGTACGTTTGCTGGGGAGAGAGAGTGAGAAAGAAAGAGAGAAGAAAGAAGGGGACATGGATGAACAGAGAGAGAGAGAGAGAGAGAGAGGGAGGGAGAGAGAGAGTGGGAGAGAGATGGATGGACAGACCATACAGAGAGAGATGAAATGAAGTGTGGGTGGGAAAAATGAGATCACTTATAGGGATACCTTTTTTCTATAATTAGGGTAGTGATAACTTTTAGCTTAATTCAATACACACAATATTGCTTTGTTTGATGGGTAATCACACTTATATAAGGACAACACATACAAAGATACATTCATGCTGACACACACACATCACTACCTCCACCATCAACACCACCATCATCACCACCACCAACACCATCACCACCACCATCATCAACACCACCACCATCGTCATCATCACTACCACCATCACTACCACCCCCACTGCCAAAATCATCATCACATCTACCAGCCTCATCACCACCATTATCACCATCACCACCACCACCATCATCACTACCACCATCACCATCACCACAATGTTCATCACCACCACCACCACAATTATGACCACCACCACTATTGTCATCATCACTACCTCTATGACTGCCACAATCATCATCACAGCCACCATCATCATCACCATCCTTACCACCTCCACCACCACCACCATCACCATCACCAACACCATCACTACCATGGTAACCACCACCACCAACATCAACATCACAACTTTTGCCCCTCTACATTTATTGCTCAAGTTGACCAAATTGCACCCAAAAAAAATAAAGGGTGAAAAAAAAAATAAAACCTGCTGTATTACTGATCCAAAATTTACTTACAAAGAATGAAGGAGCACTGCACGTACAACAAATTCAAACTAAATGCTGTTCCAGAGTCCTAAATGTACTCAGGTTTAAACAAATTCCCGCAATCCGCTCACAGAGTAATCCAGGGTAAGTGCAAACAGTTTCTGGGCGCCACGGTATGACTGACATTAACCACTGGGTAAACGATGAGGAAGGTCTCGAGTCTGTGAGAGAGATGGAGAGAGAAATGGGAGGAGTGGTGGGGAAGACAGATAGGGTGGAAGGGGGAGAAAATGTATCCATTCACTGTTTATGAATCCTTTATGCAAACATGACTCATAGTTATTAATATGTGCCCCCAGGCAAGTGGAAAGTGGGAATGGGGTAGGAACGTCTCGCTGATCTGGTTTTCAAATCTTGTTCTCTCTTTCTTGTTACTGATTTGTTTCTTGGTGTGTATTGCTGTTTGTCTGTATTTATATCTCACCAACTTCCTTGTCATTTACCTATTCTCTTTTTCTGTCCTCCTCCATCAGTTTACCCTTCTTGCTCTCATTCTGCCCCTCCTTTTCTCCCTCCTTTTATCTCTCTTCCTCTTTCTCCTTCTCTCCCTCCTTCTCTTTCTCCTTCTCTTCCTCCTTCTCTTCCTCCTTCTCTTCCTCCTTCTCTTCCTCCTTCTCTCCCTCCCCCTCTCCCTCCTTTTCTTTCTCCTTCTCTTTTCTCCATCACTCTTTCCTGCTCTCCCTTCCTTCCTCTCATTCAGAAAAAAAACTCCAAACAAGAGAACAGTCATGCAAATCTGCCACGACCATTAAGAAAAGAAGTCACAAAAGTGGAATAAATTAGAAAATATGACTTTTCTGCAATTATCAAACCCATTTCACATGTAAGAGAAATAGAAGTCATGGAGATGCACACATCTCATCAATTATCACAAAAATGAACACAGGTTGCATGTGAAGAAAGCGGACATTGGCATACATGCAGAGTATCACACAAAGGAATCCAGTACTGGGTAAGGAGGGAGGAGAGAGAGAAAATAGGCAATTAAGGAACAGCATCACGCAAGATACGGTGATGGCGATCACAGATTGGTCAGATCAGGATGGAATACGGAGTAGAAGAAAGAAGTTCTCTGGCAAGAAGGGAGGAGAGCATGTATCATACAAATCAATTGAGAGGAAGGCGAAGTCTTCCACAGTAAATATATGTCACTGAATATTGCAACCCTGTATTTACTTTGTGTGCTAATCCTTGTATTGTTGTACTGCTTAACTCCATACACCATATGCCATATGCCTGGTACACTTGAGTTTAATACATTTTCCTCCCTTTTGCAGCCGAATCTATTGAAAGTCACCAAAATATTCATTGATGTGACTTCTTCTGAATTAAGGAAATAATCCTGATGTTCTGTCTATTACTTTCAGTGCAACAGGATTCTTACACAATACTGAACCTTTCCATGCATGCAAGAATAAATACATCAGCATGTAGATTAATAGAGAGAGAAAGAGAAAGAGAGAGAAAGAGAGAGAAAGAGAGAGAAAGAGAGAGAGAGGAAGATAGGGAAAGCGAGAGAGAAATAGAGAGAAATAGAGAGAAAGAGGGAGAAAGAGAGAAAGAGAAAAGGAGAGAGAAAGAGAGAGGACAAGAAAGAGGGAGAGGGAAAGGGAAAGAGAGAAAGAGAGAGAGAGAGAGAGAGAGAGAGGGAGCGAAAGAAAATGGACAATTAAGGATAAGCCTCAAATACATGCAGATGCTGAACACTGACAGCCTGAATCTAGTTTGCAGCACAAAACTTATCAGTCAGTGAATGGATCTAAGTATCAATGAGCATGAAATACTGAGGATGGCTTTGATCTGCCACAGGAAGCAAGTCTGGCTGTACTGTTTCCAGACATGTATTTTTTAGATGTTGTCTTGATAGAGCCTGAACCTCAGACTATCTGGTATCACCATGGAGTGCCGAGTAGAGAAAACAAGTCTTCTAGCTAGTAGGGGAGGAGAGCTCACGCATCACACGCATCACTAAATCAATACCAGATTGGACAAAGGATGCGGATGGATGATACAACCATGGATGTGGCAATTGGGAGGAGGAAGGAGAGTCTCAGAGGATAAATATGTTGCTGAAGATTGCAACCCTCCTTTTAAATTACCGTCCACCCAACGAATGTGCGATCTTATGGTACACACATGAAGGCCAAATGTCTACATGTGGATCACCTACTGTAATAGTACACTATTACCGATCTACAGTAGATGGTAAATAAGTGTTGAATACCGAACTCCATTATATGGTGATGTTATTTTTATAGAAGAATATCTTGTCTTTCACCTTCGCAGATTTCTATTTTACATTTATATAGCACACACTCAAATTTCTCTATCAATATTTACACCTCAGTGAAAATGCAATTCTTGTCAATATTTGAAAGACTTTTTGAATAACAAAATCATTAGATCTCTTGGCCTTCGTCTTCATTTCTCGCTACACCTGACAACATATTTATAACATCTCAAGCTTGTTCAACACTTCATGTCTAATCCTTCCAAGTTCTCTTGTGCCAGTCACTTATGAACACTCCTTTTCTATCCTTTCACCAAATCTAGAAGAAAATTTGTAAAAATACATACAAATGACACAAGTGAAAATCCAGTCAGACAAACGGATTGAAAGTAAACCTGTTTGAGTAAATAGCGTACCTATACATGTAACATTTCAGGAACATCAGGATATCAAAAGACATGTCAAAGACATTGAACTCTCATTATGAATACAAATATGAATGAGATTGCCTCCAAACATACAAGGACACACTTTCCACTAGAGATCAAAATATTCTGTGACACCATTCCACATTAAGCGGGAATCAAGCCTGCCTTTGTTAAGGTGTGTTCCCACGAGATAGCTCAACGTGGCCACTTGAGATAATGGCAGTCCTATTAAGCTATTCATACGGTTTATCCTCGCCAGAAGATTGGTGGACCGCAGTGGCAACTGCAAATTGCTCAAGGCGGTGGCACTGGCAATGGGGACGAACCCTGTTCTCAAACTGAAGGGGGGGCAATAGCCAGAAGCAAATACAACATGAAGCTCTGTGTAAACACTCCTTTCCTGGTTGATAGGCTTTGGCAACAGTAAATTGCTCATGGCGGTGATTGCATCGCTTTGCAGCAGTGTCAGTGGGGACGAACCATGGTGTCAAACTAAAGGCAGTAAGAGCCAGAAGCAAATACCAGCTCCGTGTGAACACACCTACCTTGGTTGATAGGCCATGACCGCAGCAGAGCGGTGTTGCTTAAAGGGCATATACTGTACTGGGAAGGCAAAAAAGCCTTCAAAATGTAATTGTTAGCAATCTTCTTGCCAATGGTCTTAAATTCATATATTGTCCATTTCAGAAGCTTGCTGAAATTTATTTGCCCTCAAATGATCCATATTTGGAGTAATTGATGATTAATGACTAAATCTTCAAAATGTTCGGGCCGAACATCTTGAGGATTTGTGATTTTATCACTCATTACTTCAAATGTAGATCATTTGAGAGGAAATAAATTTCAACAAGCTTCTAAAATGGACAATACATGAATTTAGGACCATTGGCAAGAAGATTGCTAACAATTACATTTTGAAGGCTTTTTTTGCCTTCCCAGTACAGTATATGCCCTTTAAAGTCATCCGTTCCACTGCTCAGACCGCCTCTCATCTATTATAAATCCCAGGACTCCTTCAGTTTCACTTAACCCCTCCACGCAGCCTTCGTTCCAATGACTGCTCATCGTTATGAATCATTTTTTCATACACTCAATTATTAATCTTTAATGTATTATCCTGAATACTATGAGTGACCAAGATGTTAAAGTTATTATCTTTGCATTGCCAAGATAGGATTGTTCTTAGAATTACCAAGAATATATACAGTTCGCGTGTGCCAGTACTTATCTTTGCAGAACAACATCAGGATGTTGTACTGTTATTGTTATTTCATGTATAATCATTGTACATGTATGTGTTTTTCTTTAATTGTGAAATAAATCATCGTGAAATAACACATTGTGAAAACATGAAATAATGATCATGGTTTATAACATGTATGGAATAAACAGGAACCTTGTTAACTTAAATATAAAGTGACATGACAGAAGACAAATACAATTACTTTCAAGCTTTAACATGTTTTCTTGTCAAATGATAGAGATCATTTCACAATATTACATTCCTTTAAAAATAATGCAAATTAATATTTTAGAATAATATTCTCTATTCCAGTGCTTAGATGACAGCAAAAAAATAACATGGGAAAACCACAATATTGACACTGCAATAAAAATATAATTCTTGTAAAAATCTGAAGAAATCTGGAATAACAAAGTCAAGGCCATATTCCATGCAGAGCTAGGGCAAATTAATTGAATTATGATCTCACACCATCTTTTTACTCTCTCCCCCTCTGTGATTTCTGTCTTTTTCTCTCTCAGTCATTCTCCCTCGCTTTCTCCCTGAATCGTTCTCTCTACTTGAGTACATGCATATATATGTTTCTGAGTTTGTGTTTGTGTGTATGTGTGTGTAGGAGTGTGTATGTGTGTGTGTACATGTGTATACATGCGTGTATGTGTGCGCATGAAAATATGAGTGAGAGTTAATGTATGTGTGTTTGTATAAAAGTGTGTTTGTGAGTGTATCATGGAAATGTGTGTTTGTACAGTACATGAATGCTGTGTGTCGATGCCCATTTTTCGAAAGGCATTACAAATCTTGGTTGCGTCCTGATGAGAAGTAATGCCAGAAATCAATTACCTCTGCCAGACAGGCAGGTCTAAGCTGATTACACACCCATTCATAAGAACTGCCACTGGATGAGTGTTGGGCACACTGTCACAGGATTACAACCACTCATCCCCGTCATCATCTCAGACGTGCAGGGTCTTCCACACCAGAGGATGTCATGTGGTTTGATGTTGGCTTCTACTTTTAAACTCTTACTTTAATTTGTCCTTACTCCTCTCCTTGTTCCCTTTCCAACTCTTGAGTTCGAATTAATTCTTCTTTTTCTCTTTTTTTTTCAACTTCTCCTCCTCTTCTTTTACTGTCGGGAAGACAGCCATGCTGGAAAGACAGGTCTGGAGGTGCTACTATGTTCATGGAACCCGAGGTGGCATAGGCATGGCCTCAAATCAGTAGTAGTAGTAGTCTTTTACTGTTTTCTACTTCATCTTCTTCTTCTTCTCCTCCTCCTCCTCCTCCTCCTCCTCCTCCTCCTCCTCCTCCTCCTCCTCCTCCTCCTCCTCCTCCTCCTCCTCCTCCTCCTCCTCCTCCTCCTCCTCCTCCTCCTCCTCCTCCTCCTCCTCCTCCTCCTCCTCCTCCTCCTCCTCCTCCTCCTCCTCCTCCTCCTCCTCCTCCTCCTTCTTCTTCTTCTTCTTCTTCTTCTTCTTCCTCCTCCTCCTCCTCCTCCTCCTCTATAAGCAGTATACAGTCTACAGCATGTTCACAGTTTTGCTTCTCAATGTGTTTATCCTTAGTACCCTTCTAGCTCTCAACAGCTAGTAACAAAAAAAAGCAAAACCCATCTCCTTCTCTTCCTCCTCCTCCTCCTCCTCCTCCTTCTCCTCCTGTATACAAAGTAAACACTCTATGGCATTTCCACCCTTCTACATCTCAACGGGTCCATCCTCAACTCCCTTCTCACTCTCAACAGCTAGTGAAAAAAAACACACAATACCCTTCTTCATTCTCATCCACACCATCTGCAATGCCTTCACATGAGTACGGCTGAATGAGCGCTAACCTTGTGAGCCATAGGTTCAGATGAATGGGGAAAACTAGCACCAAGACATTGATGTTCCACTATATTGGAGGTTGATTGATGGCGCTCTTGATTAGTGGCCGCTTTGCTTCGCTGCCAAAGCGATCAACCAAACCGGCTGAGCTGCACACTTGACAATGGGCGTGTTGTCACGACACATAGATCGGAAAACTACCCAGGTTTATTTTCTTCAGAAAATATGTGTGATGTACAAAACATTTCCAAGATCTGTATGTTATGGATAGATAGTAGGCCACAACTAGACCCTTGCCTGCAATGGAATTATCTAAGGAACAGTGGAATGAATTGCATCAAACAGTAGGAGAAATTACTCTTGACTCTGTGCAGTCATGCAACATTAGATATCAAGGCGCATTGCTTTCCAACCATTTCAAATTTCCAAGAGCAGTTCTAAAAATCATAAACATTAAAGGAACAAACTAATCTATATGTAGATATAAGTACTGACTGAATAAATTTAGCCAAACTCAGAATTCAAACAGAGTATCTGATCATCACATTCTCAATTTTCTGTTGATATCTCACTGTACCAAAATAGCTGCACAATTAACCCGTTGCTCACGATTAGATTTTCGGGCTTCGTAAAACCTGGTTCAGTTAAGATGTCAACATTTGAAATGCAACTGTAGTAACTAAAGGGGTGTAGTGTAATTGTACCCGACAAGAAATTTGAAGTTTATTCATAGCCTGTGGTCTATTGGCCATTCAGCAAATGACACAAAAGTCGCACTGGTCAATATCTATGTGGAGAAAAGCCAGTCCACATACACTTAACTCCACTTACTTACTTGAATTGTTACACTAATCTTTTATATTATGTTTGATAATTTCATTTTGCTTCTTTTGCCTCATTTTGTTCAATCATTACATATAAAGCACTTTAAAATACATCTCTTATGTAAAGTGCTATATAATGTGTTATTATCATTATATTTTATTATACATGAGCTCAGTAAGGAATGGGTTAAATTGAAATTATCCAATCGTGCGATCGAGTGGCAGCTAGTGTAAACACATCTCACAGGTGGCAGTGCTCTAGCCTGTCCCCAGTGGGGGAGATAATGAGAGCGTCTGGCTGAAGGGCGGGGCTTCGGATGAAGGGGCGGGCTTGGGATGAATTCAATTCATATCAGGAATGTGCCGGTAGATGGATCAAGCAATCAAGCAATGAGATGGTGATAATGAGTCATATACTCCTCTTGTGGAATCTGTTTTGATTCAATTAACCCTCCCAGTACAACAGGTTCATGGAATGTGTAATAAGTCAATGGGCTTTTCCTGGGTTTGGTACTGAGAGGGCTAACCCTGCCAGTACCATATATAGGCGCATGGAATGTGAAATAAATCATTGGGCTCTTTCTGGCTTGGTCCTGAAAGGGTTAACCCTCCCAATACAATAGCAACATGAAATGTGTATTAAATCAATGAGCTTTTCTTGGGTTTGGTTCTGAGACAGTTAACCCTCCCAGGACCACAGGAACATGAAATGTGTATTAAACCGATGGGCTTTTCCTGGCTTGGTACTAAGAGGGTTAACCCTTCTAGTACCATATGGGCATGAAATGTGTGATAAGTCAATGGGCTTCATCTGGCTTGGTACTGAAAGATTTATGATATAAGTTTGCAAAGGGACAACAGAGAAAGTCTTATAAAGAATTGTGGTTTATCACACATTCCCTTGTAATTAACTGTAACTCTGTGTATTAAAGATTTGACTTATAATCGATTCAAATCAATCAAAAAACTTTTAAAGTCATGGCCCAGGAGTTAAATCTTTGTTCGATTCTCCATAAGGGAGAACAATCATTATTGAAAAAAACACATATGTTCTAGATCAATGAGCATAATTATAGTTTTCATTCAGTTGTTGAACTCAGGTGGGTTGAAAAATTATCAGAACATCAGGCCTAAAGTAGTCATGGCTGATTTCATTAGACGGAAGACTAATCAAGTGATCAAACAAAATAATGTTAAGTCATAAAATGTGATTGTATGATCTGCTGGCATCCACATCCGACTTTTGTCCAGGATATGAATTGATAAATCTTCTCCCACAACAACAGAAATGCACCACTCTTGAGTAGGTTTCAACTTTCATAAAAAATTATTAACTAAAAGTGGATTAAGGATGACAATTGATATGCAACTGAAGGGCTTCGTTGAAGATGTGAAGTGTTTTCTTTTAATAGATCAAGAATCTAGAATTAGGCTGGGTGTGTCTCAGCCTTGTTATGACGGGAACGGATTGACTGACAGGATTAGTGTCCATAGATACTCGAAATGCTGAGGGATTAGCCTACATGCAATGCAGGACAACAGTATTTCTTGGCTCAGGAAACTTGTTCCTTGGCCTTGTAAGAAAGCGTGTATTGACAATACTCTCTTGTTAAGGAGGCAGGGGATTGTCTTGGAAGGATTAAGGGAGTGAGAGATATGGAAAGATGATTGACAGCTGTGTGATGCGGAGAGTCTCTATGCTGCCCACTGCAAGGAGATAATATCCGAAAAAGGGATTTGGTTCAGCATTCTTACGTCTGATCTGCCACAACATTGAAAGAAGATTAGAATTTCAGTTTTTATCCTTAAATATGTCAATTCTACAAAGTTGCAATGAAATCTTTAGTTTCTAGAGATTATAGTTGCAAAGGAATGTGGATTATGAATTTGTTGCAATAAAAACAGCTTTCCATTTTTCAATTTCAGATAAATCAAGTCAGGTGGTGACAGAGGATGAAGGAGAGAAGAGGGATTTGGAAGGAGGAAAACCTCTCATGTGACATCACAAAATTGAAATAAAAATTAAAAGATCCTAACTTTCTTAACCTTTGACAGATTTTCGTCAACCCTTCACTGATATGTTTCTTTCATGTTTCTGCTTTTATTGAAATCAACTTATCAACTGGATCATCCCTTTAATATACTGTCAGTTTAAAGGGAATTAAACTACACTCCAAGAAGATGGACAGAGGACTGCTCTCATTGTTTATCTCATGAACTAAATTTTAAAACAGGTCACAATAGCAATCAGAGCCATTCTCCATAGAGTCTAAATCATCAACAAAGATGATTTACAATTGATGTCTGGAGTGCTATTCTTTCTGTTGCAGATTCAAATTTGTTGAGTTACATTTTTTTTATCAATTTGATTTTGGCAATACTTTTATAAATGAGCTGTATTTCAACCTTTTTTTTTCATCCATTGTACAAAATGCAATGTACATTCATAAATATTCTGATAAAAATAATGTGATGTGTATTTGTGTTATAAATATCTTTCCAAATATCGTAAACTATCAGGACCAGGTTAGGTTTACCATGATCTAGTCCTTAAAAGCAACACATTTTCAAATAGTTCTATGTGTATTAATATATCAAAATGCCTTTGTCCCATTTTGTATGACTTGTAAATTAGTCATACAATACTATTTATCCCTTCAGCATATGTCAATAAATAAAAGATTGCCTCAGTTAATTACGGGAAATATTTGTGCAATGCTCTCAAAAAGGTCGCATTGTAACACAAGACCACTACTGGTCATAAAGCCATGTAGCCAGATGTTGACCCCATTTAAAGGGCATATACTGTAATGGGAAGGCAAAAAAAAGCCTTCAAAATGTAATTGTTAGCAATCTTCTTGCCAATGGTCTTAAATTCATGTACTGTCTATTTTAGAAGCTTGTTGAAAGTTATTTGCCCTCAAATAATCTACATTTGGAGAAATGAGTGATTAAGTCACAAATCCTCAAAATGTGGATCATTTGAGGGAAAATAACTTTCAGCAAGCTTCTAAAATAGGCAATACAGTCAAACCTGTCTATAGCGGCCGCTCAAGGGAAACCACAAAAGTGACCACTATAGACAGGTGACCACTATAGACAGGTCGGCGGCCATTTTTATTTTGAGCATGGATATGTTTTGCACTATGTAACCTTCATGCTGCAACATAATTTATTCCTTACGTATGATATACATCCATCTTATTTTTAGGTGATATATAAATAGTATTTTATCATGTTTTCGTTCAATGAGAAATATGAATAAACCTGAAGGCACATTTTCGTTATCTGTGTACATGTATTATTTCTGTGTGTGCGATTTTGTGTGAGATCTGTGTATTATTTCTTTTGTGCCCTGAAAGGGGCCCAACCAGTTGACACGGTAAAGGGTCATGAGTATCCAAGGGTATGTTTGTTTAGTCTAGATCTGCAAAAACAAGAATGAAACACAATATCATGCCATAAATTTGTCCTCAGTGTTCGAACAAAAATGAATAATCAAGCAGATCACTCGTAGAAAGTGATTTTATGTAAACTGTATCAAATGCGTCATTATCAGATGAATATATCTTAATTCAATATCATATCATCGGCTGTCTCAACTCTCGGGAGTCTCGGTGATAAATGCTATGTTAGATATCTTACGCCACGAAAGAAAATTTCTATTCTAACTGATGAAATAAATGTGGTTTGGCAGAGAAAACACATGTTATCGGATTTCTTTAAAATCTCAAGTTAATGTGCGTTTAGTTTCTTACGTTTGGGGATTCATAATGTCTTGACCATGCAGCACTGCACGACCTAGCACTGCGAGGAACCACACGCATACATTAGTACGGGCGGGCGTAAATCGTTTAAAACTTTGAGCAGAATTGTTAACTTTGTCAAATAAACAGAATCTTGAATTGAAATACCCTTCTGAAAAAACCCGGAAACATTCGTTCATTACAAGAATCTGCAACTTATTCATGTCCACATTTTGAAAAGAAGAGAATGGAGCTCCACCGGCAGCCTACCGGATATTACTTATTAGGAAAGATAGCAACAAGGGCTGCGTATGATGAAAAGCCCGCTTGCTTGGGCATTGGCGTTGCTTTGAATAATGAATTAACGGCATAACAATTTCAAAAGAACGACAACTTGCCGAAAACAGGATCTTGAATTAAAATACCCACGTTAATGATAATCAAGTGTTCTCTTTTTCGTTGTTAGTAAGAATCACCTCATCTTCGTGTCTATTGTTTCTCTCTCCGATCGATTGACAGCTAGTGCAAATGCCGTGCATAGTGCACTCTTACTTCGTCTAAGGTAGCACGATAAATATTAATTCCAATTGATAAAAGAAAAAAATATATACGGCTACAAATGCACATTAAAATATATCTTCTATCTTGACATATTTTATTTAATCGAGAAATATTCTTTATCGTGTCTTTTAAAATATTTTTGCCTCAATAATTTTCGAACGGGAGTTGATTTAGTAAGCAACTTATTCCATAGGCACATCAATGAGTTTCGAGTTACAGCCTAGCTGTGTGCTTCTGAGATTGTGAACGCTGAAGAACCGCGCGCTGCTGCCAGCTTGCAGTACATATCGCGGATCCAGATTGGTCTGGGCATGGGCTGAAGGCGCGCGCGAACCCGGGCTGCGCTGCGTTGGCCTCGGCGGGGCCGAGCGAGGATCCGGGGTATTATTCATCACAACAATAAAAGCATGGGATGCAGAGACTGACTAAAAAAAGAAAAAAAAAAAGACACCGGACATCGGAATTTCATCGACTAGGGTAATCAAGTTAAGATCCTGCTTTTTGTTTGGCAAGGTCTCTTACAAGTTTCATACAATTCGAGAATGTGTTAATGAGCTGTATTATGTCATGCAGCTAGAAAGCAGGCTTTTCACGGCCGTTTAAGTTACGTCGCATCGCAAAAAGTCAACTTTCCATGCCGATAGGGACGGGTGATTTCAGAATTGGTGGCCGCTATACACAGTAAAATTTTGGCCGAGGGAGACAAAATAGGTGGCCGCTGGCCGCGTTGGCCAGGTGGCCGCTATATCCAGGGTCTTTAACACTGAATTTCTCTGCGGAGGAGTCGAAGGTGGCTGCTATAGGCAGGTGGCTGCTGAATCCAGGTGGCCGCATAGGCAGGTTTGACTGTACATGAATTTAAGACCATTGGCAGAAAGATTGCTAACAATTACATTTTGAAGGCTTTTTTTGCATTCCCAGTACAGTATATGCCCTTTAAGGGCTGAGCAGGTTTGCCCAGAGAGGTCAACAGGATATTTCTGGCCTGTCCACTCTTGCGGAAGTGTCAAAATGGCGAGGTTGAAAACTATGAACAAGATTGTTGGTTGTATGGTACCAGTAGGATTGCTAGGCATGGTCAGTCTATTTGTTGTGACAGTGTGGCATTCAAGCAGAGACAGCACAGCACTTCTCCACAACTCTGGGACGAATTTGTAAGTCTTCATCTGGTCATATTTGTGGTCTTGTATTCTAAAGGGGGCACAGCCCTGTGTTAGGCTTATGCACATTTGACCTGAGCCAATTTGTGCCAAGACACATCATGCGCCTCCATAAAGAAAGGCTGTCCCATTTGCAAAAGTCATAAACTCGAGAGGAATCATATCAGCAGTTTACCTTCAACAAAAACATGTATTATATCTCACAGTCATAGCTTCACATACCTTTTCAAGAGCAGTAAAAAACTATCCTTGTTTAGGTTTCAGATGCTCTATTCTGCTGAATCACTTTTGAAAACACCTTTTTGCAGGGTTTCTAGAACCAAAGTACCATTGATAGATCATGTATGTAGGCCTGTAATCAAACAACATTTCTACAATGTCATACTCTAGAGACTACAAGCTGACTACTGTATTTTTTTTCTTTTTTTCTCTGTTTATAACAGCATCCACCTTACATCCATATATAAAGATAAAAAATGTTGCGAGAGTCACCGAATAGTCTTTCTGAAGACGCATAAGACCGGCTCAACAACAACATCCGCCATCTTCCAAAGATTCGGCCTGAAACGCCACCTTACATTTTTGTTCCAGACCACAGGCATATCCTCAGTCGGTTTGAGTTGTTCAACGTGAGCCGAATCGGCACGGCGCCACCTAAATCGTCCTGGGATCGCAGTATCGGCTACGAGGTACTGACAAATCATGTCCGCTACAACCGTAATGAAATGGAAAGCGTCTTCCACAATGCGAGTTATATTACCATATTCAAAATACATGTGCAAGATTGATTTGTAATCTTCCAAAATTTGCCCATGTTACACCATTGTTAAGAGATTTGCACTGGCTGCCTGTACGCCAAAGAATTGAATTCAAGATGTTGGTGATAGTCTTTAAAGCGTTAAATGGTCAGGCTCCTAGATACATTAATGAATTACTGCATTTTAAATGTCAAACCCATGGTCATAATCTCCGCAGTACACAAGACACATCGTTGTTGCAAGTCCCCCAAATCAGAACAAAAGTAACCCTAGGTGACCGATCATTCTTTTGTGCAGCTCCTAAATTGTGGAATAAACTACCTGTAGACATCAGGAAATCTAAAACATTAGGCAGCTTTAAATCAAAGGTGAAAACCTATTTGTTCTAAACACAGACCTAATCTACTTCTGACCATGATTTAAAACTATACAGCATTACGTAGTAGAAGTGCATATAAAAGCTCTTGTAGCGCAGTAGAATATATAAATATAGTTTCTGTGCTCTATAAATGATTTATTTATTATTATTACCATCATACGGCAGCCTGTCGCTCAGTTTGAGTCGGCCTTCTATTTCTTTCAGATGGAGCAATACCTGCCGGGGCCAAGTACAAACCCCATGGCATTGTTCCTGTCAAATCCTATCAAATATTACAATTACGTTCAAAAGAAGTTCCCCGGGGAAGAGAACAGAGTCAGACTATACAATATGCAGCTCTATGAACTAGGAATGGACCCCGCCAAGATGTACATGTTGGATGCTATCCACCAAAAGATTGCAGAGTTAGACACAGATTTTGACCTTGTGATGATGACGGAATACTTTGACGAGTCGCTGATTTTACTTCGAAAAATCTTATGCTGGACGATGTGGGACATAGTCTACACAGCACGCTGTATACGTCTGAATCACACGAGAAGTTTGGGCTTAACTAGCGAAATGCAGGCAAAAATCCTTCAGTGGAACGCGGGTGACGCAATCTTATACGCACATTTCAACAGAACATTCTGGCGAAAGGTGAGAAACTATGATGGAGATTTTGAGGAAGATTTGAGGGTATTTCGGGAACACCAGAAGCTGGAAAAAAAGTGCATTGGTGGTAAAGGACAGCGGGGCCATGGGACAGTCCGCTCAGTTCCATGCGATGACTGCCAGTCAAATGATATAAGAGTGACCGAACAGATTCGTGACAGAATGCGATCTCTGGGAATACCGCAGTATGAATCACCAGACTGTTAACTTGGCAGTTGTTATGTGCCGTAATTCAGGCATTTTCATTAGTTCCACACACAATCTCATTATAATGAGCCCGACAAAATGTTCTTTGTAGGCTTTGTGGGTATGACTGGTGCCAAAATGCACCCATGGCACAATAAAGATGGCCATCCCTTTTACAAAAATCTGCAAACTTCATGAAAGTTTGCACATATTTAGCATGTACGTATCTTAGAGGTACCAACTATAAAAAATCAGAGTAACTATAACTCCTGCAGAATTAATGAAAATTTAACTAGTTTTCACCGAGATTTGACTATTTTTGTGGTACAAAAAAGGAAAGCTTGATCAATGATCAAAGATTTTCTCCTCAAAACCGAATATTACTCTGTCGATTCCAGGGAAAGGTTATATAGCCACTCTCTCTCAAATGATGACAAAGTCAGGGAACTTTCAGAATTAGGTCTGCAAAATACACACATGGTACACTAAGAGTTATTAGCATTTGATGAATAAATCTGCTGAGGTGCGGAAGAAAGATCCTGGAAATAAGAATCACAGGTTATTCTTTTATCAAGAGTTTGCCTCAACGAAAAAAATACATACTGTAGGCTTGATGATGGACAATGAATATATAGATTTGACTTTTATGTCAAGGAAGCTGGGTTTGATATACTTTGGACTGGATTTGAGTTCCAGGTAGAATTAATTTAGCAGTATAGCCATTGAAGTAGGCTTCATATCTCTTCACTCAAACGATTCATCAAAGTTGTATTAATCACACCCCTTGAGTTGAATTCACACTGGGCAATTTATAAAGCTGCATGTCAGTCTGGATCAATCTTGTACAATCTCTTTTGACCTTTTCATGTGCACACACCTCATTGGGTTTCTCTCAGTGTGAACAGGATAGGCCTGGGGTTTCTGTTCTGTCAGTGCATTGAGTTCATTGGGTTCCCCAATGTGAACAGGGTAAACCGTATGAATGAAGTGAACAGTGTGAACAGGTCAACCTGGAGCATCAGTGCTTATCACTAGCTTTGGCTCAATGCATTAGGTTCATTTGGTTCCTCGATGTGAACAGGGTAAACTCAGCGTGAACGGAGTAGGCCTGGTGCATCAGTGTTTATCACCAGCTGAGCTCAATAGGTCCAGTTCCTCTCAGTATGAACAGGGGGTATCACTGTTTATTATTAGCTTAGCTTAGAATATTGGATTCATTGGGTTTCTCTCAGTGTGAATGGGGTAGACCTGGTGCATCAGTGTTTATCACCAGCTGAGCTCAATAGGTCCAGTTCCTTTCAGTATGAACAGAGGGGTATCACTGTTTATTACTAGCTTAGCTTAGAACAGTAGGTTCATTGGGTTTCTCTCAGTGTGAATGGGGTAGGTCTGGTTCATCAGTGTTTATCACCTGGTTAGCTTGGCTCAGTGTTTTAAGTTGATAGGGTTCCACTCCATGTGAACGGGGTAGGTCTGGTGCATCAGTGTTTATCACCTGGTTAGCTCAGTACATTAGGTTCATTGGCTTATAAAATGAGTGAGTCATATGACTCAAACACACCTGAAGGAACAATTTGATCTAGAACCAGTTAAAATATATTGGATTGTCAGACGCAATGCAGGGATGACCTGGGTGTAAATAAACAGATCATAAAACCGGGGAAGGGAAATAAAAAAAAATCACTGGCAATGGTGGCTTTCAAAGCCTGATGTCATGAAATGAAAAAAAACTGAACCAGTACTAAACATCCAATCAGAGCCGTGACGTTCTCACAGGAGCTCGTTCGTATATGTCCTCTTTATGGGCATTTTGGGATGCCTTTTTGCAGGCTATACTGACCAGAGCCTGCCCACATGTATCTGTTATAATGTAAGAAACCTACACTACAGCTCAAAGGAATTGGCAGAGGGAAAGGGAAAGGGAAGAAAGAGAAGGAGCCGCAGTTTTAAACCGAGGTATATTTTGTCCAGTTCAGCATGAAACATGATGCTTTTAAAAGCATCATGTTTAAAACTGCGGCTCCTTCCCTTTCTTCCCTTTCCCTTTCCCTATGCCAATTCCTTTGAGCTGGACTGTATGTCCTCTATATGGGCTATATCAACCTGAGCCTGCCCATATGGATTTGTTATGCTGCAAGGAGACTATATATGTAAGGTACACATTGTGCAAGTGAAGTCATCATTTGGGGAATCTTATTTTCTGAATTGACTCACAAGAGCATGGTCCAAAATATATATTTCAAACAAGCAACGGAATACTGATTATGCATTTGCTGATTGTGATGCATGTAAAAAATGAACAGATGTTTTCTAAACTAATGATTTGTATCATTAGGTAAAATATCATGTTTACAAATATAAATTGTATCAGTATGTGAGTAATAAATTATCTATGGAAAACATAATACTCAGATTAAGGTTTCTGGTATTCATTGAATCATTTTACAAATATCTATTTTAAAAAATTTCACAGAGCAATTAACAATTCACATCTAACCAAAAAAAAAATATACAGACACTTTGAAGGTCTGCTAAAAAAATCACATTCTTATCTGAAAAATATGAAGCAATCCCTGTATGAGTTTCCAATTTGGCCAAGGCTACTTGTCAAATACTGACCTCTGTACCGATTCCACAGATGGCTTGCGTATCAACAAAAATTTGAGCAATAAGCTACGATTATTGTCCATCAAAGTCAACAAACGAGAGCGAGCGAGAGCATGCACTCTCTCTAGGGGGATGACCAGCAGAAATTCACACAAAAAAAATGCAGGGCTTGAAAAAGTGCAATCGGAGTGCAAGGTAAACGTTTTGATATGATATCCCCTCCGGGCCCCTAGAGGGGTATGGAGCTACCCCCCTTCAAGCGTCAGTGGTCCCTATGATTTCTGACTCATGAGAAGTGTGTCATTTTCTCTCAATCATATCATTATGACTACAGCTTGAGCAATTCCTGTCTGATCATTTAGTACTATGAAATGACTTTGCCTAGGCTATAGCTGTACACTACAATGAAGTATACATTTGTATGGCATAGCCGTTCTGAGAACCAAAGTTTGTAAAAGTGATATTAAAGGTACTATGATTAATACGTTTAATCGCAAGATTTTGTGCAGAAGTAGCTTGATGTACAGTAACACTCGCAAATCCCCACAAATCCTGTGAACAAAATATGCTATGTAGTCCACTTATACTCAGGGCCTCCAGTGACAGCAGTTTTATAACTGAAGAAGCCACCCTGTTTGAATAAAACTGGAAATAAGTTAATAAATAAATACACTGTTAATCAGATGTTCTAATGTGGAGGGAAAACAGTTCACATGTTGTAAAATCCCAAATAAGAATGGTATTTTCTTTATTCAAATAGGTACTCTTTTCAATCCATGCTCTATCTTTTTTCAACAAGTTTCCAGTATGAAACAATATTTTTCTAGTCAGAGTTAAACTTACATGTGCAAACAAATGTTGCTGCAATGTCAATATTTTGGGCATGCCCCTTCCCTACATGTACTTGTCAATGTTTCTTATGTTCATATTTTTCTCTATAAATGTCTCTCTTTCACACGCACACACACATCTCTCTCTCTCACTCTATTTCTCTCATTCTCTCTCTCTCTCTCTCTCTCTCTCTCTCTCTCTCTCTTGTTCTTTCCTCAACTCTTTTTTTCCTTTTCCCTTTCTGTCTTGCTCCTGCTCCCCCCCCCCCCCCTCTCTCTCTCTCTCTCTCTCTCTCCTCTTTCTCTTTTCAACTCTCTTCTTTTTCTCTCTCTTTCTATTTTCTTTCCTCTGTCCTTTTTGTCTCCTTCTTTCTTTCTTTCTCTCTTCCTCTCTCTCTTTTTCTCTCTCTTGATTTCTGTCTCCTCTCTATGACCTTGTCCGCTGTCTCTTTATCTCTCTCCTTCTCTTCCTCTCTCTATCCCTCTGTCGTGATGAAATCGCATTTCAACCTTCCTAACAGATGACTCCCAACAATCACCCAAACATTTTCTTAGAGCATAAATCTAATTTCTCAGATCTTAACCCTCTCTGGGTGTACTGCTCCTAATTCAATAGACACTACACTTGGAACTCTCCAATCCTTGATGCAGCGAGTTAGAGATAAGAGAAGTAGCCATTCCGAGGCCTAGCTGTTAATCAAATCATGAGAGCAAAACCATATTTTTTGCACAGCCGCTAGACAAGAATTGTCCTACCTCTAATATCTGCTACCCGATATTTAGAGGGAAAATCATACCCATTACAAAAATGACTCATCGAAAGCATACAGGTAGGTAGTACAAAATATCTGAAGGATGAGGGGCAGAACGGCTGAAGGTTTGTTCCTAGTGTACTGGCCTTGGGTTCCTATATGATCTTCGTCAACACAAAAAGCCGGGCAATATAATTTACTCTTTATATTTACGTAATATCATGATTATTGGACTCCATCGCTACCCTTCCATCTTCATATTGATTGGCCCACCCTGTTCTGTCACCATGGATACCATAGTTGCTTGTCTTTGTTTGCCTACGCTAGAATCTCGATGTTATCTCTGAGTTAACCCTAGATAAACAGAACCAAAAATAAAATGTTAAGACTGAAACCTGTAAAAAGTGTATTTCAGACAGAAATATCTTGAGACCACAGAAATTCTAAATTCCTCATTAGTAGAAAAACATGTTTGTGAATTCATTGAGACATGGTTGGCCAAGCTTAGATATCTGAATAAGGCCGATACTACTCTTCATTTTCATTGCTATTACTACTCCAAACTTATAGTACCTTTATTGGTATGTTATGTGCATACATGTAGTTCGTATCACTATGGAATGTATACCACTGTGAGTAAGAAATAACATACAAAATAATAATCCAAACCAAAGCTTAATGTATGCTCATATTACTGTAGATCTCTACAATGCCAACAGATGGCAGCAAACGAATTTGTCTCGCAGCCATGTTGGTAGGCAGAGTCGATCAAGATTGTACAATGCCAATTTCTCTTCTCTTGAGAAATGTTGGTGTTAAGCCAATTGGATCTACCGGTATTATGTTCATGTACAATCCAGCTCAAAGGAATTGGCATAGGGAAAGGGAAAGGGGAGAAAGGGAAGGAGCCACAGTTTTAAACCGCAGATTATTTTGTCCAGTTCAGCATGAAACTTGATGCTTTAGCCTAAAAAGCATCATGTTTCATGCTGAACTGGACAAAATATACCACGGTTAAAAAACTGCGGCTCCTTCCCTTTCTTCCCTTTCCCTTTCCCTATGCCAATTTCTTTGAGCTGTAGTGTAGGATGGACAAACTGCAAATTTCTTTGGGCGGAAATATATAATTTAACTTCTTTAGCATTACTTCTTTAACATTCTTTAGCATTTAGCATTACTATGTACATATATGTAACTATTACATGCATCATCCCCCTCTATTATTATAGAGAGCCCTCAATTACCATTTTTCTTTTGAAAGGAACAATAGGGATGTATGCATACTGTCTATCCACCCGCCACCCTCAATCCGCCCCCCCCCCCCCCCACATCCACACGAACACACATGCACACAATTACAACTATTTTTTCACCACCTTCCTTTTTAATGGGAGATATTTACACCCTCATTATTACCCAGAAACCAGCCCCCTCAAAATATAATCATACACTTTCACATAACCTCATCACTTTTTTTGTTTTTCAACAGTATTTTCAGTCAGTTCCATTCAAATACATAAATATACAACTTGATGTTGAATACAACCTGATGTAACCACGACAAAAAATAATTTAATGATATTGATAAGGCTACATATAACTGAATTACAATGAATGAGCAAAAAAGACACAAAAAATCACTCTCTTCATACATACACATACACACATAAAATCTATACACAATATGCCACAAAAGTTCTTTTATTGTATTTTGAGAGGAAAAAACACTCACCCTATTCAAGATCAAAGAGGAAGATCCAAGGACCAAATATGACTGTCAGGCCAGGGCAAGGCTCTTTCACACGCGCCACTAGGACAGCGCGCCTGGCGAAACGTGCAGCCGTGAGATGCTGTCCAGAGCTACCTGTTCCATTCGTGCTGGCCTGGGAAAATTACAATGTCCACGACTTCTTGAAGAAGTTGAATTCGGAAGTCGGTGAACTGCGAAGTACTACTCAAAATGAAGTGTAACTAAGTTAGCCGTCACATCTGAAGTGAAGGGAACATAGCTCGAGGTAACATGTGACATCCCACATACCGGTAAAAAAAAAATGCCACGTTGCCGCAGAAAGTTAAGTTTCTAGCTAGCGGTACACATCTTGTACTACCGTTTATCAAAACGTACACACGTGTATTACGTGCAACTCTGCGATCAGCTGTTTACCTAGCCTTGTTACTAGGCTGAGCAGTGCATGGTTTCAACCGAGTCTGTTAACAACTTTGGCTGGTAATATAGACTATGCCCTCTAATACCTCTGACTACCCTGGATCTTCGGGCGAGAAAGATGATTTAGGGCAGTCAGAGGGATATTAAGGCCAAGTGTAGGGCCTTGTCTATATTACCATCCATCTATTCTGTATTACCAGACATAGTTGTTTACAGACTCAGTTTTGACCATGCACTCCTCAGCCTAGTAACTAGGCTACTGTTTACCCATCCTTTTTTTTTTTTTTTTCTTTGCATTTACGTTTTAGTTCGTCTCGGTCATTGATCTCCCGGTTCGATCTTTTGGATTACCGCCCTCTCTGATTTGAGACCAGACGATGTTATCAAGTCTCCTTGGAGAATCGTTCTAGCGGTTTGATGGTAACGCAGGGGGAAAATGTTATGCTTTTACTGAATAATTTCTATTTCCTTCTTGCCCTTGTGTTACTCTATCCTTTCTTCCTCATTTCTCCTTCGTTCGTTTCTCCTTCCTCCTCTTTTCTTCTTCTCTTCTCATCTTTCAAATTTAACATCGATTCTTTTCCAAATAGGGCCTATAATAAGATCTGTTAAAGAAAAATCATCGATTGGACACTAGAGATGTTGGAGAGTTGTTTATTCCTCATGTTGACCTGAAACAAAGATGTGTGCAAATACCACAGTGTAGGCATATAGAAGGTATTACCTTTGAATAAATATTCTCAGAATACAGGAACTCTAAACTGACTCTCGTTACCTTTTACATATTTATCGACTGTTGTTGGGTCGTCTGAAAATGAAGACTAGTGTATACAATTCTTTCTTTGTATTTTGAACATCGCAATCTCAGCAACTCGGTCATCAGAGACTTTTATTATCAGCCTCGTGATATGTTTTTTATTATGTCGTTCAAAAATGTGATTATATAGTTAACTTTAATTTCAAAGTGAATTAAAAAAAAAGTTTTACAAGAATCTAACTACAAAAGTAGTATCTGGAGAGGCAAACTACATAATAACATAGCGTTTTGTCATGTTGCGTTCGAATTTTACTTCACCGTCATCACACGCTTCATGTATATGCTGCTCCTTTGGTTCATACATCGTTTAAAGGAAAGGTCTACCTTGAAGTTGAGCCTAAGCTGATTTTAATAAAATCAAAAACATGAAAGCAACATATGAGTGAAGGTTCAACGTAAATCCGCCAAAGGATAAGAAAGTTTTAATTTTGTGATGTCAAGTAAGAGATGCTCTTCCACAATCAAAAAGTTCCGACATAGGACTTATAATTATGGGGGTAAATAGCAACTATTCAGCTTTCACCTCGTATTATTCAATAGTTAGTTAAAGTGTCGTGGATAGATTTAAAAGCCCAAACACTTTTGGAAGAGTTATGGCCATTTTCGGGAAATCTTGTCAATACCATGCGTAATAAGCCCAGATTTCAAACTTTAACAGTAAGACCCAATCAAAAAGTTCCGAATGTGACCTATATGGGGGTAAAGATCAGCTATTCAGCTTTTTCTTCATGTCATTTTTAGTTAGTTAAAGTGTCATGCGATAGGTTTAAAAGCCCCGACATTTTTTATTTAAGGCAATCTTCGGCAATGCCGTGCGTAATTTGGCCGAACTGCGGTTTGAACCCAAAGTTTAAACTAAAACAATAAGACCCAATCAAAATGTTCTGATATGGGACCTATTTGGGGATAAAAGCACCTTTTCAGCTTTTATCTCATATCACGTGTCATACAATAGTTTTAAAAGCCCAGACATATGGAATAGTTATTTCAACAAAATCAAAGTTCCGACATGCCATATGTAAAATATCTATTATTCAGCTTTTGCCCGATATAAATCATTAGTTAGTGTTTTCACGTTTTTTTTTTATATATTAAGTAAAGGTATACATTGATCCTTTGAACGATCCGGCTTCCTTTTTCTTATAAGTGCCAAGTAATGTATTATTTAGGCTATTCCACTCCTTGCCTTTTTATTTTTACACGTAACGCTTTAAATTCTTTCTTTTTCTAAGACACCGTAGCACCAAATTAAATTGTTATCGGGCTTAGCAGACGACGGAAGTCTTAATGGTCACGGACCATAGAGCTATATTTAAACACTAGAGTGCGCAGTCTCTATTCCGCGTACGCAACGCTGGCGCGCCCGCATGGGGGAGCGGCAGCCATTATCAAAGAGGTCAACAGAGGACGAAGTACCCGGATGTAACCCACAGCGCGCGTACGAATTTCAATGCAAATCGACACTTCATCAATCACGACTGTATGGTTTTATCGTACGTCGAGCCCTACATACCAACATTTTGATGTTTGATGGATTGATCATTTGAAATAACAGTATTTCCATGAAATCGAAGGGTATACACATTACAATTAGCCTTACCGTATCGACGAAAATCAGCTACAATTCTAGTGATGCTCCGCTGACCAAGTTGTACAGCTTCCACAAAAACGATACAGCATTCCCGTTAGCGGCGATGATAACACAAGGTCCAAGCTGGTCAAGTTCGGCAGTGTTTTAAGTTTTCACTAGATATCGCCGGTAATTGCAGCTCCATAAAAGCCTATTGCCCTAAAAATAGTATGGTTTTCGTCAGCTGGTGCCTTTTTGATGCTTGGTTCCCATTGACGAATCGCTCGGTGTAAAGTCTGCCATGGTGATGAAGAATGGTCTTGATGAACAAAGTGCTGATCATCTTAACCAGTTGAGTGCCGTGATCGTCCTCCTCTGTCACATCGTGATCCATGAAGTGCTCCTTTAAGTCGGTGAAAACCGACCCACGTACTGTGTTCAACAATTCCACTTGCACAGATTTTACCAGATCATGAGAAGTCTTCAGTGGCCCGCTAGATGCGATGGATAATTTTCTCCTATATATTTGGAAGAAAAAAGCTAACGTTAAGTTCAAATTTCAAACTCAAGGCTTTGGAGTTTGATAATGTGCCCGTAAAATTCATCGATAGCCACACTGATATGACTGTCCTATCGGTTTATAAATACCAACTGTTCAAATCTTTATTGCAGAAGTCAGTGGTATATATTAACCAGCAAGAGTGGGATACATGAGGGGGTGGTTGAGGTAGAAGTGATATGAGCCTCCGCCAGGGCCGTCGATCCCTAGGTGTGTAAACCGGCCCCGACCTCCCCTCCCCCCCCCCCCCCCCCCTCCGCCCATTCTGTCAGCAAGGTTGGCATTAATGTGAAATAGATGTAGGTGGAATATTTTAATGAAATAAATTGTTTTGTAACTAATATTTCTTTCCATTGCTAATATGCCACAGTGTTTTGACAAATTTGACCCCCTCCCCACCCCAATCTATTTTCCTTCTCCCCCTTGGTTTTCATTTGTGGACATTCTTTCTCCTTTGAGTCAATATTTTGTCAAAGTAGACATGTAACTATATATAATATATAAATTGAATATTATGACAATACGACGCACCATTGCACATAATCGCAGTTCACGTAAACAGATATGCACTAATTTTATTTCATTTATTTACACATTCAAATTCAACAAAGTAAAACAACAATGTAAAAAAGCAAATGTAACCCCAAACAAACACAACATTCAAGTACAAGCAATAAAAAAACGAACATAAGGTATCAAAAAGAGGTTAAGAGCATAACATAGTACTGTACATGTATCTAAATGTGGAGGGACCACCAAAAGCCAAAGAGGCTTATCGAGGGTGGGCCCTGTGAGTATACCAAATATTAGGTTCTCAAATACCAGGGATGTGTTATGGAAGGATATGAAACAACTTTCTTTCTTTGAACCCATGCGTGGCACCGCCGAATAACTATGTGGTCTCAGCATGTGCTTTTCAGGTGTTTTAACAATAACGAACACAATTGCGTAGCAACGGTTTCTCAGAGAGAGCAAAAGAAATGTAGAGTCTTATTTCGCTTGTCCAGTTCTGTTGGATTGCATCAATACTTTTGTGAGGAAAAGAGATATCAGCGAACAAAAATAAACAGTTTTTTCTAGTAAAATATCTCTGCTGCACGCAGATGCACGCAAACTCTGTTAATGAAAATAAGCAGCTTAAGATATAATTTCGATGATGATTGAATCCCACATTTCCGGAAATCGCCGGAGAGTGAAGAAATTGGTTAATTGTGTTATTTGTCTTATTTCTCCTTTTGTGCATCATTCAACAATTATTTTTAAGAAAGCCGACTACATGATATTTAGTGGAGCTGCCCTTAACTTTCTTGAAAATTGCAAAAAAAAAATGTGATAAGAAACACAGCTTCGAGATACAAAACAGGGAATTAGAGATATTTTTCAAGTTGACAGCAGCTAAATGTCGGTGCCGCGCATGGGACATCAAATCATTGTAGTGATTGTGAAATTCTTTTGACATTCATTAGCACGCTTACATATGATTGAATATATTATACTCGAGTTGTTTCTCCTTCCTAACACATCCCTGGAAATACGACGCACCGTTGTAGTGCACTTAAGCCCAGTTCACGCAAAACAGATATGCATTCATTTAATTTAATTTATTAATTTCCACATTCACATTCAACAAAGTAAAGCAATAACAATGTAGCCCGAAACAAACATAACATTCAAATAAAAGCAATAAAAAAGGAACATAAGGTATCAAAGAGAGGTTAAGAGCATAACATAATACATGTATCTAAATGTGGGACCACCAAAAGCCATAGAGGCTTATCGAGGGTGGCCCCTGTGAGTATACCAAATATTAGTTTCTGAAAGAAAGAGAGAGGGGTAGAGAAGAAGAAGGAAGGATAGAGAGAAAAAGACATATTTATATATGTCACGTCGAAGGGACTATGACAAACACTGTCATATATATTTTTAAAACATTTTTAAACAAAGCATGCTCCTTGATATCTAATGGCATATTTATAACTCATGTGGAGATACTCATACCATAGTGTGGTGTACCAATTTATTCCCCGATTTCCATAATCTGGTGTAAAAATATATTTATCCATTCAGTGATTTACATAGAATGATGTACCGTTTCCAGGCCAACAGTTTACGGTGCATGCGCGTTCGTGTGCGACTTTCGAATGGATGACCGTCACACGGTTACGGTGGCTGCCTATTCTTCAGGACGGGTGTAGTGCATCTACCTTTTATATTGATATCTATGGGAACAAAGTATAGTCCATTTACAGTATCTTCCTCGAGTCAGTGACGTCATTGCGTTCAGACGAATGCTTTGCATACGCATTTTTACCGCCTTCATACGTGCACCTGCTTGCGTATGCCAGCGCATCGAATAAACCTTTTTCGTTATGTACGCAAATTTTATTCACGCCGTTCAAACAATACGTTCCCAATGGGAACCCATTGCCCGAGGTTTGCCGAGTAGCAACAACTAATAGAGTCAAAGTACATTCCACCCATTGAATCTGAATGACAAGATACAGGTGAATGCAATAACGCGTTACTACGCAGCTAGGGGGGAAGTTGTGAAACATTACGAAAATGGTCTATTAAGACATTGCCGTCACTGACTCAAAGAAGATAAAAGTACTGTATAGTGAAATTTTAACAACAAACAAACAAAAGGGTAACACAAATTGGAAGCTGATAAAATTACAAGAACAGAATAGAATGAAGAACATATTACCTTTAATCATTTTGTAGTCTATAGAATTTTCACAAAATGTGAACAGGTCAAATTGCAAATTGTAAGAATCTAGCAAAAACGAAGTGAATTATTGTTAACATAACTAAAGCAAACAAAATAATTTAGAACAACGGGGTATTAGTAGGCTATAGGCGATATTTTCAGAATACCTGAGAATTTTGTCAGTGGTCTGAATTATCCTGAAAACATCCTCTCTTGGTTTAATCAGGCCACCTCTGTCCTTTCTGGTTGTAAGCAGGCTAAATTGGGATTTGGGTTCACATGGTTCAGACGAATTTCTATGAAGAGCTACACAACATTGAGTGCATTTGCAATCTCGCACAACATGCCTTGTGACATAGCCCGCCATGTAGTGTAGTACGTGTTCGTGGTATTCAGAAGGTTGGGAAAGTAGTCTTGCGAACTTCTGCATGTGCTCATTTGTGTGACGAACAGCCGCGGATGGTGCCTGGTTGAAAAGATTGTTGATTGGTTCTTCCACGCTGACATTGGCATTCTTTGATGGCATTATGGAGTTCTTCATTAGTATGCATCTTAATGCCCATTTAAACTGGAGACAGTTTGGGTTATTATTCCAACCCCCTCTTCTACGCACTCGACTGAAGAACATCTCTAAATGGTCTTGTGACATCTTAAATGTTAGGACGTATCTAAAGGGCTCTGGACCTTTCAAAAGACGCTCACAAATATCCAGGACTGAATCAATGGAGACCATGAAACCAACCCAGGCTGTCTTCCTACGTCCCATGCACAGCTGCTGCCCTTTGTCATCTTTCAGCTCTTCGAAATACCTCTTGGTGTCAAGTAGCCATTTCTTCCTACTCTCAAAGTTGTATAGATTCATTGGGCGTTTGTATCCCTTTCCAGCAGCGGTCTTGGAATTCATGAAGTCAAATAGCTTGTCAACTGTCCGTATGAATTCTGTTGTTTTCTCACTACCAGCAAAATCTGGGTGCTTGAGATCTTCTCTGAGGAAGTCAATTGCATCAGCAACAGAGGAGCTTAAGGCTTGAACCGCTACTTTCACATTCATCTTATGTTGTTGCCACAATACATGTTTGGCCTTCAGTTTGTTATTCAAGTGCAAGTTGTCTTTCTGCTGGATCTCGTGCAATTTCTCAATGTACTGCCAGGATATAGGCTCTCCATCATGGTATATTGTTCCGTAAGTAGCCAAACAATTCCTGACCAGCTTAATGAGATGACAGGCGTCAAATACAAAGTGCACCTTTTCACCAGGGTTCAATGGATGAGGGAAGAAGTGTTGAACTGATCCAGGGACCAAGGAACATCCCAACTTGGTTGCAGTGGCTTGGTTAGCATATGACCCATCACAAACTACTCCGTGCACTATCATTCCTGCTTCTGTCAACACACAGATTAACTGTTTGATGATCTCAGCTTGGGCATCACCCGATAAATGATCAGCCAGAAAGTAAGCCACAGGAAACTTCCAATGTCCAGTTAGCCCTACGACCATAAACACCAGAGCCTCAGTAGCTAGAGAATCGCCGCATGAAGGCTGAAAATTGCCACAATCTACAAAACCTGCATAGGTGCCATTTTTGGGGTCAAACACAACCTCTTTCTTGAGTGCCATGGCATCAAGCATGATAGTACAATGTTTTTTTAAGGCATTTTCTCTCACCATATTCTTCAAATAGTCGATCACCTCTGTCAGAAACCCGGGTTGGCAGTTTATGCTGGAGCTCCATTTACGGATAGTAGCTTGATGTGGAAGATGCAGGTATTCCCTCATAAATTCGTATGCCTGAGCACTATAGAAGTGCAAAGTGACAGCGAACTTCTTCAAGTCGTCCGAATACCTTAAACCATGCTTGTCTGTATTTTGGGCTTTTAACTCGTTCTCAATGAGGAGAAAAGTTTTTTCCCCAAAGTTTAATTTCAGAAGATCAAGCTGACCTTGATTTAAGAGGTTTTGATCTCTTACAGTTTCTAACAATTTAGCAATTGTAGCATCTCTTCTCTTTACTTTTTCTTTCAAACCCTTTAGTTCCTTGCGAGCCTCCTGTAGTTTTTTGTTTGTTTCTTCAAGCTTTTTGGTGACAGCATCTGGTGGTAGGCTGTAGTCATGTTCTTTGAACATGTCGGTCTTCCTTTCTTTGGGGTGAGGAGATTCATCAGAAGAGGGGAGAGTCCTCTTCTTTGGTGCTGCTCTTTTATTTGGAGTAACTCTTTGTTTGTGGGGTGGATGAGCAGGAAATATAGTTGGAACTGCATTGTTGAGAAGCTCATGTTTGATTGCCTGTACATCATCTCTAGGATGAATACCTAGGAAAAAGAAAACATGAAAACGTTTTGCATCAAATTGTTGACCATTTATAACCTTGCTTATGTTGGTTATCTTTAGTTGTTTTTTACCCCCTTTTTTGGGGGGGGGGGGGGGGGTAGGGGTCAAGCTGGTGTGTTAAATATGCTTTGTAAACAAACCATAGCTCTTTTTTTTTTTAACATTCATAAGACTTACAGTTTAGTGGTTCTATATTATCGTTTCACCGAGTATCAGTGCAGATTTGACTGTGAATTCCGTACCACACGAAATTGGGGGGGGGGGGGGGGGGAATTTGTTAGTCCTTCATACTCAGTCTGGTGTAGGCACAGAGGCTACAAAACTTCACACTCGTGGGCATCTAGACACGTGTTACTTTCGTGCACGAGTCATGGAGTGTTCTTTGAAAATGTGAATGAATATGATTTCTACATTTTGAAGATCTTCTGTAAATATTTCATTTATCAAGCTTTTTGTCTTCAGTTTGTTCAATAATATAGATTCAAAATTGTTTTATTTACATTACTTATTTAAATAATATTGGTGCTACCGTACCTCGACAGAAAGAAATTGCAAACAATTATCGCGGGGGGGGGGGGGGGGGGGGGGGGCGGATGGAGTTTTCCCCAACCCTAACTCACAAAGTGTAACATGAACACTCATTCACTATGACTGTGCACCTGTGTCAAATCCTGATTACCAGCCCTATAATCCATATGCCTTTGAAGTATCTTCAATAATCTGACTGCATGCAGTCTGATTACATCTAGTTGGCAATACTAGTACAAACAATGCATTATGTACTTAAGATTATTCACACAGATATTTAATCAGTCTTGTTGATATTAATCAACCAAAGTAATTGTATAACATGATAATTGGATAATTTAACCACTTCATGGCTCAAAACATGCACAAATTTGCTACTGCTGGGACTTGAACCCAGAACTGTTCTTAGATTAAGAACCGTTTTAGCATTAAACTACAGTAGCTCGTGATTATGTGCTTTTGAGCAAGGTTGCTGAAGGGTAAACAAAGAAAATGGTAATTCTGATGATCAATCAGAATAAAAATACTTTGTATATAAAAATCTTCCCATCGGCTTTTACAAGGACTTTGGACCTTCATTTTTTGATAATTAACAAAAAATGGTAGCCTTAAAAGATTGTTATTATTGTCGCTGTTATTATTGCTTTGTCATCATTACACTGTCACATGGCAGGAACTAGAAATGCAAACTTAATCATTATTACCCTCTGGAAGCAGTCCCAGGTAGTGTTCATATGGATATGTGACCACAACACCAGGTTTTCACCCTACTGTTTTTTATGAGTGTGTGGGTTTTTTTATGTGCTGAGGTTTTCTGTCTCAGCACAGGACCTCCGGCTTTACGTCACATACACAAATTGCTACATTTTTTTTAATGTTGGACATATGCACCGCCTTTCGAGTGTCTGTAATTGATATAGTTCGTACACACATCATCATCACACTCTGTCGCAGTCACACAGTCTTAGCTCAGACAGTGTCAGGATTACCAGTGTCAGTCAGAGCCGTGTCAAGCTACGCTACCACCGCACTGGCACGATCACGACCACCATCTCATTCTTCTGTTCTTCCAGGAGTGCAAACTCGACTTTGCCAAGACAATTATTTCTATGAACTCCAGACCCCTAGTCATATCAAATGCCTGCCAAAGAAACTTAAATTCAACACTTACCACTCGAGAAGAATTTTGGTAAGTAAACAATGGCACTCCACTCAAACCAGATTTAGTCACAAAACTAGGGCAGAAAAATGTTCAAAGTTAGTCCTGCTGAAATGGCGTTATAAAACCATCAATTTCACGAATAAATATACAAATTAGGTATCATATGAAAGGAAATTTTCCATTGACCGACTTACCCAAACATGGCTACTCCACAAGAGCACAAGCACGAGAAAATCAAGTTAACGTCAGCCCTTGCATTATTCTCCAAAGCTATCCGAATTTTTCGTATGAGCTTGTTCTTTACTCAAACGGTAGAGGGCTGCACGATAAAACACGCGCAATATGCTCATTAGCGTGTGTGCAGCGGGTAGACTGTTTCATTAGAGGTACAGCAAACTAAAACTACAGAAAAATATAATTTCAAAATTCCACAGGTTGACAAGGATGAATTAGTTTTTATCTTTCCTGGACAGGCCAGTGCACATAAACTCCAACATAACCTTTGGAAAAACAAACAAAAGATGAAAACCAAACAACTGAGTAGCACAATGATAGATTTAATCTTATAATTTTCAATCTGAAAACATTCAGGTATTTGCTCAGACCCTGTGCCTTTAATTGGTATGCAGAAGGTCACTGGTTCAAATCCAACCAGGTTTTTTTTGTTTTGTTCCAACCAGGTTTTTTTTGTTTTGTTCAGAGCCTATGTACACCAGCCTCTCTTGTGAAAGACAAAAACTAATTCAATAGTCCTACCCTTGGTATTCTCACCTCTTACATAGTCCTCCTTCACAAAGTGTTCACTGCATACTCTGTGGTATACAGAAGGTCTGAAATTGTCTCGACTGATGTTAGCCAACCATCTGCCCAACAAAATGGGATCTTCAAGAGGGAACCTAAAATAAAAAAAAGAAGTTTAAGGTACACTCCAGCTGAAAGGAATAGACATAAGGGGAAGGGAAGAAATGGAAGGAGCCGCAGTTTTAAACCGCAGTATATTTTGTCCAGATCAGCATGAAACATGATGCTTTTTAGGCTAAAGCATCATGTTTCATCCTGAACTGGACAAAATATGCCATGGTTTAAAAGATCATGATCATATGTGAAGAGGAAATATGTAACGTTGCTTAGCATTTTCAAACATTTTCATACTCATAGCTCAGGTATACATTTAGCCATTTATATGTGATAAATGTATGAAATGAGTAATTCATTCATGTAGGCCTACACGGGTTGATTTCTCAGTAGTCAGACCAGACATGCAAGGAAATTGGTGGCGAGCCCTCAGGATGCTCTCGCTGCGCGGGAGCAGCCCCAGGGCTAGGCTAGGCCTAGGGCATTTTCTTTTCAGGCTCAGCTTTTACTAGCATAATTCCCATAAAAGTTTACTTAAAATTATAGAGCCCAAAAGCCAGACCATCGGGTAGGCTGAGTTGGTAATCATTTAAGCGTGATTCAAAGAAAATACATTGGCATTGGCTGCATTGTACATTCAAATGCATAAAATAATGTAGACTTACCAGTAAATTGTACTTTGTAGTGCAGTTTAATTGCTACTGTCTACTGTCCGAGTCTGAGAAATTAAGTTGAGGGTACATGAACACAAATCTCGCTCTGTACTCAGCATGTTCAGAAATGGTACTTTGTTTGACCATTAAACAATAATGGGCAACAAAAACGCACGTAATAGCTTGCATTCTTGAAATAAATTGTTCATCATTAAACCAAGTACGGCATTGCTGTACGGGCCTGTGTCGATGATCGCCCGGGCCCGGCCGGATTGATCTAAGCTAAGGCGATAATCATGCCGCGGGCGCATAATCAGTGAGAATCATTCATACTCATAGTATGAGTCTATGACTCTCACTCTCTCAGGCGAGATGTATTAAGTTTCAGATTTTAAACTTTGAATCCCGGTTATTCCACAAAGCACACCACGATTTAAAGGTGAAAATGATTTCAAATTACGCCCATTTATAATAACATCGATGTCGATGAGGCCAAATTCAACCCCGGAAATTCAAGTGCCAGTGCAGAAGTCAGTACACCTAGCTAGCTAGTCTATATCGCGGCTCTGCTTGCCCGCCGAACTCGCGTCACGAAACCTGGCGCGGGCCTGGAGAGAAACTGCCACCATAATGCACCAAAGACCGAATTTTAGTTAAAAGAACGTCAAAAATACTTACTTATGGAAAGATATAACCTTCACTCCCTCCTTCCTTCTATTGGAACAACCGAAACATGCACAAGTATGCGGCATTTTAACCTATGGGCCTATACGGCGATAGTTACTATAGTTCATAGTCGGTCGACTGTGTGGTAGAGGGCGGGACGAAAATTTCATAAATTGTCATTGTCATAAATTTGCTGGTAGTTAGTTGACCTCTTTGGTATGGCTGCCGCGCCGGTCGCCCTTGCGAGCATGGGGTCACGTGATTAGTGCGCCCTCTAGTGTTTAAATATAGCTCTATGTCACGGACCGGAAGTTTTATTGGTTGTCAAAAGTTGCTCAATCCAACCCACTGAACGATGTACCGTAGCCTACCAATCGCCTGCGCCTCAGCTCTCCGGTGCCATCATCGTAGCGTCGGCACCGAGACCCCGCCCGCGCCCCAGCCCAGTTTCAAGGAGCGTTCCAACACTAGCTGCCCGGTGCGCTGTGAGACCAAAATTCCGCTACAAAAGGGCTTTGGCATCGTAGAATAACTTATTTATTAGCTAACAGACGAAGAATCTCAATACGAGGACAGGTAAAGTGTTGTCGTTCATCGGCATTATTATATTTTAATAATTTCTTCATCATTTGAATTGACATTTGGTTTGTCGAATGTACTCAGTCCCGTGCACTGCCTTATGTGTACGCGGTATTAGACTGCACTAATACATGTATGTATATTCATACACAGCCCCGGGACTGCTCCCGCTCACTGCGTGAGCGGGCTGATCGCAGTAAATTCATACAGTGCAGTGCCAGTAGGCGTGGGATATCATTATTTGTGAGCAGTCACCCATCTTAACTAAATTCATGATTTCATCTATATCTATGGACTTTCTGCAAGAATTGTAACCCTCACCAACTCACATATTTTTTTCTTTCAAACAGAGTTTGTCTCAACAAAACTGTTTTTAAAAAAGATGACATCAATAAACGTAAGTTAAAGAATTGGGGAGGGTTTTTTTTGTAAATAACCAGTGTCTAGGCATTACCATATCCATGATTATGAGATTTTGTTTAGATAAGTAACATAAATGTCCACTGGCAGTAACAATGACAAAGGCAGAGCCACACATCAGGACCCATTGCTTAGTAGTCAATCCTTGATCGTTAAACACCACATAAAAACTTCATTTTTTTCCTCTCAGTCTGAATCTCTCCTCAGTTTCCATCCATAATGTGAGGGATTGGAAGAACTTCTCCTGGAACAGGCCTTGAGAAGTAAAGGCCCATCATGGCTGAAACTCAGTCATACCAGTCCACAACCCATGCCAGTACCCTTCTGTCTGGTCTCAACCGTCTGCGTAAGGACCAGCTCTTCTGCGACGTGCAGCTCCAGGTCGGTGGGCAGCTGTACCGGGCTCACAAGCTGGTTCTAGCCGGTTGCAGCCCGTACTTTGACGCTATGATGACAAGCGACATGACGGAAGCTAGTCAGGAGGTGATTGAAATCAACGGTGTCGAACCAGAGATATTTGAGCTTCTGGTTGACTTCATGTATACAGGTGAATAAAAAAAAAATCTCCATTTGAAACACAAAACTTATTTGAGAGAAAGGGCTTTCTGGGGTTATCTCAATTTTTGAAAGGATTTTTTTTTTTTGTAAGGTATACACTCAGTCGTAGTGAGGATAGCATGCTCCATCCTGTAAATGAACGAAAACTTGTGACCGTCACTTGTTTTTCATTCATTTACAGGATGGAGCATGCTATCCTCATAATTTACTGGGTGTACCAGTATGCCTAAAAATATTCCTTTCAGAAACACAAAAATTATTGTTCAGGAACTTCAGCCCTAGCAAGGAGCAAATAAGACCCTGAGAAGAGCAAATAACTACGATCATATAGAAATGTGATGTAAAACTTTATTTGGAGATGTTTGTTTAAATTTGGCTTCAGACTTCAAAAGAAGTCCCTTTTAAATATATTTTTTATTGAATCCCTGGATTTATACTCATGTCATTGAAAGAAGTAAACAAACAATGGGACTTCTTTCAATAGCATGCTATACATTTGAATGAATTCTTCAAAACTTAAATGATAATTGTGTGTTTTTGTGTTATTTTGTTGAGGATCACGTAATAAACCCATATTGCTACACTTCTGTGGCTCTAGCCTGGGATACTTGTTCTACTATTTCACTATGTCAATAATATACTAATTAATGAATAGCTCACACAATTGAATATGGGTGAATGTTTCTTTGGGTAAAAATGGGTACAATTATTCTTGTTTGAGTTTATTTCACGATGATAGATGCATTGGAATTAATTATAGACCAATCCATTAGTGTGATACACAACTTGATGCAAATCAAATAAAGTCAAATACCCATTAAGCGACAAATTATCATTCACCTCTTCCTTTGCTCCATAATATACCACATGATATGACCTTTACCTTCAGTTTGACATTTGTGTAAACCTTTGTCGTGTTATCATATAGGACACATAGAGGTCACAACAAGAAACGCCCAGAGCTTGCTGTTTGCTGCCGACATGTTCCAGTTGCAAGATGTCAAAGATATCTGTGCATCTTTCCTCAAGGGACAACTTCATTCTTCTAACTGCCTTGGCATCCTAAGGTCAGCACAGAGCTTGATGTACAGTCACTATGAACATGGTCTTGTCTTATGCAAAACTTAAAAGGGACCCTTTTGAAATTGTGACTGCATAACAACAGAGTATGTTCACAGTGAGTGGACGGCATGGAAAGAATAAAACCCTTCATCAACTAATGCCCAGATATTGCTGGGGGGGGGGGGGGGGCGGGGTGAAGGGGGCTACTTTTGATTCATATTTTCTATTTAAAGGATGGTAACTCAATTGTGATATTTGGGTTGTTTGCTGGGGAGGGGTGGATGGGGCTACTTTTGATCCATATTTTCTATTTAAAGGATGGTGACTCAAAAGTGATATTTTGGTTGTTTTAACTCAAATATTAGCAAGTGATTTTCATCTAGTTGTGTATATTATTTTTATATATCATTATGTAATTATTTTTTTTCCAGATTTGCCCTTGCCTTGTCTTGCCATGAACTTGCTTCCACAAGCAGAGCTTACGTTCACAATCACTTTAGTCGAACCAAAGATGAAGAGGAGTTCTACGATCTTGATGTGGAACTCCTCATCGAACTCCTTCAAAGCGAAGAGCTGCGCGTCGAGAGCGAGATAGAAGTCTTCGAGGCAGCCATGAAGTGGATATCCCATGATGCACCAGCCAGACGAAAACATTTGGTTAGAGTACTCGAAAATGTGAGGCTTCCGATCATCCAGCCAGCCCAGCTTTTCAAATTTGTGGAGGAGTGTTCCGATCTCAGCCTACGCATCGCCATGGGCAAGCTACTCCAGGACTATGATCCAAAGCGGAAGCCTTCCTCGATGCCATCAAAACTACTCCTCGCCAAACCGCACATTCCACCGGAGCGCTGCCGTCCACGCAAGAACTCTCGGAAGCGGCTGATCGTGATGGGGGGTTACTGCAAGACGAACAGCGCAGGCTGGTCAGGGTGGGGCAACACCACCACACTGCGCAACGTGGATCAGTACGACTCGTTCGAACAGACCTGGAGCCAGTTCCCGCCGCTACAGCAACCCCGTAGCGGATTCGGCGCGGCGGTGGTTGGCGGCACGATCTACGCAGTCGGCGGGGAGCGCGAGTCACTTCTGTCGCAGACTGTGGAATGCTACGACACAGTGGAGCATTGCTGGGTGGAGGGAAAGCCACTTCTCAGTCCTCGTAGCTCGCACGGAGTCTGCGTTGTCGATGGGAGGATCTACGTCTTTGGTGGCTGGGTGGGACTGGAGATGGGGGCGGACGTGGAGAGATACGATCCAGAGACTGAGGTCTGGACCGTACATGATCGGCTGCCATCGCTAAGAAGCAACTTTGGTGTAGTTTCTTACGAAGGTAAGACACCATCATGTATTAGACATCAAGTGTGCACAGTGAAATGATTAAACCAAAAATATTTTGTTGATGTAAAGTGTTACAAGCTATTTTTCACATGCCTAGATATGCTAAGCAAACAAAAGCTCACTGAACAAACAGAGTTCATATGGGTGACTCTTTTGTGCAAGTGTAGTTGAAGCAGTTATTATAGAGTCTTCTTAGAATTCCAGTTCTGTTCTTTAAATTTGTGTATATGCCAGTGTCGCATCTTTGCACTAGTAATTCACACTAGTCCTATACAGCAGTATTCCATCTGACACAGAATGAGGTACCAGTAACTCTTGATGTACCTTGGTTGCCTTTCTGCTGCAGGCTTGGTGTACTTGGCAGGGGGCGCATCGGACACGGGCACGGAGCTGAGGCTGGTGGAGGGCTACAACCCCGTCATCAAGGAATGGACTCAGCTAGGAAGCATGCGCACTAGGAGATCACAGTGTGCCATGGCCGTCCTGGAAGATTCCATTTACGTTGTGGGGGGTTACAACTCCTCCAAGAATGTGCTGTCCTCTGTGGAGAGATACTCCATGGCTGAGGTAATTGATCACAAAGAGTTTCACCAATAAATCGATTGATTAATCCTACTGATCTATCGATTCTATGCTTGATATCAATCATATGTATCACAAAGAAGTTGCAGTAGACGTTGATTGTTAATGTTTGAGCTACTCCAGATCAATTATTACAGTGTCACAAATAATTTGAAATGAAATGTAGCCATAGATATTGATAGATATTATAGATATTGTGGACAACTTAAATGAAACAAATGTATCAGATTGATTTCATGCTTACTCACAACTTAATGTCCAGCTCATCTCTTTACAATGAGGAGCTTGGAAGAATATTATATGTGATACTTATTGGATGTGGAGTACTATAATTGTACTGAAGTCACTATCTTGCATGTGTAGGGATGTACAGAATAAAGACAATTGCGCATAGAAGATGTGGAAATCTGAAATGCTGTGTTACGGATGACCAAAGAATTTCCTTTTTGTGACCACTCACAGGACAAGTGGATCAAGGTTAAGCCGATGCTGGTAGCCAGAGCCTGTGCCTGCGTGGGCGTGGCTCATGGGCGGCTCTACGTCATTGGTGGTAAGGGGGCGAGCCGCCCCAACACCGCCCCTCCCACCCTGGACTCCATGGAGTGCTACGACCCCCAGACAGACACATGGATCGACCTGGGCCAGATGCCCACGGGGAGGTGTGAGGCTACTGTAGTGGTCCTGTAGGGGGGGGGGGATTAACCCTGACATTACCAGAGGGGGTGCTTCACCAAGATATGCATAAAAGAAGTATGACTTACGCATGACTGGTGACCTGTTCTTGGGTGCCAAATCAGATCCTTAATGATTTGATTCCCATCAGCTTAAGTTGAAATCTGATCTTTGTAGATAAAAATTCTTCTTGTTATCAAGTGTCTGAATGCAAAGTTTATTAGTTGTCAAATTTGATTAGGATTGTAGGATATTCACTACCATGGTGATAAAACAGGAACAACTGGTTTATCTCATTTAGCACAACAGGTTACCCGTCGTGCCTAAAGTCGTTCATAACTTATGCACATCTTGGTGAAACAGGGCCCAGGTCTTGGATAACTCATTGATTAAGTACACATCTTAATGCCAGTGGGGATGAGAGAGTTGAATGGTTATTTGGAGGGCTTTGTATCGAGCTCAATGTTACAAAACAAACACCCTTAACCAAAGGGGCTCTTTTCTTATGGAAGGGGGGGGGGGAAATTATGTGCATGACGGGGCCTACTTTTGCATGACCCCCTCCCCTGGCCTGTGTAATTGTTTGCACTGATGTCCAGTAAAAAGTTGCAGGCAATTTGGTCAACTGACATATAAACAAGTTAAATCCAATGAAGTTATATTATATTATATTATTATATTATTAACTTATATTATGGAAAAAGATCAAATTGAAAATGAAAATGACTTTCTAGGGATTGGGAAATAAAATATTACCATTGAGGATTATGGCAATAACTCAGTGTGTGTGCAGGAGGGCCAGTCATCTGCCACAGTCAATTTTCTCCTTTTTTTCTCTCTCCATTTGTCCGATACTTACCTGAAATGCTCATGGGATTGCTTCTCTGATTTGTCTTGTTTTATTAACACATCAACTTATTTTGGGAGTTTTTTATGCCCTATTCATATTGGCCCATATTCAAAACGGTGGTTAAAATTAGACCAGGTACTAACGATTATCTTTATGGAGCACGAAAATTAATTAGCTGATGCTGTCACAAAATCATTGATTTTCATCACAGAATCACAACTGTGGCTGATCTCAATTATTGGCAGTACCTGTAATTATGTGGACAAACTCAATATACCACAGTGATTCTGAGGACAAAATCAATTAAATCGTATCAACAATATTTTTGTGTTGTTCTATTTGGCGGCCCATAAAGTCAGTGTAGGTTTAGTACACTGTTTGCATTAAACTTCTCTTCTGAATATGGGTGTATAGCTTCCAGAGTCAAAGTAGATCAGCCAGCTAGCCTGAAAGAAAGAATGAAATGATAGCTAGTGCAATATTCCTAGGCCAGCATGCATGTAACAGTACTTTTCTCATCATTTTGTGTGGTACCTGACCAAAAACATGTGGAAATGTCGCATTACTTTCTCGTCTGTGCACTCATACACTTTGTATTCTTCAAGAAATCATTCTAATTTAGTTAGAGAATCGTGTAAAGTGAACCATTTCATATACATGTATATTGTCATGCTCGTGATTAATTGATTATTACGATTTATTAGTACATGTAGTCATATCAATATTTCATGGTTGTTCAAGATCTCTTGTTCCAAGTTGTTTAGTCTTAAATATTTGTTATAATGATGATGAGATCATCAAGATATATGGGGTCTGTAGGATATTCGTATGTGTTCTCGTAATAAATCCATCTGAAATATACAAGTTTCAATTTGTGAGAGAAAGATATTGTTTTGTTGCAGGTTGTTTATGTGGGTATACATCGGTGTGTGTGTGTGTGTGTGTGTGTGTGTGTGTGTGTGTGTGTGTGTGTGTGTGTGTGTGTGTCTGCAAAATGTGTTTCCATCTGTATGTGTGTGTAGGGTGGTGAAAATAAAGATCATACTGCAGGTGAAGAAGTGTGAAGCAAACATGGCTTTCATTTATGAGTAAATCATGCATTATACTTGCATTGTAACCCCTTTTCATGAGGTAGCAATGTTCATATTTCAAACAATCAAACAAATCAAGAATATTGATGAACTCTTACTCGTACCTTGGTATATCACAAAATTGATTCCACATTTAACATGGACATATTAGTATGGAATTCAACAGATTATTTCATTAATGTCATAAATATACTTTTTACAACATAGTGTTATGTGATATAAGTCCTTTTATCACTCCCCCGCCCAAATAATGTTTCCACGTTAATGACCACTTTCCAGAAGATGAATTACCCTCTAGGTTATAGCTGACCCTCGAGTTTATGAGGCTAGTCTGAAGAACATTTAAGATGACGTAGGTAAGGTCCAGTTTCTGTGAGATCATCATGCATCCAAGAAACTGACCTTCTGTATGAATTTCACTATAATTGTTTACTTCATACTTGAGACAGAGAGAGTATATACTTAGAAAGCTCACAGAGTTCGAAGCAGTCATATTTCCAGAATTTTTTCATGAGTTATATCAGCAGAGAGTTATTTCCCGAGTTACTTTAGGAGATTCATCAGATAGATTCATCACAGATTTATTCATCAGAGTTGTTTGAGTATTAAATGTACTACAACATAATGTACCTCGAGTCCACGAGTCCTCCTTCAAGTTTATCTCAGAATTAAGTAAACTACAGACAGACTTCATTATAGTCGATCCCACTCACACACTACAACCCATACACAACAATAGGATTAGATTTCTTTCTAGCAATATACATAAAAGAAAACACATGTACAAGGAGGCATATAAAATTCAACCAGATTTTCAACCTTTCTCCATAATTTATTCAAACTTGAATATCATCTGCTCTAATCATTTCACATCTAATGCTCAACTTTTGAGCATTCTGGTGACGATGCACACTATCTACATAAGAAAAATACATTTTATATTTTCTTTGTTTAAACATGTGCCACAGCACATGATTTATATCTATATATTCTGATATATTTACACATATGTTTCACAATTATTAACTGTGGCCGACATATGAGGGGAACAAACTGATACAAATACCAACACCATTACTTCCCAAACAGAATTGTTCAACTTCCAAGGAACATTTAGAAGAGATAAAATGCTGATTTTAAATACCAGGAACAGATGGATTTTAAGAGGTTAACAATAACATTCACATATTATGATAATCTCTAGCCCAGAATGAAATTTTGAATTACACTGTACATTCACTCTCTCAAATGGAACTACGAAACATCTTGATAGACACTATTCTAATTGAAGCATCGATTTTGAGATTTCCAACCATACAAGCATGTGGTAACAAAAGTCGGTAACAAAATTGAGATGCTCAAATGCTCAAATTAACCACCTGCTACCTTATTGTATCAATGGTACGAGCATTCCATGACTACGGAACACAAATGTACTGCAGCTGTTTTGTCAAATGTAGAATATTAGCTGATGATTTACCAGTTTCACCTCTGCCCTGTTCAATACAAAGCCTTTTGATCACATAGCCAGCATTTCCCTGTAATAAAATACCCCTTGGCTCACCTTTCATGTACCACTTGTACTAAGAAGTATTAAGACACAATCTTATGCAGCAGCATTTGAATTGGCATATGAATATTGAAAACCTAGGGGCAGTCCTAGCAAAAGCCGCCACAATAAGCCAAGAGTACCAAAACTCAAAACATAGGTTGGGCCTCTGACTCCCGAAATGGCTGCTCAGTGAGGTTTCCAAAATCAATCAGTATTTTATGGCTAAAATCTCTTGGCCGCAATATTTGGCAATAGCTATATCGATCACAAACTCTCTTGACCCCTGTTCTTTTGATCATCATGTCCATTCTCTTTTAAAAACATACACTGTACATACAGAGCCTCTTCAAATTTGAATGAGTACCGGTAATTAATAGTGTGAACATAGCAGCATTAGGGATACAACAAAGACCTTCAACAAAGGAGTACTATGAATAATTTAGGTGTTGACAATATTTGAACCACACTTCTATATGCAGATGTGTCAAGAAATGTTGATACACTTTGTGTATAGAAGAGATTGAAATATAGATGACAAAACACCCCAGACGCAGCTATCTATTAAACGATCAAGATTTTTGGGCAAGCGCTTTCTTCGATCTTCAAAGTACGGTTAGTACAACTACACGGGATACTTGACAGAATTTATGCATAAACTAAACAATGCAATGAATACCTGCAAGCGCCTATAATAGCATCACATGTTTATACAATGCATTTTTCCCTTGGCATAGCTAGCACATTTCTGACGATTATTCCCACATGAAAGGTTGTTAGGTGGTATTTTGTGAAGACATGTGATGCTCTTGTGGGCAGGTACAGGTAGTCATTGCAATGTTGTGTGTGTGCATAATTTTGTCTATTATCCTGCTAATTTCTACCTTTGATGATGTCACATCAATAATCTTGAGTTGGAGGATATTTTTGGAGGCGGGGCTTATCGAAGCTGAGAAAAATATAGAAAAATTACTTTAAAATACAGGACACATATTTCCATTGAACAGTTAGTGATTTTGTTATATACATATTAAGTTGCATCAACATAAGTCAACATACATTTTCATTACAGGGGCCCTTTAAATAGAAATTTATCTAAAAGTAGGATTGCACAAAGCATAGTTCATTTAGTAAAGTATTACATTGCAAAATTAATGTTAAAGTCCTTCTTTTCAAACTATTATTAATAAAGTCAGGGTAAGAAATTAGATGAAACTGGTAAAAGATAAATTACTGTTTCTTCCAAAGTTTCATGCAAAATCAGTTAACATTACAGTACCTGAATTTTATTTGTAACTTGATTGACCCTAACGCAAAACAAGCAAACAGAAATGCAACCTCTTGATTACTTCTGAGGATACAATGTCTATGTACAAACACATCATTGTAAAAAAATACAGAAAATCAGCCAAGCTAAATTGAGCACAAAAACCAAACCCTCGTACAATGATAAATTCTGTGTCCATCTGGTAATTTCAGATTAAAATCGGTCTAAAGAAGCATGAATACAAACACTTGGAAGGAACAAAGGCTCCAGAGACTGAGGTTCAAAATACAGCTTTGGAAGTGTATCGAATGACTCAACTGCATTGTACTATCAGTATTAGAGAACAGACCTGGAGCCATTTCCCGCCTCTACAGCAACCCCGTAGCGGATTTGGCGCGGCGGTGGTTGGCGGCACGATCTACGCAATCGGCGGGGAGCGCGAGTCGCTTCTGTCGCAGACTGTTGAATGCTACGACACAGTGGAGCATTGCTGGGTGGAGGGAAAGCCAATTCTCAGTCCTCGTAGCTCGCACGGAGTCTGCGTTGTCGATGGGAGGATCTACGTCTTTGGCGGCTGGGTGGGACTGGAGATGGGGGCGGACGTAGAGAGGTACGATCCAGAGACTGAGGTCTGGACTGTACATGATCGGCTGCCATCGCTAAGAAGCAACTTTGGTGTGGTTTCTTACGAAGGTAAGACACCATCATGTATTAGACATCAAGCGTGCACAGTGAAATGATTAAACCAAAAATATTTTGGTGATGTTAAGTGTTACAAGCTATTTTTCACATGCCTAAATATGCTCAGCAAACAAAAGCTCACTGAGCAAACAGACATATGGGTGACTCTTTTGTGCAGGTGCAGTTCAAGCAGTTATTATGGAGTCTTCTTAGTGTCGTAGTCTAGAAGGGGGGGGGGGGTTGTCAGGATGAGGCACGACAGATAGAAGACGCTGACACTCGAATTTGAAGGGGTGGGTTGTTTTATTGGTGGCACTTGCGACCTAAGTATGCACAAAAAAAAACCTCTGCCAGAGCAGAAAAAGACAACAAGAAGAGAGCATAATCAACACATGATCATGATACAAATCTTAGACATCCTTTCTAACTTTGAAAAGCGCAACATGCCATACTTAACTCAACTAAACCCAACCAGATTAATATGAAGCCTGAGAATATTAATCTTCTAAATTCAAACCTTAACAATCACTCGGCATCACATCACAGCCTCTTTCTCCAGACTGGAAAAGCTCTCATTAAACATTTTGATCCTGTAAATGAGTGACCCGAAACTACTTCCTATTTGTCAACATAATTCTATATAATCACATGATCTGTAATTATTGAAGTCATGAATCATGAGGTTAAGTACATACAACTACAAAACATTAACTCATCATTATTATTACCTACTATTTGCATTTTTAATCAATCACCTTAACCCTTTAAACATTATTCAGAACATCACTCGACTGTAAGAACAAATTTTTCTTATGAAGGCCATAAATAGCAATAACAATAATAAGACATAAACAGTTGAATCTGTTTGGCCATCCTGACTCACAACTCACCCAACTGAGGTCCTCCTCACACTGGTTATACGCCCAGACCAGTACGCTACCCCTCCAGCTGGAACCTAAATATAATACAATAAATCCTAATGATTGTAAAGTACTCAAATAATTCCCCTTGTTTAACAATAAACATCAACGGTCCGAACTGAACCACCATCGACCCATCCATGCACGTTTATGCATATTAATCATTCACAATAATCAGACAGAAATACTCTAATGCTTTCCAGGGCCTACATGAGCATTTGTCATCTTTAACAAACAACATATAATAATGTACAACATTATCATAATTGAAGTGCTAATGTAACTTTACCAGTGGCTATAGTTCACACTCACATTGAGTATTATACCACCTCCTTATCAGTAGTTGGAATAATCTTTCTGAGTCTTCTCCTTTATCTACATCACTTCCAGAAGTATAATATGTAGTACTCTTAATATCAGGGCACAACAAACATGCTTTTCTCTGTTATGATATTTCTGCTCCCTTATCGAAGTCACAACAAAATGATATAAGTATTGACACATGCCTACTCAATTATCGCACGTAAGTTCCTGATGTCTATAACGAAACAAATGCAACATGCGAACTATATGGGATATACTGCGATTGTACAATACCCATCTGCCCTCAATTCATGATACTAATAACATCCTCAACGTTGGGTCAACATTATAATCTAATTGTGTCCTTATAAGCATTCCCGTATCTCAACACATCAAAATTACTCATCTGAATCATGTATAAGATTATAATAAGACTACAATATCAATCCAGTTGTTAATCACAAAATAAACTGACATTACACAACTTTATAACATTACACTATGGTCAGCATTACATTCGATCTCCCCAACCATTCTTCCTGAATACATTTCACATGAAATGTTAACATACCTCCACTGCTCAGAGTTCTGACTCCGTGTCACCCACAGCTTGGCAACACCGGCAAACCGCACAGTCTCCCTTGATAGAAACCTTTTTTAAATCGAAATAACAATGCCTAATAAGTAACGAAACCCTAGGTCCAATTCCTTAACTCTAGTTAAGAATACCTGTACAACACATTATTATAGGATCAACTTCTATACCATGAGATCTGAGATTCAGAATCCCTCTCAACGTACAATAGTTATATCATCCTATTAATAACTACAAGATGGATGGTCTGAGAGCATAGACTACCCCAGGTTTAAAGCTGCACTCCGCCTATGCCAGACACACACGTATGCTTCCCCAACATCACTGTGTAAACAATTCCTACCCTGTGCACCCGAATGAGCACTACACATGGCATCCCAATTGAACTGCCCCAATTGAGTAACAACCTCTATAATCACATAATTATTAATACAATACTGTACTGTGAACAATTTAATGAGAATCATTCATGGTCACCTTCCCATCCACATTATATTCACTACTAAACTAGGATTCGAGTATAGCTTGGACGTACATGTAATACAAACTTTGGGCATAGTATAAAATGCACACCCACCACAGCCTGTACCCCCATGCTCTGTGTATTCTACACGCAATTCTGTACACACGATACGCATACACGATGCGATCCTGCCTAAAACAATAGTGCTATGACTGTGTATACAAGGCATGCATGAAGCTGCACGTGTACGCACTTGCAAAGCTTTAACTTGCAAAGCTCATTTCTCTCCATATATCTACCCTTATCTTCAACACTAAATTAGTACAATGTAATGTTTTAACTGTGCAATACATAGAGTGGTAAAACATACCTCCTAAGCCTGCCCAACCATCCAGCTCCTCGAACGATTGCTTGTACTACACTCTCAGTGTCTTTCACCCAGCAATGCCAAATTGCGTATCTTGCACGTACTCTCTTAAGATTCTTGCCCCAGAGGATGACCCAATCACCCACTCTGAGTGCAAATATTCATCCTCCTTTTTTTTGTTTTGTTTTGTTTTGTTTTGTTTTGTTTTGTTTTGTTTGATATTTAGAGACACACTTATGTTTTGTTTTGTTTTGTTTTGTTTTTTTTTTGTTTTGTTTGATATTTAGAGACACACTTATGACAACATCTTAACCAGGAACTATATTTTTCCTAGCATCAATGCTACGTGATGAGGTTCACTTTCCATAAACATTCCATGTACCGACCTGACTCCCTGACCTGCATTCCACAGACTTAAAAGGGAGAATTCTCAAAATTCACTCTCCTACATTACTCTATTAGCAGTTGCGGTCCATGATGAATTTCGGCGGCGCAAACAGCAAAAGAGGTGTACATGTAAGTTTGATTCTTACTCAAAATGGAAGTTTCAAAAGCGGTCGGCCACTACTTTTCGCTGTCCACCTTTTGTTTTGACTTAAAAGGGAGAATTCTCAAAATTCACTCTCCTACAATCCATCCTGACAAATGGTATGACTGACCTCACTCATACAACATGGTTTCTTAACACCTATACATCAAGCCTTGCACCACTGGCCTTCATGGGTACTAAGACATTAACATCTCTACTACTGGGTACACCTCTATCTTACTTAGTACAGATTTATAGCTATCTGAATATCCAAAAATATTGTTATGTGGATATTACCCATTCAGCACATTTATGGCAAAACAAAGTTATCAATCTGTCAAGCCCACAAGGTCATTAAACAGACCCCCTCCTTGGAGAGGACATCAAGAGTCTCTCTATTTACCATCAGTCACCTTATTAAGGTCACGAAGAGAAAGTCGTTGGGGGGTAAAAGGAAACAACTCAGTAGACCACGGGTCTTTACTAGTTGCCAAGAAATGTTTGAATGACATGACAATGTGAAGGACAATCGGCTAATCATTACTACTCAAGACAATCATACTTTCTAATCATACTTTCTAATCATACTTTCATACTTTCATACTTTCTAATTCAAGCCTTGTTTCATGCTAACCCAATTCAATATACAAATCAAAAAGATATCCATATCTTCACCATATGGATAATTATCAAAATAAATGACAATTCAGCGTCATCCAGAAACCAAAGTCACAGGAATAATGCTCAACTCAGCTTCCTTTCTCCTTCCTCTACCTACAATGTGTTTGGAAACTTAAAATTGGTCACTTCAAAATTGCCCAGGTGCATGTTTCGATCAGCACCCTTCTCAGTTCCAAAGATGTACATTTCCTTCCACATAGCTTGGGAGATCCACACATCCTAAAGAAATTCAGTTTGCAGTCTTTCTTTTAAAAGCTGTGAAAAAGTCTCTAAAAACATTTACAAGTCTTGGTTTGTACAGTGATATTCAGACGGTTACTTCTGACAAGCCTCCTCGAGGTTTACGGCGTAAAAGAAAAAAAGAGATACCTGTATTACTCTTAGAAAGCAAAGAATAACATCTTCATCTAGCTAGCCATAAAAGTCTAACTGAATGATGCACGCTTAGTAATATCCTGAAAGACAAACAAAGCTTTTCTCTCCGCCTACTTGCCACATCTCTCTCTCTCCTTCTGCTCACACTAATGGTGTTTGAGAGATATTCCCCTACACTGCTGAATTGATTGGAAACATAAAGTGCAACATAATACTCGTTGGAGGAAATTCAACACAAAAGTAAGTTTAAGAAATATTTGGAAGAAAACCTGAGAAACAATACATGCACTCCCAAGCACATTTTCATAGCCTTTCTTCATTTTTCAATTAAATCAAAATTAAAATAAGGTTAAAATAATACCTTTCCCAGTTTTTTCTTTGTTTCTAAATAAGGCATATGCCAAGAGAGAAAATAAACATACACTTCTACCATACTTCACTGGTGTCATCAAAAAGGGTGTAGCACACAATCAAATGTAATTCATGTCTGAGGAACTTCACATACATGAACGACTCTCCTATTCCGCCTCATTGAGTAATGCAACTATACTGCTGAACTATATTCACCACTCATGATCCCAACACAACAATATGATCAACCTCAAACTTAACATCAACGAGTCACTGATTTTGGGAGATGATTAGGATTACTATGTTGCCCTCTGGTCACTCGCTTCGACCGACGAGGGACTGTTACATTTTCTTGCTCATGTTCATCGGTACCAAGTGAGAACCACGAAGGCTCACCTAAATCGCCATCTCTAGCCTCATCGTTTGAGGTCCATTCGTCTCCGTCTCCCTCACTATCAGATGAAGGCTGGGATTCTGTGTCAATTCTGATATGACAATCTGCACTTCTGGGGTCCAATGTCAACAGTCTTCTATTAACTGTTTTCATATCTCCTCCATGAACTGGTCGAATGTGGCAAACATCCCCATCCACATTGACTCCTACGATGACATAAGGGTCCCTGAAGAATTTATCAGCAAGTTTGTGTCTCTCGGTGAATGCCGTCTGTCTTAACAGCACATGTTGCCCGACCTCCATTCTAGACGGCCCGACCCTACGATCATGGCGCTGTTTATCTTCGGCCGCTCTTCTCTTCAAGTTCTGCTCCGCGAGGACATTCACTTTCGTCATGGCTGCAGCCTGCGATTTCACGAAGTCCTGGTCCCACTCTCTTTCCACTCGTGAGAGAAGCTGGTCTATAGGGAGACATGGTTCCCTGCCATACATCAGCCTACATGGCGAATAACCCGTCGATCGATGTGGTGTAGAGTTGTAGATGAATACCAGATGGGCAATCATTTCCGGCCAGTTCTTCCTGTCAGTTGGGTCCATGGAACGAATCAGGCAACAGAGTGTTCTATTAAAGCGTTCTACCTGTCCATTCCCCTCCGGGTGATAGGGGGTGGTACGAGATTTCTTCACACCATACAAAGCGCAGACCTCCTTTATCAGATGACTCTCGAAGTCTCGTCCCTGATCGGAGTGGATTCGAAGGGGTATCCCGTAGTGGACAAACCACACATCTCTGAGGACCTTTGCTACCGTCCGTGCACTTTGATCTTTGCATGGGATCGCTTGGGCGTACTTGCTGTAGACATCGGTTAGTACTAGGATATCCTCATATCCTCCTCGTCCCCGATCCATCTTCAAGAAGTCTATGGCCAAAATCTCCAATGGCCTGAACGCAAGCAGGTGGCGCATCGGGTTCCTCACGGTTGGGGTCGGTGCTTTCGCTACTGTACAGTTGAAGCACATCTTGATATAATGGCGAACATCAGCATGGAGACCCGGCCAGAAGCATCTTCGCTGCAGCAGTCCCAAGGTCCTTGTCACGCCCTGATGCCCCCATTTATCATGAACCGTTTCTAGAATAGTCTGCCTCATCTTGGTTGGCACAAGTAACTGTTTCAAAATTTCACCTTGCACCAACACTCGCCGGTAGAGTATACCATCACTCTCCACTAGGTGCTTCCACTCTCTCATCCACCCTCTCACCGATGCCTCCTCTGGTAGTGGATCTCCAGGCTTCCACCCTTGTCTCCAATACTCCCAGACCGTGCCAAGACTGTCGTCTTTCTGTTGGAGTTCCGACAGCTGTGGTAGACTAAAGGATGGGAGGACAGTAGATACATGTGTATTCGGCTCCACCATCTTGGCTGGTCGTTGTGGTTTACCCGCTTGTGCATGCACCTCCACTGGCATTGCTGAACAACATAACACATCCTCTATAGTAGGCGGGCATGCTTCCTCCTCTTCATTTGGGCGCCTACTTAGAGCATCTGCACATCTGTTCTGTCTCCCGGGTAGGTACTTGATCTGCAGATCAAAGGGTGCCAGCTGTGCGACCCATCGTTGCTCTGTAGCTCCTAACTTCGCAGTATCCAGGTGTGCCAAAGGATTATGATCGGTCCGGACTTCAGTCGTACTCCCTATGAGGTATTCTCGAAACTTATCTGCGATCGCCCACTTCAGACCCAAAAGCTCTAGCTTAAAGCTGGAGTAGTCGGGGTAGTTCTTCTCCACATCTCTCAGTCCTCGACTTGCATACACCAGAGGGTGTAGTTTCCCGTCATCGCCACGTTGAGATAGACAAGCTCCCAACCCTTGTAGTGATGCATCTATTTCCACTACAAAAGGCTTGTCGAACTGAGGGTATCCAAGGACTGGGGTAGTCGTCATCGCACTCTTCAAACTGTCAAATGCCTGCTGTGCCTCTTCCGACCATACAAACTCCTGTACACTATCACCATGTCTTCTCTTGGACTTCTTGGACCCAAGTTGGCACTTCCCTACCAGTGCATGTAATGGGGCTGCGATCCCAGCGAACCCTGCGACAAACCTGCGATAATACGATGCCATGCCTAAAAACGAGCGCAACTCTTTGATACTTGTAGGGGTAGGCCAGCTCCTTATCGTCTCAATCTTCTTGGGATCGACCGAAATTCCTGATGCAGACACCACGTGCCCCAGATGATGTACCTCCTCTTGAAGAAACTGACACTTCCTCCCCTTTAACTTCAACCCGTACTCTGTCAGTCGATCAAACACTACCTTAAGTCTGGCGACGTGATCGTCTAGGGTCCTCGAAAAGACAAGGATGTCATCCAAGTAGATGACTAGATTGGTTAGATTCAGATCTCCCAGAACCAGTTCCATTACTCTCTGAAACGTGCTAGGGCTGTTGGCTAGCCCCTGAGGCATCCTCAAGAATTCGAAAAGGCCCCATGGGACCCTGAAAGCTGTCTTCTCGATGGAACCATCCTCCATAGCTATTTGAAAATAGCCGTTTGCAAGGTCAAGGGAACTGAAGAACTTGGCCCCTCCCAATGCTTCAAGAGTCTCGTCAATTCGAGGAAGGGGGAAGGAATCTCGAATGATCCTCTTGTTTAACTGGCGGTAGTCGATGCATATTCTAAGAGAACCATCTTTCTTGCGGATTGGCACTACTGGACTTGCGAAAGGGCTGTTGGATCGTCTGATTATGCCTTTATCCAGCATCTCCTGTAGCAGAGCCTTCATCTCCGGGACGTGGTTTGGTGGAATGCGCCGATAGGGGAGCCGGATAGGTGGTCCGTCCTGGGTGCGAACCTGATGGGGGATCACTGTGCAACATCCCAAGTCCATATCTGATCGGGCAAATGCCTGCGAGTGCTGAGATACTAGTCTGGCGATTACATCTGCATGATCTGGTTTAAGGTGGTCCAGATTCACCCCAGTTGGTAACTCCAGTCTACTCCCGTCTTGGCAGATGTACTGTCCTTCCCTCATCTGATCCACCTCAGCATTAGTGTCGTCTTCTGCTCCCAACAAAGCCCCTGCCCCTACTTCAGCGGTTACATCTGCGATGTTGACCTCAATCACACCATCCCTCTCTACAACATAAATCTCTTCTCGATCAGCTACCTCGACTACAGATGCTACGACAGTGCCTTGGTTGATCGTCTTCAGTTCTGACGATCGATTGGCCACAGTTACCTCAAGTCTCGGGCCACTGACATGCATGCATCCATCATAAACATCAAGGTGGTTTTTATCAAGATAACCCTTCGGAGAGACGAGTGGCTCCACCAGTACATCCATCCCATGCAGCGCACCAGAGTCCTCTATTCTGCATTCAATCCTACGTACGGTTAGGGGAGGAATAATTTCGTCGTCACTCATGACAAGGAAAGCACTGGCAGCCTGTGTAGACTGTTGTAGCTCAAGAGTCTTCTCCACAAAGTTCCAGCCTTCACTCCCTTGGAGATCCCCTTGAAGCAGCATGCGGAGAGCATTGCAGCCTAAGATCACCGAGCTCTCTTTCTTCCATTCAACCTTCTTCGCAGTGTCTTCCACGATGAGGAACCCTACTTCAGTGGACTTCCTGTCAACAACAACTGGCGCCCGAATGTACCCAATGATGGGAAGGATACTCCCCGTCACGCCGACGACCCTCACACCAGCGCCGTCCCCATCCAATGGTACGTGACCTTTCAGATGCTTATTGTAGAAGGATGAAGGGATGAGGCTCGCCTCCGCCCCTGTATCCAGTACACAGATGGTGCTCACCCCTGCTATCTGAACTTCAGCCCTAGGACTCTGCGAGACAAGCTGAGGAGTCAAATTGGTTTCCTCTTGATGCCGGACAGCTCTGACCCTTCCTTGTGGCTGGGGCTCCTCCATGTTGGGTGCATCGCCATGAGATTGAGCTGGTGCCTGATGGTTGTTCTCCAATGGGCAGTCTCTGCGGATGTGTCCGAATTGTTTGCAACCATAACACAGGGGAGGCGACGGGCACTCTCTCTTAAAGTGACCCCGTCGATGACAATTATAGCAAAACTCAGTACCTGGACGTCTCCTCGGTGGGCCAGATTCCATCGTCTTCACTACCTGCATCACTTCTTTCAATGCGTCCCGAAGTTCTGATATCTCACTCCTCATGGATTGCACTGTGGGATCCTCTATGGGGTGAGATGAAACCCGCTGTGCTTCGATTTCTACTTCCCTAATGTTGGCCCGTGGGGGAGTAAAATCTTCATCTTGGAAGAGATCCAGCACCTCCTTCCTGAAATCCAGAAAAGACATCCTAGGGTTTGACAGGGCAGTCCGCCTGAGCTCTCTTTGGAAGTGTCGATCCTTGACCCCAGTGATGAATCGCTCCTTCAAGGTGCTGTCCTTCATTTTGGCCAGTGCCTCCTTCTCATCAACCAAAGCCGCACTTTCCATTCTATCATACAGGCGAAGGAGAGAACTGCTAAACTCCGCAAGTGATTCCCCTGGCTTCTGCACTCGGGCATGGAGTTGACTGGTCAACGGTTGCACACCTTCCTTCTTCCCGAACCTCGAGATAAGGATAGCCTTCAAAGCGCTGCTATCTCCTCTTGTTTCCGGGTCGTGACATCGCACCTCGTCCTTGGCGCAGTCTGCAAGATGTGTTAGGAGCACCTGGGTCTTCTCTTGTGGGTTCAACTTATAATAATTGCAGTAATCTTCATACTCTTCCAGCCATTCGATGACAGTTGGGTCACCGGATCTCTGCGGGAGGCCCCTGAACTTCGTCAACTTCAGTGTGGGTAATCCCCTAGAGGCTGAAATGTTTTGGAATGCGCCCGTCAACGCATCGATCATACCAGCTAAGCCTGCTTCCGGTGTATCTGCTGGGGGTGACTCTTGCCTTCTGCTTGATCTACGGCTTGCCATATTTCTTATTGTTTGATTACAATCCAGAAGCTGCTGGTTTACAGTGAGGAAAATATATTAATTAATCGACCAGGTAACCTGCTGGTTTATAGTGGAAAAGATGTTAATTAATCGACCAGGTAACCTGTTGGTTTACAATGGGAGAACAAAATACAGTCTCATGAATCTATAACTCAATATCTTACACTCTCCCTAACATCACCTCCAGTTGAAGGTTTTTTTTTTTTTCTTTCTTGCTCTGTCTCCCTCGTCCGCCGGGTAGTCGCTTCCTGTCCCTCACTGCGATGTCGCGCTATGCCGTTGACCCAATCCCACTCCTGACACCATTTGTCGTAGTCTAGAAGGGGGGGGGGGGGTTGTCAGGATGAGGCACGACAGATAGAAGACGCTGACACTCGAATTTGAAGGGGTGGGTTGTTTTATTGGTGGCACTTGCGACCTAAGTATGCACAAAAAAAAAACCTCCAACTGGAGGTGATGTTAGGGAGAGTGTAAGATATTGAGTTATAGATTCATGAGACTGTATTTTGTACTTTGTAGGCGTGGGTTCGAATCCCACTCCTGACACCATTTGTCGTAGTCTAGAAGGGGGGGGGGGGTTGTCAGGATGAGGCACGACAGATAGAAGACGCTGACACTCGAATTTGAAGGGGTGGGTTGTTTTATTGGTGGCACTTGCGACCTAAGTATGCACAAAAAAAAACCTCTGCCAGAGCAGAAAAAGACAACAAGAAGAGAGCATAATCAACACATGATCATGATACAAATCTTAGACATCCTTTCTAACTTTGAAAAGCGCAACATGCCATACTTAACTCAACTAAACCCAACCAGATTAATATGAAGCCTGAGAATATTAATCTTCTAAATTCAAACCTTAACAATCACTCGGCATCACATCACAGCCTCTTTCTCCAGACTGGAAAAGCTCTCATTAAACATTTTGATCCTGTAAATGAGTGACCCGAAACTACTTCCTATTTGTCAACATAATTCTATATAATCACATGATCTGTAATTATTGAAGTCATGAATCATGAGGTTAAGTACATACAACTACAAAACATTAACTCATCATTATTATTACCTACTATTTGCATTTTTAATCAATCACCTTAACCCTTTAAACATTATTCAGAACATCACTCGACTGTAAGAACAAATTTTTCTTATGAAGGCCATAAATAGCAATAACAATAATAAGACATAAACAGTTGAATCTGTTTGGCCATCCTGACTCACAACTCACCCAACTGAGGTCCTCCTCACACTGGTTATACGCCCAGACCAGTACGCTACCCCTCCAGCTGGAACCTAAATATAATACAATAAATCCTAATGATTGTAAAGTACTCAAATAATTCCCCTTGTTTAACAATAAACATCAACGGTCCGAACTGAACCACCATCGACCCATCCATGCACGTTTATGCATATTAATCATTCACAATAATCAGACAGAAATACTCTAATGCTTTCCAGGGCCTACATGAGCATTTGTCATCTTTAACAAACAACATATAATAATGTACAACATTATCATAATTGAAGTGCTAATGTAACTTTACCAGTGGCTATAGTTCACACTCACATTGAGTATTATACCACCTCCTTATCAGTAGTTGGAATAATCTTTCTGAGTCTTCTCCTTTATCTACATCACTTCCAGAAGTATAATATGTAGTACTCTTAATATCAGGGCACAACAAACATGCTTTTCTCTGTTATGATATTTCTGCTCCCTTATCGAAGTCACAACAAAATGATATAAGTATTGACACATGCCTACTCAATTATCGCACGTAAGTTCCTGATGTCTATAACGAAACAAATGCAACATGCGAACTATATGGGATATACTGCGATTGTACAATACCCATCTGCCCTCAATTCATGATACTAATAACATCCTCAACGTTGGGTCAACATTATAATCTAATTGTGTCCTTATAAGCATTCCCGTATCTCAACACATCAAAATTACTCACCTGAATCATGTATAAGATTATAATAAGACTACAATATCAATCCAGTTGTTAATCACAAAATAAACTGACATTACACAACTTTATAACATTACACTATGGTCAGCATTACATTCGATCTCCCCAACCATTCTTCCTGAATACATTTCACATGAAATGTTAACATACCTCCACTGCTCAGAGTTCTGACTCCGTGTCACCCACAGCTTGGCAACACCGGCAAACCGCACAGTCTCCCTTGATAGAAACCTTTTTTAAATCGAAATAACAATGCCTAATAAGTAACGAAACCCTAGGTCCAATTCCTTAACTCTAGTTAAGAATACCTGTACAACACATTATTATAGGATCAACTTCTATACCATGAGATCTGAGATTCAGAATCCCTCTCAACGTACAATAGTTATATCATCCTATTAATAACTACAAGATGGATGGTCTGAGAGCATAGACTACCCCAGGTTTAAAGCTGCACTCCGCCTATGCCAGACACACACGTATGCTTCCCCAACATCACTGTGTAAACAATTCCTACCCTGTGCACCCGAATGAGCACTACACATGGCATCCCAATTGAACTGCCCCAATTGAGTAACAACCTCTATAATCACATAATTATTAATACAATACTGTACTGTGAACAATTTAATGAGAATCATTCATGGTCACCTTCCCATCCACATTATATTCACTACTAAACTAGGATTCGAGTATAGCTTGGACGTACATGTAATACAAACTTTGGGCATAGTATAAAATGCACACCCACCACAGCCTGTACCCCCATGCTCTGTGTATTCTACACGCAATTCTGTACACACGATACGCATACACGATGCGATCCTGCCTAAAACAATAGTGCTATGACTGTGTATACAAGGCATGCATGAAGCTGCACGTGTACGCACTTGCAAAGCTTTAACTTGCAAAGCTCATTTCTCTCCATATATCTACCCTTATCTTCAACACTAAATTAGTACAATGTAATGTTTTAACTGTGCAATACATAGAGTGGTAAAACATACCTCCTAAGCCTGCCCAACCATCCAGCTCCTCGAACGATTGCTTGTACTACACTCTCAGTGTCTTTCACCCAGCAATGCCAAATTGCGTATCTTGCACGTACTCTCTTAAGATTCTTGCCCCAGAGGATGACCCAATCACCCACTCTGAGTGCAAATATTCATCCTCCTTTTTTTTGTTTTGTTTTGTTTTGTTTTGTTTTGTTTTGTTTTGTTTGATATTTAGAGACACACTTATGTTTTGTTTTGTTTTGTTTTGTTTTTTTTTTGTTTTGTTTGATATTTAGAGACACACTTATGACAACATCTTAACCAGGAACTATATTTTTCCTAGCATCAATGCTACGTGATGAGGTTCACTTTCCATAAACATTCCATGTACCGACCTGACTCCCTGACCTGCATTCCACAGACTTAAAAGGGAGAATTCTCAAAATTCACTCTCCTACATTACTCTATTAGCAGTTGCGGTCCATGATGAATTTCGGCGGCGCAAACAGCAAAAGAGGTGTACATGTAAGTTTGATTCTTACTCAAAATGGAAGTTTCAAAAGCGGTCGGCCACTACTTTTCGCTGTCCACCTTTTGTTTTGACTTAAAAGGGAGAATTCTCAAAATTCACTCTCCTACATTAGAATTCAAGTTCTGTTCTTTAAATTTGTGTATATGCCACTGTCGCATCTTTGCACTAGTAATTCACACTAGTCCTATACAGCAGTATTCCATCTGACACAGAATGAGGTACCAGTAACTCTTTATGTACCTTGGTTGACTTTCTGCTGCAGGCTTGGTGTACTTGGCGGGGGGCGCATCGGACACGGGCACGGAGCTGAGGCTGGTGGAGGGCTACAACCCCGTCATCAAGGAATGGACTCAGCTAGGAAGCATGCGCACCAGGAGATCACAGTGTGCCATGGCCGTCCTGGAAGATTCCATTTACGTTGTAGGGGGTTACAACTCCTCCAAGAATGTGCTGTCCTCTGTGGAGAGATACTCCATGGCTGAGGTAATTGATCGCAAAGAGTTTCTCCAATAAATCCATTGATTAATCCTACTGATCTATTGATTGTATGATTGATATCAATCATATATATCACAAAGAAGTTGCAGTGGATGTGGATTATTAAAGTTTGAGCTACTCCAGATCAGTTATGATGTCACAAATGTAGCCATAGATATTGTGGACAGCTTAAATGAAATGAATGTATCAGATTGATTTCATGCTATTCCAGCAATTAACTCACAAATTAGTGTCCAGTTCATCTCTTTTCAATGAGGAGATTGTAAGAATATTATATGTGCTACCTATTGGATGTGGAGTACTATAATTCTACTGGAGTCAAAATCTTGCATGTGGAAATCTGAAATATTGTCTTACGGATGACCAAAGAAAGTTCCCTTTTTGTGACCACTCACAGGACAAGTGGACCAAGGTGAAGCCAATGCTGGTAGCCAGAGCATGTGCCTGCGTGGGCGTGGCTCATGGGCGGCTCTACGTCATTGGGGGTAAGGGGGCGAGCCGCCCCAACACTGCCCCTCCCACCCTGGACTCCATGGAGTGCTACGACCCCCAGACTGACACGTGGATCGACCTGGGCCAGATGCCCACGGGGAGGTGTGAGGCTACTGTAGTGGTCCTGTAGGGGGGAATTAACCCTGACAGTTAACCCTGGTGCTTCACCAAGATGTGCATAAAAGTATGACGTACGCATGACTGGTGACCTGTTTGTAGGTGCCAAATCAGATCCTCAATGATTTGATTCCCATCAGCTAAAGTTGAAATCTGATCTTTGTAGATAAAAATTCTTCTTGTTATCAAGTGTCTTAGTGCAAAGTTTATTAGTTGTCAAATTTGATTAGGATTGTAGGATATTCACTACCATGGTGATAAAACAGGAACAACTGGTTTATCTCAATTAGCACAACAAGTTACACGTAGTGCGTAAAGTCGTTCATAACTTACGCACATCTTGGTGAAACAGGGCCCAGGTCTTGGACAACTCATTGACTAACTAAAAATCTTCATGCCAATGGGGGTGAGAGAGTTGAATGGCTATTTGGGGGGCTTTGTATCGAGCTCAATGTTACAAAACAAACACCCTTAACCACAGAAGTTCTTTTCTTATGGAAGGGGGGGGGGGGAATTATGTGCATGACAGGGCCTACTTTTGCATGACCCCCTCCCCTGGCCTGTGTAATTGTTTGCACTGATGTCCAGTAAAAAGTTGCAGGCAATATGGTCAACTGACTTCCATGTTAATTCAACAAATGGTAGTGACATACAAACAATTTAAATCCAATGAATTTATATCATATTATTATTATTATTATTATTATTATTATTATATTAAGATATATTGTGGACAAAGATCAAAATTAAAATGAGACTTTCTAGGGATTGGGAAGGGAAATAATATACATTTAGTATGATGGCAATACCTCAGTGTGTGTGCACGAGTGCCGAGGTATACCAGTCATCTGCCACAGTCCAATTTCTCCTTTTTTTCTCTCTCCATTTGTCTGATACTTACCTCAAGCGCTCACTGGACTGCTTTTCTCATTTGTCTTGTTTTATTAACACATCAACTTATTTTGGGAGTTTTTTATGTCCTATTGATATTGGCTCATATTCACAACGGTAGTTAAAATTAGACCAGGTACTAACGATTATCGTTATGGAGCATAAAAATTAATCACCTGATGCTGTCACAAAATCATTGATTTTCATCACAGAATTACAACAGTGGGTGATCTCAATTATTGGCAGTACCTGTAATTATGTGGACAAACTCAATATACCACAGTGATTCCGAGGACAAAATCAATTAAATGGTATCAACAATATTTTTGTGTTGTTTTATTTGGCGGCCCATAAAGTCAGTGTAGGTTTAGTACACTGTTTGCATTAAACTTCTCTTCTGAATATGAGCGTATGGCTTCCAGAGTCAAAGTAGATCAGCCAGCCAGCCCGAAAGAAAGAATGAAATGATAGCTAGTGCAATATTCCTAGGCCAGCATACATGTAACAGTACTTCTCTCATCATTTTGTGTGATACCTGACCAAAAACATGTGGAAATGTCGCATTACTTTCTCGTCTGTGCACTCATACACTTTGTATTCTTGAAGAAATCATTCTAATTTAGTCAGAGAATCGTGTAAAGTGAACCATTTCATATACATGTATATTGTCATGCTCGTGATTAATAGATTAATTATTACGATTTATTGGTACATGTAGTCATATCAATATTTCATGGTTGTTCAAGATCTCTTGTTCCAAGTTGTTAAGTCTTAAAGATATGTGATAATGGTGATGAGATCATCATGATTTATGTGGTCTGTAGGACATTCGTATGTGTTCTCGTAATAAATCCATCTGAAATATACAAGTTTCAATTTGTGAGAGAAAGATATTTTGTTGCAGGTTGTTTATGTGGGTATACATTGGTGTGTGTGTGTGTGTGTGTGTGTGTGTGTGTGTGTGTATGTGTGTGTGTGTGTGTGTGTGTGTGTGTGTGTGTAAAATGTGTTTCCATCTGTATGTGTGTGTAGGGTGGTGAAAATAAAGATCATACTGCAGGTGAAGAAGTGTGAAGCAAACATGGCTTTCATTTATGAGTAAATCATGCATTATACTTGGATTGTAACCCCTTTTCATGAGGTAGAAATGTTCATATTTCAAACATAATCAAACAAATCAAGAATATTGATGAACTCTTACTCGTACCTTGGTATATCACAAAATTGATTCCACATTTAACATGGACAAATTAGTATGGAATTCAACAGATTATTTCATTAATGTCAATAAATATACTTTTTACAACATAGTGTTATGTGATATAAGTCCTTTTATCACTCCCCCGCCCAAATAATGTTTCCACGTTAATGACCACTTTCCAGAAGCTGAATTACCCTCTAAGTTATAGCTGACCCTCGAGTTTATGAGGCTAGTCTGAAGAACATTTGCTGGAATTTAAGATGACGTAGGTAAGGTCCAGTTTCTGTGAGATCATCATGCATCCAAGAAACTGACCTTCTGTATGAATTTCACTATAATTGTTTACTTCATACTTGAGACAGAGAGAGTATATACTTAGAAAGCTCACAGAGTTCGAAGCAGTCATATTTCCAGAATTTTTTCATGAGGTTTATTAGCAGAGAGTTATTTCCTGAGTTACTTCAGGAGATTCATCAGATAGATTCATCACAGATTTATTCATCAGAGTTGTTTGAGTATTAAATGTACTACAACATAATGTACCTCGAGTCCACGAGTCCTCCTTCAAGTTTATCTCAGAATTAAGCAAACTACAGACTTCATTATTATAGTCGATCCCACTCACACACTACAACCCATACACAACAATAGGATTAGATTTCTTTGTAGCAATAAACATAAAAGAAAACACATGTACAAGGAGGCATATAAAATTCAACCAGATTTTCAACCTTTCTCCATAATTTATTCAAACTTGAATATCATCTGCTCTAATCATTTCACATCTAATGCTCAACTTTTGAGCATTCTGGTGACGATGCACACTATCTACATAAGAAAAATACATTTTATATTTTCTTTGTTTAAACATGTGCCACAGCACATGATTTATATCTATATATTCTGATATATTTACACATATGTTTCACAATTATTAACTGTGGCCGACATATGAGGGGAACAAACTTATACAAATACCAACACCATTACTTCCCAAACAGAATTGTTCAACTTCCAAGGAACATTTAGAAGAGATAAAATGCTGATTTTAAATACCAGGAACAGATGGATTTTAAGAGGTTAACAATAACATTCACATATTATGATAATCTCTAGCCCAGAATGAAATTTTGAATTACACTGTACATTCACTCTCTCAAATGGAACTACGAAACATCTTGATAGACACTATTCTAATTGAAGCATTGATTTTGAGATTTCCAACCATACAAGCATGTGGTAACAAAAGTCAGTAACAAAATTGAGATGCTCAAATGCTCAAAGTACCACCTGCTACAATGGTACGAGCATTCCATGACTACGGGACACAAATGTACTGCAGCCGTTTTGTCAAATGTAGAATATTAGCTGATGATTTACCAGTTTCAACTCTGCCCTGTTCAATACAAAGCCTTTTGATCACATAGCTAGCATTTCCCTGTAATAAAATACCCTTTGGCTCACCTTTCATGTACCACTCGTACTAACAAGTACTAAGACACAAGCATTGGAATTGGCATATGAATATTGAAAACCTAGGGGCAGTCCTAGCAAAAGCCGCCACAAGCAGCCAAGAGTACCAAGACTCAAAACATAGGTTGGGTCTCTGACTCCCGAAATGGCTGCTCAGTGAGGTTTCCAAAATTAATCAGTATTTTAGAAGTATGGCTAAAATCTCTTGGCCGCGATATTTGGCAATAGCTATATCGATCACAAACTCTCTTGACCCCTGTACTTCAGATCATCATGTTCATTCTCTATTACAAACATACACTGTACATACAGAGCCTCTTCAAATTTGAATGAGTAATTAATAGTGTGAACATAGCAGCATTAGGGATACAACAAAGACCTTCAACAAAGGAGTACTATGAACAATTTAGGTGTTGACAATATTTGAACCACACTTCTATATGCAGATGTGTCAAGAAATGTGGATACACTTTGTGTATAGAAGAGATTGAAATATAGATGACAAAACACCCCAGTTGCAGTTATCTATTAAACGATCAAGAATTGTTGGAAGAGCGCTTTCTTCGATCTTCAAAGTACGGTTAGTACAACTACACGGGATACTTGACAGAATTTATGCACAAACTAAACAATGCAATGACTACCTGCAAGTGCCTATAATAGCATCACATGTTTATACGATGCATTTTCCCCTTGGCATAGCTAGCACATTTCTGGCGATTATTCCCACATGAAAAGTTGTTAGGTGGTATTTTGTGAAGACATGTGATGCTCTTGTGGGCAGGTGCAGGTAGTCATTGCAATGTTGTGTGTGTGCATAATTCTGTCTATTATCCTGCTAATTTCTACCTTTGATGATGTCACAACAAGAATCTTGAGTTGGAGGATATTTTTGGAGGCGGGGCTTATCGGTGCTGAGAAAAATATAGAAAATTTTTTTTAAAATACAGGACAAATATTTCCATTGAACAGTTAGTGATTTTGTTATATACATACTAAGTTGCATCAACATAAGTCAACATATATTTTTATTACAGGGGCCCTTTAAATATAAATTTATCTAAAAGTAGGATTGCACAAAGCATAGTTCATTTAGTAAAGTATTACATTGCAAAACTAATGTTAAAGTCCTTCTTTTCAAACTATTATTATTTAAGTTAGTGTAAGAAATTAGATGAAACTGGTAAAAGATAAATTACTGTTTCTTCCAAAGTTTCATGGAAGATCAGTTAACATTGCAGCACCTGAATGCTATTTGTAACTTGATTGACCCTAACGCAAAACAAGCAAACAGAAATGCAACCTCTTGATTACTTCTGAGGACACAATGTCTATGTACAAACACATCATTGTAAAAAAAAAAAAGAAAATCAGCCAGACTAAATTGAGCACAAAAACCAAACCCTCATACAATGATAAATTCTGTGTCCATCTGGTAATTTCAGATTAAAATCGGTCTAAAGAAGCATGAATACAAACACTTGGAAGGAACAAAGGCTCCAGAGACTGAGGTTCAAAATACAGCTTTGGAAGTGCATCGGATCAATCTACTGCATTGTACTATCAGTATTAGAGAGGTCCAACATGTGTATGTAGTGAGATGAGATGGGAGTAACATAGAAACATTTACAAGCAATCATCAGAGATTGAGGACAATCTGTAATAAATCTGGAAAGTGCCTTTCCAATTATGTGTGAAAACACGTCTCCATTTTGAAAAGTGATATATGATTTTTACTTTTCATACTGAAAAGGGAATATCCTGGTGATGAACTAGAAATACAAATGTCTTTAATGTGGTACCAAACATGGATGAGCACGTGGTTTGAGACCACACCCAGTTGCTATGTCAACAGCCCCTCCATCCCACAACCCAAGTTCCATCGCAGGGTGAGAATCTACCGCAACCCATCAAGGGATAGAGTATCTCATTTTCCATTTCATTTTTCAACTCTTACTTCTACAGGTGCATAGCTAATACCCCCTGCTTCAGGATGATAGTTGATGATTGATTGGTCGATTTAACGGACATTCCTCAACAAATTTACGGTGGGCGTTTCAACCGATTTAGACACACATACAGACGTTTTGACTGGATAAGTTTTATTGAAGCCGAACGATTTTCTGAAGAGAAGTTGAAAGCAGATACTGTACTGCAGCAGATATTGCAGCAGATACTGCAGCACGTGATCATGGGTAGAAGACGTGTTTGCCGCAGGAAACATGTATTCAGCACACAGTAAAAAGTTGAATACACGCACGTATTCTCCAGCTAGAAGATAAATGTGCAGCAACCTATCGCCCCAAGGTAAAAATCTACATAGATGATGACACCCTTTCGCGAATTATTAAACTTATGTGAGGACACTCTGACGGGATAATCCAGAAGGGGAAAAGTCATTTATCTGCAGCAGATCAGCACGGGGTAAAAGTTACATACATAGGTGTATTCTTCAGGTAGAAGATGAGTTTGCGGCAAACTATCACCCCCAAGGTAAACATCCAAGTGATGATGACATCCTTTCGCTTATCGGTACACCTCGGACATGAAGTTCTTTTGCTCAGACGAACACACCAGATGATAAGAATTTAAATGATGATAGCCTTGTGCTGGTTAGTACGCTTATGCGAGAAGGAGGAGTTCCCACGCCCTGAGGGACATATCAGAGGAAAAGTTCTCTGTTTGCAGCAGGCTTTGGTCTACTTCATGTCCATGAGCATCGTAGCGGGTTGTTCTAGGTATGACCGCCAGAGGTTAGAGAAGCGGGCAATCGTGGCACCGTCCAGCACCCGATGGTCAGCAGACCAGCTGACCTTCATGATGTGGGCCTTGACCAGGTCTCCATCTTCGTCAAACCGGGGAAGAACCTGAATGAAGACAGAATCATAATCAAACATACATTTGATCTTACATGTAATGCAATACTCAGAAATAAATATTGTGAGCAAAATTTTTGAACATATTGATTTTCTCAAAAGGATATGCATCATTTTCCTGTGCATTTTAAACATCATTAGAAGCATGCTTAAACACACATACCTCAATGAAAATAATTCCTTCATCAAAAACAGAAAAAGAGCAATTCATGGACTCATACAGCACAAAACATATGGGAGAGCACCTCACATGTGACATTAAAAATTTAACATTTTAAAAGCTCATAACTTTCTTATCCTTTGACGGATTTTCGTCAACCCTTCACTGATATGTTTCTTTCATGTTTCTGCTTTTATTGAAAACAACTTAATTTCAAGGTGGACATTCCCTTTAATGTGGTTCCTTTCCAACAACCCGAGGTCAAACAAAACTGGGATACATGGATGAGGCAGAACAGCTGTGCCATGATTGAGGGTCCCATAATTCACACCATTGCTATCCACTGCCTTTCATAGCTGGATGTGACTCGGCCTACAAAACTAGGGCCCTGTTGCATAAAACTTACCACTGATGGTAACTTTGCTGTCAATGGCAACTTCTATGGAAACCTTGAATTTGATTGGCTGTCGAGCGGTGTTACCATAGTAGTACCCATTGATGACAGAGTTACAATTAATGGAAAGTTTTATGCAACAGGGCCCAGAGAGGAAGAAGGAGGACATTGTCTTACTTACCTGTACTCTACCTATTGCTCCTATTGCTATTTGTGGAGGGAAGATTACTGGATCTGCATACGTGCCACCAATCTATAAAGAAGCCAAGCATAGACGTACATCATATTAACAATCAGTCATAACAGCATGTTCAGGCAGCAAAGATACAGTCAGTTGTGTCTCTTTTGATGAAAACTATATATGAGATGGACAGAAAGGGTACAGGAAGAAGTAAAATGGAAATTCAGTAAAGTGGCCTTCCTTCAGCAGTGGAACAAAACAGACAGTAGAGATATTTCTGGCTAAAAAATGCTTTTCCGATGGGGAATTTAAATAACAACTTGAGGGGGCACCTGATGCTGTGAAACACATTCACTGAGCCATGCTGTACATGAAACACTTGGGAAAAGTTTAATTTTCGTAGGAGCTCTTTTATTATCTATAGGGACCGAATTTGAAATGCCTGGATTAATCACCCTGTTTCTTGCAATGGTTGTTTCGGGGATGCCAGGTTCACTTTCAGCCAGGGCCTGAAAAATCACCTCAAGTTATTTGGTGATGCAGAAAAATGAAGCTGAAAAATGTGTGAAATATTAAAACAAATTAGGGTCGAGTGTAAACACAGCCACTTGCATTGATGATGCTGTCAGTGTGAATGTCCCCACTTACCATGCCTTCACTGTATATTGGAGAGTGTGAAGGTGCCCCTGGTGAGAAATGTGTTAAAAATGTAATAAATCAGAGCCTACAATTATGTGTGAATCTGAACACAGGGATCCATGTAGTGTGCATTGATGATGCCGTTAGTGTGAATAGCCCCACTCACCGTGCCTATATTGGAAAGTGTGAAGGTGCCCCCGGTGAGGTCGTCTTGGCCTAGCCGGCCCTCGACGCCCAGGGCCATCAGGCGGTTGAGCTCCTGGGCTACCTCCAGCAGCGACAGGGCCTGCACGTTCTTGACGTTGGGCACAATCAGGCCCTGGGGCGAGTCCATGGCAAAGCCAATGTTGTGAGCTGCCTGTAGATGCAAAGAAGAAGGAACAAAACCATTCACAACACTGATTCCAGTTTATAACATTCAGAATTTCGCTGATTCTCTGACTTGTATGGAAACTTTTTCTAATACTTAAAATAAAGTTATTGGCTTTCATTATCACTCAATATGTTATTGCATTGTCATTATCATTTCCATGCAGTTGTCATAACAACGGGTTCCACGATCTTTATTTATTTTTTCGATTTTGGTTTGTGTCTGATTCTACACGCAGGGACCTATGGTGTCATAATTGCTCATAATAAAGAGGAAATCATTAGAGGATATCCATAACAACAGTCAGAAAGTTGTATCAAAATTAGCAGAGGTTTAAAATTAAAGACAATCAAGTACATCCTCTCAAATATTACAAATTGACAAATGAAAGATGTTTGAAATGGCAATTTTGGTCCCCAGTCCTTTGTAAAATACAGATCTTGTGTTTGGCTTACCTTGTAAGTGATATTTTCGCACTGGTCATCTATGCTGGCATTGATTTGTGGGTAGAACGACAGAGCCAAGGATGCAGCCTGTAAAGAAAATGCCAGGAAACAAAAATAATTTAAAATGAATTACTTTATCATTACTAAAGAAAAATATGCATGTTATGATCATTAGATTGAAATGTGCATGGTCATTTGTTAATCTCATATAATTGAGACTAAGACACTTAATTGATTGCTACAAAGAAATATGCAAATCAGAGAAGCGTAATGTCAAAATGACCCCCCCCCCCCTATCCCCAGCCAGGATAGGATTAAGGGCTTTCATATTTCATACAAAGAAGATGCATTGGAGCACTTCCGCGTTCACTAACCTTGATAAAGACCGGTGTGAAGGAGAATTGCACGCCCCTATCAGCTGCTGACGCCTTGAAATGCGACTTCAACCCGACTAGTTCCGTCATATCCACCTCGTCTTTGTAACCAAAGTGCGGAATCGCGTTTGCCTTCTCCATAGCTTTCACCATAGCCTTCCCAATGCCCTTGATGGCTTCGGTCCGGTCCTGGCCCGAAACGGCGCGGACCGGGACCCGTGGTGGCACGGGTTTGGCCGCGGGAGGCTTGGGTGCGGTGGGCGGCGCCCGGGGCACTAGGGGTGATGGTGGAGGTGGTGACAGCTCCTCAGCAACTAAGGAATTATGAACATGTAAACTTCCATCATAAGATCACAAGATGTTATGTTTCTCACTCGGTCTCTGAACAGCTCTTTTCAGACTTGTTTAAAAAAGGATCACCTACCAGTCCTTTTAAGGATTACCACATTGTATGACATCAAATTCAGCTGTATACTTCACACCATGCAAGGACCCTCATTCAAGGAGCATATCATAAAGATGTCATGATAACCACAAGCTCTGATTGCTCTTGCAAAAATTTGAGATTCCACTCCTTGATCATATATCTTACATTTTCTCATTTCAGGGAAGCAAAAAACACAAATTTGTTCTTCTCAGGTTGCATGGGCCCATTATTATAGTTTGTCAGTATTTCTTCCATTTCTTCACCAACAACCTTTCGCTATACCTTATTTCCTTTAGACAAAAGTATGAATCCGAAGGATGATCAATTATGTTAAGGTTCTACATTAATAAATTTCGGGCCTTTTTAATGCAGCTACCATATATTCTCAAATAATCATTTAAAAGAACTCCGTTAGCAGCACAAATACAAAGTTATAATCGGTGGCGAAATAATCATATGAGGACATATCAGGTTTTCGCCAAACTGTGACCCATTCCTGTGTTACCTGCAGAGATATTAAAGAATTTGTAGGCTGGAAGACATTCTTTTATGCTGTTCAGCCCAACATTTCCCCTTCTTTTCATCGTTTTTACCTGGAGTCCACTGTGGAACACCAGAGTTGAGCTGTTCTATATGACGGAGCATGTCTTCCTTCAGCACACGCCCATCCTTCCCTGTACCTTGGACATCAGTCAGAGATATCTGCAGAAAAGGAGAATGGAGATCAAAGACATCCACATCAAATCAGTTTTTAAAGTGTAAATGGCCCAAATTCACAAAGGAGTTTAAAGGGCATATACTGTACTGGGAAGACAAAAAAGCCTTCAAAAGGTGATCATGAGCAATCTTCTTGCCAATCGTCTTAAATTCATGTATTGTCCATTTTAGAGCCTTGCTGAAAGTTATTTGCTCTCATATGATCCACATTTGGAATAATTAGTGGTTACACCACAAATCCTCAAAATGTTCTGCCCGAACAATTTGAGGATTTGTGATTAAATCACTAACCTACTCCAAATGTGGATAGTTTTATGGCAAATAACTTTCAGCAAGTTTCTAAAATGGACAATCCATGAATTTAAGACCATTGGCAAGAAGATTGCTCACGATCACCTTTTGAAGGCCTTTTTGTCTTCCCTGTACAGGATATTCCTTTTAATTTGGCGCGCACACTTCAAGAAGGTCCAATAACATACACAGGCATTCCATGCTAAATACACGCTAGAAACTATGGTTCAGACTACAGATTAATCAAATAAATTTAAATAAACTATTCAAATTTTAACCATAGTAACTAGCATTTTCAGTTTGCATGTAAGTACACTTGTCCATAAAGCCATTTTTCCCTCCAAACTCACACTGTGTTCGACATCATTTTGCATATAATTACACATGTTCCCAAAGACCACTTTTGCCTGCACACTCACATTGTGTTCCATGGCGAGGCGCTTGACCGCCGGTGTGCTGAGTGTCCGCACCCTGTTCCTGACCGCCGACACCTCGCTCTGCTCAATGTCGCTGTCCGAGCTACTCGAGTCATCACTGACATCCTCCTGGTCCTGCTGGTCAGACGCACCTAGGGAGAGAGACCAGACAGAGTTGCGGCCTTAATATAATTTGGCTAAAGTTGTGCGTCTGTCTGTTCATTTGAATTTGTTTTTCTCCGTGCATTTCAACTCAATGGAATTATAATTTTTGTCCAAACAGGTTGAATTGCTCCTAGATTGTTCTAAGGGGTTTGTTATTGTTGTTATTTTATTTATTGTTGCATAATTAAAACTGTTTCAATCTGCAATGTAATCTCTTTTTCAACTATCTATTTTACATGGAGTTGCATAATGGCGTTTCGCCTGTTTACTTTAATTTAAGTCGTTCATAGGGGCTCTTTTGCGGGGGATAAGATATCCTGAGCCCCCCCCCCCCTGTTTACTTTAATTTAAGTCGTCCATAGGGGCTCTTTTGCGGGTGATAAGATACCCTGAGCCCCCCCCCCCCTACTTTCCATTCCTTTCTTGGAATCATTGCTTCTCACCTCCATGGAGCTCGATGTCGACCAGGGGCATGCCCACGTTGGCAGTGTCTTCCAGCTCGTAGTGGAGCTTCTTGACCACGCCGTCGAAGCGGCTGGTGATGGTGACCGAGGCCTTGTCGCTCTGCACCTCACAGATGCTGTCAAACTGGGCCACCGTGTCTCCTTCAGACACATACCTAAAAGGGGGGGGGGGGGGGAAGGCAACATAAGTCAAGCTAATCAATGGGGAATGAGACAAGTTGACCAGTGAGGAACTTGTATTTATACTACTAGGTATCAAAAAGACATGACACTTTTTGATAACTAACAAAAAATAAGTTACAACTTGAATGAAGCTGAAATGTACACATCATAATGTCGATGAATGTTACATCTTTTAGGAGTAGGTGTCGTGAAATATTATCAATTATTATTCGTGTAATAATCCTCGGAATATCAAATGAGATTTCACTTTTGGACAAATTTGACCTCAAAATATGTGTGTATTAGACAATAAATTAAGAACACAGCAATGCCAATTGTGCATCACACATGTCAACCCGTAAGATCTATTCAGCCAGAAGTTTCATGATTTATCAATGACATTGTGATGGCAATAGCTAGTGGATTCACTGGTGTAAAGAACAATAAGCATTGTTGTGTTCTGAATTAATAATGGGATACACACAAAATCTGAAGAGGACTTATTTTTTAAATTACCATTCTTTGACGACCACCTCCATGATGCCTTCCCCAATGTCCGAGAGCTTGAACTGGACAATCTCACCATGGCAGTCTGGAAACAGAAACAGAAAGTTATTGGTCCATATTCTCAACAGTGGCTTATATCTCATGAAGCAAGAAATGTGAATATGATTTCTTTACAAAACCAAATATGAACAGTAATAGTATAGGCTGCCCGTTTGTAAGGCTTGGCAGATAACAGCGACCGAAGTTGTGTCGTCATATGAGCATATTGTCAAGACAACTGGTTCTAAACAAAATCACTTTAATGGTCCGGCATTGCCTCGCGGGCTAGTGTCGGGCACTCCCAATTAGAGTCCCTGCTGTGATCACCGCTCCTTGCTCTACCCGGATAGATTACAACCAGCTCTCTCGACAATTATGCTCAAATGACACCACACTTCCGTACTCAATAGCGTACGGTCGCAGGCCAATATAAAGCAAACAAAAAACAATTGGAAAATGATTTGAGAAATGATTTGCGAGATTTAGAACACCACAATCACATTTACAGAATACTCACTCCTTGAGGTTGAGATCTGCCTGGTGTTTCCTATACTTTGCACAGCGTGTGTGGGAGCTCTCGACAGCCATTGGTGCTTGCCATGGGTAGATCTGTTTAGTCTTGCTTTGTACAGGCACGATGTCTGCAGCGGGTGGTCATTGTCCTGTGCCAGGCACACGGTAGACGCATATTGCCTCAAGGGTCTCTGTAGACATGGGGGAAATGTTGAACCAAAGTGTCAATCATGAATACAACATGTATGTACACATGGCTATATGGCAATAATCAGGCTTGGCAATAATACAGCCATTACAGGGAAGATAAAGTATAGCCATGGCATATGGACTATTAACCAGATACGCGGCAAATTAAAAGCTGCTCTGTTGGATTTGCATGTATTACTTGTGCAAAAAAGCACAAGTGTTGCATGAAGAGTTATGTCAAACACCTACTGAGCTTGGGTTAGATTACAGAGCTAATGTCATGAGAATATAATAAGATTTTCATGTTATACAGAATTTTCCCAATTTCAGTAATTTGCCATCAATTTTTAATGAATCTGTCTAAAATATATTGTAATTTTTTTAATCTTTGATGGAATAAATGAATTCTTGTCAGATATATGGAGGCAATTAACGAAATTGTGGCAATCAAGCAAGGCAGAAATATGGCAAGTGCGTGCCACATCAGAGCTGGAGTTTTCTAGTTCAGTAGTTGGATAGACGGCACTCAGCTCCGGCTAACATCGCCCGGTGAATTATACGGATCATGCGAAGGCAGCAATTGAGTTACTGAAGTGAAGAGCCGGTGAATTTAATGCTCACGCGTGCAATGTGGATGCCGTGGCAGCGCAAATCTAGGGATGCTCCCGTCCTTCACTAAATGCCCTGAAATTGAGAAAACAAGCTACTAAATTATGAATGATTTAACGAAATATATTAGAAAACATCTAAGCTGAGCTCCACTATAATGGAAAATGTGAATTCACCTGGTAACTCGAAGAAACACGATGGAAAATCAGATTCCTTGGAAGCAGAACTCGCATGTAACTCGCCATTTTGAGGTGTACCACCAAATGTGCTACGTTGGGGGCTTGGCCGGCGATGCTCAATTGCATGCTGAACAATCCATACTAAAGTAATAGTGTGCTAATATGGTGATGATGCTAATTCAAAAAGTGTATTCTTTTGCAAATACATCACATTATTTTAAACAATGCATGAACCACAATGATATACTATATATCAAATGTGTGGAACACAAAACTTGCCAGTGACCTTGATTGGCATTGAAAAGGAATGAAAAGCATTCATCATTTTGTAGTTTGATTAGTTTCCCTCTTTCCAAAAATATGCTCAGCAATCCCTTCGTTGTCAATTGTATCTTCTGTTTGCCCTTGAAATCTTATTGGAATCTTTCCAAGAACTTAAAGGTAAATCTTTGATTTGATTGAATAACTTGCATCATGGCGTTCGAAATAACATTATCAATGTAACTTTGCAAAATCTAAAGGTACATTCGAGATGTAATTATCAATAGCTTATAAACCTAACACTACACTATCAGCATCCCCCAGTTTGCAACATTCAAGAGAGAGAGAGAGACATGTTCAGAGAGAGAGAGAGAGAGAGAGAGAGAGAGAGAGAGAGAGAGAGAGAGAGAGAGAGAGAGAGGGGCGTGGATTGGGTTAAAAAGTGTGAGGAAGAACATGGGGAAGAGCATTGAGGAATAGGGTGAGGAATATGGGTCAGAATAAGGATGAGCGAGAGAGGCATAAGGTAAAGAATACAGAGAAGACAGACGGAAAGAAAGGGAAGGTGAGGAAAAAAAAGAAGAAAAACAGGGAGATGATGAAAAGAGAAAGACAAGAGAGAGAGGAAAAGGAAGGTTAGAAAAAAAAAGAATGACGTATAGAGAGACAGCGGACAGGGTGAGAAAAAGATAAAAGAAAAATAGAAATAGGGAAATCAAGAGGGAGAGAGGGACCCTTTGAAATTCTGTTTTTGATATTCATCAAACATCATATTCATGGCGAATAGGAATAATGTGAGGAACAGAGATAGAGGGATAGGATGAAGAATAGAGCAAAACGAGAAATGGGGAAATAAAGAGGAAGAAAGGGGGAGGAGGCGAACAAATAGAAATAGTGTGAGGGAGAGATAATAGAGGGAGATGAAAGAGGGAGGGAAAGAAAATAAGAGAGGAGTTGGAGAGAGTTCTTTTCAGGGAAATATGACATAATAGGGAAGAAATTTAAAATATTTGAAGAAAAGAGTGCGAGCAGAAGGAAAGTAGTAAGAGAGTGGGTAAGAGATTGAGGAAGAGAGAGAGAAAGAGAGAGAGAGAGAGAGAGAGAGAGAGAGAGAGAGAGAGAGAGAGAGAGAGAGAGAGAGAGAGAGAGAGAGAGAGAGAGAGAGAGCCAGGTGCGGGAGGAAGAAAATGTGGGATAATTTAAGCATTGAGGATGACAGAAGGAAGCTGAGAAGAATGAAGAATGTGATTGGCTTGCTCAATGGGGCTGATATACATTCTCATTTCTTGCTCCTCTCATTTCAGGTTACCCCGAAGGGTTCTGTGTCCATCTCTTTCTCTCTCTCACTTTCTGGTTCTCTCTTTCTCTGCCCCTTTCTCTCTCTCTCTCTCCTTCCCACTCTTTCTCTCTCTCCCTCTCTTTCGCTCTCTCTCTTCCCTGCTCTATGTCTCTCATGCGCGCATTCTTCCTCTCCCTCTCGTTATGCCCCCTCCGTCACTCATCACCCCAACCCCCCCCCCCCCCCCCCCTCTCTTTGAAAGCAACAACCCCTTGTAAGCCACTTTGTCTCTTATGATGTTATACACCATAAGGCAGGGATCCAGGACATTTTGATACACATAGTTCATTGAAATTCAGGATTCTCCATGATATTGATGCTACACACTCAATACTTTACCAAACTCCTTCCACCCCCACCCCCTCCCCTGTCTCCCCAAACTAGTTGATATAATGTTACCTCATATTTGGGCCAGTCTGATTCATTCCATCAATAGTTGTGTCCTTCACTATGTCTCAGTATGTCTCTGTCTCACTCCCATTCTCTCTCTCTCTCTCTCTCTCTCCCTATCTCTCTCTCTCTGCGTCTTTCTGTCTCTTCGGTGCTATCTCTTCAAACTCACGCTTTCAAAAAGTCATGTGACTGTGTAAGCCACTCAACAATATAAACAAATCAACGAGAATGATTTCAATACAAAAATATTTAATAACTTGTTTCTATTCACAATATTGGCAAAGTAGAAGTTCAACATTTAAATTTACAATATCAATTCATGAAATTCCCAAAAGAAAGTTGCATGTATGTACAAAACCACTGTAATAAAAGGGAAGACAGCAAGATATTAAATGTTGGAGAGAGTCTGATCAGTCATTAACATTGACAAAATAAAGAAAGTATACTTGTTTTCAATACGGTATACACAAATGTTTTGAAACATGTCCAGGAGTTTGTCATGCCACAAAAGAAACTATGTGGAGTAGTATATAAATAAAGAAAATATTTATTTAATCAAAACATAAGGCACACCACTCTTTTGATTTAGCTGTATGTTCTGGGAGTTTCATTAACAGACATTAAAATCTCTACACATATTTATTACTTTCATAATTCTGTTATGTATTCATACTATTCAAATACCTTTTGAGTAATTGTTATCAGATTTTACCATACACTCCTGTAACATCGTAACATCAATGGACCAATACAAAGTGATCCAATAAGTTACAAATCATCACAAATACAAAAAAGCAATACACTACAGGCATGTTTATATTGTTACCTTCTCCAAATATTAAAATAACGACTATAATCACAAATTGAGTTAAATGGACTAATGAAATATATTTAAACATGAATTGACAATATGTGACAGTGTTGAAGAAATTAATAAATGCTGGAATGGCGGAAACTTGAACATGAGGTTTGTAGTCTGGTTTATTTGAATGTCAATGTCTCCTCGTCTTAGATCCTATATCTAAAACGCTGTAACATAAAGTGGAGAACCCGGGCACAACTTGAACTATGGTAAATTTGTTTTGATATAGATTTGGACAAGCAAGACCCACAGCCGACAGCCAAACAGCCAAATGGCGAAGTTACACACGCATGGCAACATATCCAAATTGGAATACTGTGTTCAGGTGCGTGTCCAATTTCGTACACGTTGGTCTCGCCGAATGTAAATTTGACTGTGGAATTAAGAATGTTTCGATTAGAGCTATAGAATATGGAGCATACTTTGAACTTGAAATTTAAATTTGAAGATGGAACTTGAACGTTGAAGTTTATTGAGTGATTAGTTAGAAAGTAAGCAGTAAGTAGCGAATATAGAACCCACAATGTCATTAAATAGTAGAGAGATGAGACCCCCAGCATATGGTGGAGGGGGGAGGGGGGAGCAAGATATTAAGGGATGGCTCGACAAGTCCGAACGGCATTGTGATTTTGTGGAATGGAAAGGGGCCTGTAGTAGCGAGTGTCTGTCGGGGTGGTTCGGGGGTTCCCGGCAATTGTCGGGAACCTTCGTCTTACGTCAGCTGCCCCCGGAGGTCAGGAAACCCCGCAACCTTTGACGGATGACAGATGATGCCTGCTCGATGACCTAAGACGTGGATTCAACTTTCTACCTGGGTCCAAAAAGTCATCTCTCAGGCGATCAGAACCAAGCGGCGGCCTGTACTTGCAGGTAAGTGGTGTTTATCTGTCAAGTACAGATCCTGCGCTGCTTTAGGCCCAAAGGCTGAAAGCCCTGAAGAACTTGCTTACAGGAAATGCTGCCAGGTGGCTGCAGACACCTGGAGAGGATGGCAACACTGACACTGTTCAACAAACAGCAGTCATTACTTATATAGTGAGAAACTTTCTTTTTTTTTACCCCTTAATTTTTGTGAAGTAAAGCCAACAGGCAACTAAAGCCAACAGGCAAAAGTCAACAGGCAAATGTAACGACGTAGACGTTCCTCTGGAAGAAGTTAGCGCGACAGGACAAGTCACAAACGATAAGACGGGTTGGAACTTTATTGTTTTTGGACAGCTTCATTTTCATCAATCTTCATCAAGTTCGACATGGCAGCCAGCTCCAGGCACCCTTCCGACGACGAGGTTTGTATCCCGTCGGTGGGTATTGAACGAGAGGAGGGTGCTGCTGGTAGAGTTTGAGATATGAGTGATGAGTAAGGAAAAAAAAAGAGCCCCCTCAAAAAAAGAAAAACTCATTAAGAAGAAGAAGAAGAAAGGGAAATTAAGTGGGGTAATACTGCTTATATACATTTGAGTTACAATCACGCTTTCTTCTTATTCCAATTCACATCAACCCGGAGGACAGACTCCACTTCTATTTGACCGGACGACCAACTTGACTCGGACGAGACGAACATGGATGAGCTACCGGACAATGACAACCACCTTTACTCTGACGATACGGACATAGACGGCCAACATGACTCAGATGAGACACATATTGAAATGAACCCGACACGTACCAACGATTTCGACAACTCCTGCAACGACCATGTTTTTGACTCAAACTGGGAGGACGGCAAAGACTTCCGCCCCAACCCGACTTGCCCAAGGTAAGCCCATATTAACGATGAAGGGACTTATTTTCATTATGTAGTTGTATGCACAGGAGGGATTTATAAAAAAAATCAGACAATACAATTCACCGCCAAACGTCAAGAAATTGACGGAATGTTAGGAGATGCATGGGCTATCGAAGAAAAACACAATAAATATTCAATTGAGTTTGTCTGCATATCCTATCCATGTTTTTTTTTTTTTTTTTGGGGGGGGGGGGTGGAGTTGTTAATGGTTGGCAATTCATATTTCATGAACTTTAATGTCCCATTTTGATTGTGAATTCAAAAGACCTGCAAATACCAGTGTGAATTTCTTTACCACAATCTGTGATGAATTAAATGACAATTGATGTGTTATGAATTTCAGGCAAATTAAAAGAAAAACATCTCTTATTCTTTTTTCTCTCAAATGGAACCAAGTACGACTTAACCAGGACCATGGGGACCCAGACGACACTGACTCTCCAAGAGATGGAGTTCTATGACCGGATGAGGACGACGATGCTAGGAGATGAAGGGACCCAGACGACACTGACTCTCCAAGAGATGGAGTACTACGACCAGATGATGACGACGATGCTAGGAGATGAAGGGACCCAGACGACACTGACTCTCCAAGAGATGGAGTACTACGACCAGATGATGACGACGATGCTAGGAGATGAAGGGACCCAGACGACACTGACTCTCCAAGAGATGGAGTACTACGACCAGATGATGACGACGATGGTAGGAGATGAAGGGACCCAGGCCAGACTGACTCTCCAAGAGATGGAGTACTACGACCGGATGAGGACGACGATGGTAGGAGATGAAGGGACCCAGACGACACTGACTCTCCAAGAGATGGAGTACTACGACCAGATGATGACGACGATGGTAGGAGATGAAGGGACCCAGACCAGACTGACTCACCAAGAGATGGAGTACTACAACCAGATGATGATGACGATGGTAGGAGATGAAGGGACCCAGACGACACTGACTCTCCAAGAGATGGAGTACTACGACCAGATGATGACGACGATGCTAGGAGATGAAGGGACCCAGACCAGACTGACAATGAGGCACATGCACTTTGTGGGCCACATCGCCGGCGAATTACATCGAGTAGGCCGGAATTTTGACGACATTTTTAAATGGGGACATGGACCCATAAGGGAACATCAATTCGTTCACCTCTTTGATTTCTATCACCCAACAATCCTCACAATCTTTCATCAAGTGAATGCTAGCTGTAATCATGAAGGGGATATGTTATAAGAGAAGTTGATCATCAATAAATCTCCCGTCTGAGCCATACACATCTTATATCTTATATCTTATATATATATCTTATATTTCATGAACTTTAATGTCCCATTTTGATTGTGAATTCAAAAGACCTGCAAATACCATAGTGAGAATTTCTTTAAGACAATCTGTGATGAATTTAATGACATTTGATGTGTTATGAATTTCAGGAAAATTAAAGAAATACATCTCTTATTCTTTTTTCTCTCAAATGGAACCAAGTACCACTTCACCAGGACCATGAGGACCCAGACGACACTGACTCTCCAAGGGATGGATTACTACGACCAGATGAGGACGACGATGGTAGGAGATGAAGGGACCCAGACGACACTGACTCTCCAAGAGATGGAGTACTACGACCGGATGAGGACGATGATGGTAGGAGATGAAGGGACCCAGACCAGACTGACGATGAGACACATGCACTTCGTGGGCCATGTGGCCAGAAAATTACGTCGCATATCCCAGAATTTTGATGACATTGTTAAATGGGGACATGGACCCATAAGGGAACATCAATTCGTTCACCTCTTTGATTTCTATCACCCAACAATCCTCACAATCTTTCATCAAGTGAATGCTAGCTGTAATCATGAAGGGGATATGTTATAAGAGAAGTTGATCATCAATAAATCTCCCGTCTGAGCCATACACATCTTATATCTTATATCTTATATATATATCTTATATTTCATGAACTTTAATGTCCCATTTTGATTGTGAATTCAAAAGACCTGCAAATACCATAGTGAGAATTTCTTTACCACAATCTGTGATGAATTAAATGACATTTGATGTGTTATGAATTTCAGGAAAATTAAAGAAATACATCTCTTATTCTTTTTTCTCTCAAATGGAACCAAGTACCACTTCACCAGGACAATGGGGACCCAGACGACACTGACTCTCTAAGAGATGGATTACTACAACCAGATGACGACGATGGTAGGAGATGAAGGGACCCAGACGACACTGACTCTCCAAGAGATGGAGTACTACGACCAGATGATGACGACGATGCTAGGAGATGAAGGGACCCAGACGACACTGACTCTCCAAGAGATGGAGTACTACGACCAGATGATGACGACGATGGTAGGAGATGAAGGGACCCAGACGACACTGACTCTCCAAGAGATGGAGTACTACAACCAGATGAGGACGACGATGGTAGGAGATGAAGGGACCCAGACCAGACTGACTCTCCAAGAGATGGAGTACTACGACCAGATGATGACGACGATGGTAGGAGATGAAGGGACCCAGACGACACTGACTCTCCAAGAGATGGAGTACTACGACCAGATGATGACGACGATGGTAGGAGATGAAGGGACCCAGACGACACTGACTCTCCAAGAGATGGAGTACTACGACCAGATGATGACGACGATGGTAGGAGATGAAGGGACCCAGACGACACTGACTCTCCAAGAGATGGAGTACTACGACCAGATGAGGACGACGATGGTAGGAGATGAAGGGACCCAGACCAGACTGACTCTCCAAGAGATGGAGTACTACGACCAGATGATGACGACGATGGTAGGAGATGAAGGGACCCAGACGACACTGACTCTCCAAGAGATGGAGTACTACGACCAGATGATGACGACGATGGTAGGAGATGAAGGGACCCAGACGACACTGACTCTCCAAGAGATGGAGTACTACGACCAGATGAGGACGACGATGGTAGGAGATGAAGGGACCCAGACCAGACTGACGATGAGACACATGCACTTCGTGGCCCATGTGGCCAGAAAATTACGTTGCACATCCCAGAATTTTGATGACATTGTTAAATGGGGACATGGACCCATGAGGGAACATAAATTTGTTTACCTCTTTGATTTCTCTCACACAACAATCATCGCAATCATTCATCAAGCGAGCGCTAGCTGTAATCATGAAGGGGATATGTTATAAAAGAACTTGATCATCAATAAATGGCATCTCTCGTCTGAGCCATACACATCTTATATCTATAATCTGTGTCTCCTTCGTAATCAGTATCAGTAGATATATCATCGAACCCCTGTGAGTGGCTAACAAACAATTAGCGCTTACAAAGGAGGAGGCCATATTTGGGGATAATTTGGGGATAACCAGAAGACTGAGAGCCCTGAGATGTCCCCCGTGGTGCTCTCCGCTGCGTCCCCTGCCCATTCCCCAACTCCTTCCCCAACCCACCACCTAAAATTGATGAGTTAAGGGATGATGTCCTCATCACACCAAATCCCCCCAGGAGTGGATTCGGGAGGACCCGAATCCTCCCTGTAACTGTTGTAACCGAAATGTTCTGCTGTGTACACGGACAGGCCTATCGGGCTCATGTACAGACAAAGAAGTGTTGAAGTGTGTCTTTGAACAATCATCAAGAATGGAAGAGAATGCTCTGTTTATGGATTTCAAGGACTTTCTAGAGGAAGGGGAAGAGGAAAGTGACGAAGGGAGGAGCAATACAGAAGAGGATGATTACTGCCAGCAAGTAAAGGATCACATAGAGTCGTACAGACCTCAGATATCACATTATAAAAGAGAACATGCACCCAACAGACGCTATCTGCCTTCAATTCTGTCAGCTCAAGAAATGCACAGACAGTTTTGTGACAAGAAAAGATAAGAAAATGTAACTGTTTGTTCATACCAACCATATATGTATGTATGTATCTGCCAACCATGTGAAGTTTTCAGTGCCGTTCCATCCGTTGCACATATTATTGGCATAGCTCCGCCTGGACACTTCAACCTGTAAGTTTTGTAATATGTACATGTAATTTATATCACCATGCCAAGCATCAGAGGGACGAAGAAGAAGTCCATGCCAAGAAATTTTTTGGACAGCCCAGGTAAACAACCGCAAGGTCAGCTGGAAAGAGATCTACAGTACACTACCTACTTTGGAGATGGGGACACAAAATCCTTCGCCACAGTAAGGGGCAGCAAACCATACTGCAAAAAAGTCATGAACAAAAAGGAGTGTGTTAGTCATGTCCAGAAAAGGAGTGAAAGCCGTCTCCGAGGGAAAATTTTGTCTCATAGGAAGTATGAGAGTATCATAGGAAGTGGGGAGACAATGCTGAGCATTGTCGACAGACGTGTTCTCGCCATGCATCATTCCAGGGAAACGCCTAAGCCAGACGGTAGGTGCGGCAAACCCATCTGGCATCATTAACCACAGCCGCCTTTTCTACGTTATGGATGCCAACTCTGGTAAGAGATTTCTCGTCGACACAGGTGCTGCCGTGAGTGTGTTTCCCCCGAGTAAAGATGAGAAGCGGAAGCGAGCAGATAGCAGTGGGTTTGCATTGCAGGCCGCGAATGGAACGCCCATACCCACATATGGACAGCGATCATTGACGTTAGATCTGAAACTACGACGTTCATTCCAGTGGGTGTTTGTGCTCGCTGATACGCCTACCCCCATCATCGGAGCTGATTTCCTTTGCAATTTCTCATTGTTGGTGGATGTTGCACACGGACAGTTGATTGATGCAACCACTCATTTGACTGTGAGAGGATTTTCTACCTCCGATGTGCCCATTAGCCCTGTGTTTTCACCGACACCTGTCAGTCGCTTTCAAGCTGTATTGGACGAGTTCTCGGACATATCCTCTTCATGCATTATCATAATACCATACTAGTAGACAAATGTTGAGCTACTACAGTGTGAATACAAGAAAGATGGCACTCTGAAAGAAAACAAGTTACACCTAGATCCTGTGTTCCTTGATCTTCTACTGCCTATATTCAAGCGACTAAGCAAGCCAGAGCTTCTGGCAAGATGCCTCCCAGGTATTACACACAATGCAAATGACAGCTTCCATGCTCTCATTTGGAAATGGTGCCCTAAACACCTGTGGAGAGGACCCTGTTATGTTCGCACTGCAGTATATCTTGCAGTTCTTGTGTACAACGATGGTACAGTAAGCAGTCGCAACAGAGTTTTCCAACATCTCAATCTCTCGTTGGGTGCTCACGCCATTGTATCTTCAAAAAAAAAAAAAATACTGGAAATGAAAAAAACAAAGGGAGGCACTTCTGGCAGAAAATAAAACGAGGCATGAGCAGGATGAAGAAAGGGTGGGTGGGGTGTATTCGATGGGTGCCTTCTCTTAATGATGCCATTTCAACATGCACATATTTAATACAGGTCAATATTTTTGCCCTTGAGGTGAAATGTGGAAGGGGAGGAATTGATTGATACGTTGTGAGCTTTAACTAAATGAAACAAAAACTAGCACGTTGTTCGCCAAGGAAGTGAATAATTCAGCGAAATGTCAAATCTCACCACGCTATGATGTTACAAACTACACCCTTGTTGTTATGTTAACAGTAGCATGTAGTAGCTTTGAGGTGAAATGTGGAAGGGGAGGAATTGATTGATACGTTGTGAGCTTTAACTAAATGAAACCAAAAATAGCACGATGTTCGCCAAGGAAGAGAATAATTCAGCGAAATGTCAAATCTCACCATGCTATGATGTTACAAACCACACCCTTGTAGTTATGTTAACTGAAGCATTGAGAAGTTTTCGGAAGAAAAGTGGAGGGGGGAGGACTTCATTGATACGTTGTGAGTTTTAACTAAATTAAATAAAAACTAGCACGATATTCGTCAAGGAAGAGAATAATTTAGAGAAATGTCAAATGTCACCATGCTATGATGTTACAAACCACACCCTTGTCGTTATGTTAACGGTAGCATGTAGTAGCTTTGAGGTGAAATGTGCAAGGGGAGGACTTATTTGATATGTTGAGTTTTAACTAAATAAAATAAAAACTAGCACAATGTTCACCAAGGAAGAGAACAATTTAGAGAAATGTCAAATCTCACCATGCTATGATGTTACAAACCACACCCTTGTCGTTATGTTAACGGTAGCATGTAGTAGCTTTCCACACGGCCCGCGATCGACTGCCAATCGCTCTTGCCGTCTAAATTAGGAATAAATGCTAATTGAGTTTGTTTGGACTTCGAAATGGAGGACGAGAAGAGGGAAAATCAGACAAGAATACGTCTCCATGGTGCCTATAGTGCCTGGTTGGAACAAAGGAACAAGTTTGGGCGAGGATTGGCTCTTTCATCTCGGGGAAAGTCTGAATGAAAAATTTGCATTGCATCTGCTTGAGTTGCACAAGTCGTGCAGAGCATCTCGGTGCACCAATCCCGCCAGCGCCGGCTGCTTCTCGGGTGCAGATGAAGACCATGGCCGCAAACAAGTCATCGCCACCGCAGGATCTTCAAAAAGCGCGCACGTATTTTGGGATACATAGCGCATAATCATCGAGTGACCGCTCAATATTCCGAGTGTGCAATACACCAGCGAATATTGTCGAGATAAAAAGCATTTCGCTGATCCCGTCACTGAAAATTTAATACTTTGGATGAGTATCTTTGAGAAGCTAGCGAACACACATTTTGCTCCATTCATCTTGCCGATTACGCGCCTTTAAAGGTAGCATGTAGACGCTTTCTTCGGAAGAGGAAGACTTCATTGATACGTATTCTTCTTGGGTGTTCTGCCAATGTGGCAGGTCCACACACCATAGTCAAGTCAGTCCTTTCTCCATCCCTCTCGATCTTCTGCTTTTCTCTTCATCATTCCATAAGTTATGTTGCCTTTCAGGTCAGACACCATCCCAGTTCTTGGTCGTTCTCTTCCCCTTTTGCCATTGATCTTCCCTTCAAGTACGTCTCGTAACGGCATGTAGTGAGATTTGACATATACTATAATAAATTGTGGGATTTCTTTCGAGTCGTCTTAGCTTGCAGCGGCTGCTGGTGCTGCCTGCGTATATTAATTTGTACGCAATTCGCGGTACTGTCGTAGCGCACTGACGTACGTGACTACATGTATGCATTATCAATGCAGGAAGAGGACCGGACTTTGATCTTCAGAAAACCATGGCTACTCGATCTGCGACGTTGACTCTGAATTTCGCTCGTACTATGCCCAAAACCTTTCATTAGAGCCTGATGATTGGGAGATTGGCGATATGTCTCCTGTTTGTATATGTGATGTTCCTTCAACTCAAGATTTGATTCAATGTTCAAACGAGAATTGTCCGATTCTATGGTATCACCGTCAATGTTGCAGGTGATGTTGCAGCACTTGCCGAGTAGATCAATATTCAGACGGGCACCTTCACAACCTTCAGCAAAGATGTGGCATCTGAGGTGTGGGATTGCATAGCTGCCAGCGAAAAGCATTCTGTTGGCCCTGCAGCCAAATAAATAATGGACATTCTAATATAATATATAAAAAATATATCTAATTCTATTTATGTGGCTAATTCTTGCAACTGTTTCTTCTGCCTTGTCTTATAGCTGGTACCCATCACTGCCATGGGGTGGAGGAAGAACCTGTGATGACACTTGGGCACATCCTGGGATTTGTGACAGGGTTGAAACAAGTTCCAGTTTGCGGTTGGAACCCACCCCTTACGGTGATTTTCGTCCCACAAGACACATCAATGATGGGAATAGGGGCATGCACGTGCAGCCATGAACTCCCTTCACTTGCACAGTACTTCTTCATCTACTCTCGGTGAGTCAACACATAATATATTTCTCCAGCGTATCTTGCACTATATTCAGTGGTGAAACACGACCACTAAATTGGTGACCCCGACGTGATACAGCAAGATATACTTCGAACAAAACGTAATCCAACAACGATGACTACCACTGCACTGACCGAACTGATGACGGAGGAGTCACCAGCAACATCGACAACGACCAGCATCGCCACCTTACTGCCATGGAGTGGAGGAAGAACCACCAATGACACTTGGACACATCCTGGGATTTGTGACAGGGTTGAAACAAGTTCCAGTTTGCGGTTGGAACCCACCCCTTACGGCGACTTTCGTCCCACAAGACACATCAATGATGGGAATAGGGGCACGCACGTGTAGCCATGAACTGTAATTACATAATTGGCTGCTTCCTTGATACCAAATTCAGGAACCTACTGGACTATTTTCATTTTGTTTGGATCCAAGAAACATGTGTTTTTGTAGTATTTTTTCTTCCTGCATTTTCATATTTAAGTAGCTTCATCTTCACTACACTACCACTGGTTGTACAAGAAGCGGAAAAAACCCAGGCAAATTGTTATCACCAAAGCAAGGCCACATTCCATCGGCCCAGAAAGCAACTGCTCACTGCCCAGGCCTTGGACAAGGAGGGAAAAAAAGTCAGTGGTATGGAGGAAAAGCCTCGCCCTGACAGTAACGGTGTTGTTATTAACTTGGAGGAAATCATGGACCAGCTAGACAGTGTACAGATAGAGGCAAGGGGTAACCATAGCGACATGTGTGTACAAACCCTATGAGATAAAGATGGCGGCTGTAGTGGCTGAAATATACGTGTACAAAGTCTATGGGTTGTGATTTCCCATTGGGTTTGTACACGTATATTACGGCCACTGCATCTGTCATGTTTGTTCGACACAGTTTTTGTTCCTAGATTTTTCAGGTGTTATCTCGTTTCCTTGAAAGATGGAGGTGCCAACTGACATTGACGGGATTGTCGTCATTGGGGGACTCGGCCTGGCTAGGGCCATGAGGAACGAGAAGTTCTTCATGCTGTCCTCGGCTACGAAGCAGGCAAGCCAGGGAAGATTCGGCATTCCAGAGCAGTAGCCTACAGGCGGTCAGGCCTATTGTTCAGGCAGGGCATATCAACGGGCTTAAGGGATACCTTCTAACCGAAATCAAGACCAAAACACATATGTAATGAACAGAAAAGGAGCAAGAGTTATTGGATATATCTTTTGAAACTTACATAGGGAATCTATGTTAGAAATGGACCCACCAAATTATTGTTATGCATCTTTCGGTCCTGGACCTGGTCTAGGCTAATCAGGACCAAAACACGAACGTAATGAACAGAAAGTTCAAAGATGGGTAGACACAAGAGTTATTGGAGTTGTATTTTGAAACTATCATATGTTAGACCTGGGACCCACTAGCTTATTTTACACAGCTTTCCCATAACTAATTGTTATGGTCTAATCACTACTTTTCTTTTTGGTATTTCCAATCACAGATTCCTAGCAGAATCCAACGTTGGAGACGTTGGGCTGGACAATGCCCGGGCGGGCCACCTGGCTTCAGGCGAGGAGGTAGCGGAGTGTATGCTGCGGGGAGGCTACCACCAGGTCACGATCAGTGGGCCATTCCTCCTTTGTTTCGGAGAATGGGTGGAAAGCGACATTGCGACAAAGGGCGAAGACCACTACCTTCACTATGCCATCGTGGAGTTTGGCATGAGGATGCCAGTCATCTCGTGCGAGATACTCCTGCCAAGCCAGCCACAAGAAGAGGTAACAACCCTCAATCACTGAGCCGGAGGTGGAGATTGACCTCGCAGGGATACTTGCCGTGATGGAGGAGGAGAACGGCTGCATCCTGCGGAGAGTAGCAGCTACTGCGTATCTAACCTTTTGTTTAGACGGGTCAACCTTACGCCTGGACTACAGGGCTCTGAAGATGGCCCTAGGAACCACCATCGGGGGGGGGGTAATTATATACAATACTGCCTCAATTCTAACCCTGATTCTTACCCCAACCATACATTTCATGGATATTAACTGGTTATAAATCAATTCTCTTTTGACAGATCCGCCCTCAAGCCGGTCACCATAGACTTGAGCCACGTCAGCCATGAAAGCCTCAGTGACGGTGATGCCAGTTGCCTGGTGAAGGCTGCAGCTGCCATCCTCCGTACTCACCCGGAACCCCTGGAGTGAGCGGTAGAGCATCTGGCAGAAGGTAATTATATGAAAGAATGAAATTTCTGTCCTGGACCTGGTCTAGGCTAATCAGGAAAAACTGTCATTTCAATTCAACGTGTGAAAATGTTTCCTATTTTTATTATTTTATCTTCCAAATATACGACAGCCTGCGAAGCCTGTGCTCCCCAAAGGCGAAAGCAGCGCTTTTACCAGGAGTTTCTCCTCTGTGTGGCCTCCCGCTGGGCTGGACATACCCGCTTTGAGATCAGCCAGTTTCGGGTCGCGAGAGGTCGTGACCAAGATCACGTCAAGGGTACGATGTCCCCCCAAGAACTCGGCATCTGCCTGACTCAGGAGCGCAGTCAGAAAGGTGTGCTAGCCCTCCTCACTGCCATCTATGGGCGACTCCTCAAAGTCACTTTTGTCTTTCTAGGATGTCCCCGAAGTCCTACTTCGGGAAGAGAACAGAACAGAACAGGACGGAGTGCAGAGGACGGTGGTCCATCGGCTCAGAGGCGTCAGGGCACTCCTCCACGAGAACCGGATGCGGGCGGTAGAGTCCTAGCAACCTTTTTTTATGCCTAGTGGAAGTAAACCACTTTAAAAAATGTAACCAAACAGCCCTTTTCAGGACGGTGTGAACCCCTCCCTGCTTCACGTGCAGTTCAAGCAAGATGAGATAATGCAAGAGATCAAACAAGAAAACTTGAGATTGCTTGGCCCCTTGGAAAGTGAGCAGGAGACCAGTGATGACCTGATTGAAAAGGTGTGTGATGTGGCTTAAAATGTTCATGTATAGTTCAAGTTAAGCCTGGCCACTGAACATTTTGAACATTTTATGAACATTTTAAGCCACATCACACACCTTTTCAATCAGGTCATCACTTGTCTCCTGCTCACTTTTTTTTGTTGATTACCCAAAATAAAACAAATCTAGATGAACAAGCATTTTCATATACAGTATATTTTTGTACAGTTTCTGATATATTAGACAATGAATTGTTGGATTTTTCAATACTCCTCAAATTTTGGAATCATTGTATATATTAAAATAAAAAGCAATATTTGTTTTAACACAATGGTGTTTGTATAAAAAAATGTTAATATTTGAAATACAGAATATTTATAAATTTATATTTCAATTAAACAATATTTAGCCAGTGAAGGAAACCAACGTTTGTGAGATGATCCCAATAACAATTTGATGACTGCCTAAAAATCATTGTCTCTAAAAAAAAAAATTGTTTTTTCTTCCAGCTTCATCTCCCAGAGCTGAAGGAAGCAACACCACCACACGTCGCCTCTTTTCGCCATTGAGCAGCAGATCGATGACCGGGAAGTCCACTCTAAAGTCCTTGACGGAAGAATTCAGCTCGACCTTCCCAAAAGCCAGCTGCCTCCAGTTCGTCAACGTTACCGCCGACAAGCAGCCTAAAGTTCCTGAGGTTGCAGCTGAGAAAGAGGTTACTTCGTTAAACCTACCTGCACCACTCCCAGCGTACACTTCACAGTTCTCCTCAGGGGAGGATTTCCTCAAGGAACTGCCTATCTATACAACAGACATGACAAGACTAACTGAACGGATGACACGTGGACAAGCAGACAACAATGATTGGCACCTTTACCGGCATGGAAGAATCACCGGCTCCATTTTAGTCTCAATCACTAGGCCGCAGGTGGAGATTGACCTCGACGGGATACTTGCCGTGATGGAGGAGGAAAACGGTTGCATCCTGCGGAGAGTAGTAGCTGCTGCGTATCTAACCTTTTGGTTAGACGGGTCAACCTTACGCCTGGACTACAGGGTTCTGAAGATGGCCCTAGGAACCACCATCGGGGGGTAATTATAAACAATACTGCCTCAATTGTAACCCTGACTCTTACCCCAACCTTACATTTCATGGATATTAAATGGTTATAAATTAATTCTCTTTTGACAGATCCGACCTCAAGGCGGTCACCATAGACTTGAGCCACGTCAGCCATGAAAGCCTCAGTGACGGTGATGCCAGTTGCCTGGCGAAGGCTGCAGCTGCCATCCTCCGTACTCACCCGGAACCCCTGGAGTGGGCGGTAGAGCATCTGGCAGAAGGTAATTATATGAAAGAATGAAATTTCTGTCCTGGACCTGGTCTAGGCTAATCAGGAAAAACTGTCATTTCAATTCAACGTGTGAAAATGTTTCCTATTTTTATTATTTTATCTTCCAAATATATGACAGCCTGCGAAGCCTGTGCTCCCCAAAGGCGAAGGCAGCGCTTTTACCAGGAGTTTCTCCTCTGTGTGGCCTCCCGCTGGGCTGGACATACCCGCTTTGAGATCAGCCAGTTTCGGGTTGCGAGAGGTCGTGACCAAGATCACGTCAAGGATACGATGTCCCCCCCAAGAACTCGGCATCTGCCTGACTCAGGAGCGCAGTCAGAAAGGTGTGCCAGCCCTCCTCACTGCCATCTATGGGCGACTCCTCAAAGTCACTTTTGTCTTTCTAGGATGTCCCCGAAGTCCTACGTCGGGAAGAGAACAGAACAGAACAGGACAGAGTGCAGAGGACGGTGGTCCATTGGCTCAGAGGCGTCAGGGCACTCCTCCACGAGAACCGGATGCGGGCGGTTGAGTCCTAGCAACCTTTTTTTATGCCTAGTGGAAGTAAACCACTTTAAAAAAATGTAACCAAATAGCCCTTTCCAGGACGGTGTGAACCCCTCCCTGCTGTACATGCAGTTCAAGCAAGATGAGATAATGCAAGAGATCAAACAAGAAAACTTGAGATTGCTTGGCCTCTCGGAAAGTGAGCAGGAGACAAGTGATGACCTGTTTGAAAAGGTGTGTGACGTGGCTTTAAGATGTTTGTGTATAGTTTAAGTTAAGCCTGGCCACTAAAAACATTCAAGACATGGAAGTATCTCATTGACAGCTATTTCCATCTGGACTGCCTGGGAGGTCAAGTTTCATATTTCAGGATACCTCATCCTCCTTCAAAACACAACAAAGCGAAGTGGCCTGAATAGCAACATCATTCTGCAGTGTTCGGCATGAGATGCAGAGTCATCATTTATGACTTCTGAAAATGTTGCTGGTACCGTAAGGTGTGCGGAGGTAAACAAGAAGGCAGTAGAGGCTGCCTCTGAAGTTGGACTTGGGAGAGTGGGCTTGGCGGATCTCTCCAGTATCATGGGACTCGTACCTCCACCGGACCAGCAGAGCTATCAGCGCCACTTGAAACATGTTGCTACAGCTGCTGATCAGGTGGGTACTTATGTTTCCTTCAGATTAGTTTTCATATTTCTTTATTTGTTATTTCGAAGATATGTTTTCAACATAATGTTAAAATTACATAACAAAATGATAAAAAGAACATTAAAGTTTAAAGTATTTTCTATGCCAAGAGGAAATATATGTATATTATTACTCGTGTACATGAATATCTATCATGCACAGGCTTGTGAGGAGTAGATGAGAGAGGCTGCACAGCGCCTGAGGAACACGGCCAAGGAAGCGGACCCCTCCATAGGACCGGATGACATTGTGGATGTGGCACTGTCTTATGACGGTACATGGCATAAGCGTGGGCACAGAAAACGAATCATGGGGTGGGGGTGGTGATAGCATTAGATACTGGGGAGGTTTTGGATAGGGAGGTTTTGTCTAAAGTATGTAAGGAATCTAATCAGCTCCCCCTTCAAAACACAATGAAGCGGAGTGGCCTGAATAGCAAAATCATTTTGCAGTGTTCGGCATGGGATGCAGAGTCATCATTTACGACATCTGAAAATGTTGCTCGTGCTGGAAGGTGTGCGGAGGTAAACAAGAAGGCAGTAGTGGCTGCTTCTGAAGTTGGACTTGGGAGAGTGGGCTTGGCGGATCTCACCATTATCATGGGACTGGCACTTCCATCGGACCAGCAGAGCTACCAGCGCCACTTGAAACGTGTTGCTACAGCTGCTGATCAGGTGGGTACTTATGTTTCCTTTAGATTAGTTTTCATATTTCTTTATTTATTATTTCTAAGATTTCTGGAGCAAGCATCAGTTTTCGAGACAAGGTATTTTCATAAAATTTGCTAAATTTTTACTTTTGTTGATTACCCAAAATAAAACAAATCTAGATGTACAAGCACTTTCATATACAGTATATTTTTGTGCAGTTTCTGATATATTAGACAATGAATTGTTGGATTTTTCAACACTCCTCAAACTTTGGAATCATTGTATATATTGAAATAAAAAGCAACATTTGTTTTAACACAATGGTGTTTGTATAAAAAAATGTTAATATTTGAAATACAGAATATTTGTAAATTTATATTTCAATTAAACAATATTTAGCCATTGAAGGAAACCAACGTTTGTGAGATGATCCCAATAACAATTTGATGAGTGCCTAAAAATCATTGTCTCTAAAAAAAATTTCTGTTTTTTCTTCCAGCTTCATCTCCCAGAGCTGAAGGAAGCAACACCACCAGACGTCGCCTCTTTTCGCCATTGAGCAGCAGATCGATGACCGGGTAGTCCACTCTAAAGTCCTTGACGGAAGAATTCAGCTCGGCCTTCCCAAAAGCCAGCTGCCTCCAGTTCGTCAACGTTACCGCCAACAAGCAGCCTAAAGTTCCTGAGGTTGCAGCTGAGAAAGAGGTTACTTCGTTAAACCTACCTGCACCACTCCCAGAGTACGCTTCACAGTTCTCCTCAGGGGAGGATTTCCTCAAGGAACTGCCTATCTATACAACAGACATGACGAGACTAATTGAACGGATGACACGTGGACAAGCAGACAACAATGATTGGCACCTTTACCGGCATGGAAGAATCACCGGCTCCATTTTAGTCTCAATCACTAGGCCGCAGGTGGAGATTGACCTCGACGGGATACTTGCCGTGATCGAGGAGAACGGCTGCATCCTGCGGAGAGTAGTAGCTGCTGCGTATCTAACCTTTTGGTTAGACAGCTCAACCTTACGCCTGGACTACAGGGTTCTGAAGATGGCCTAGGAACCACCATCGGGGGGTAATTATAAACAATACTGCCTCAATTGTAACCCTGACTCTTACCCCAACCATACATTTCATGGATATTAAATGGTTATAAATTAATTCTCTTTTGACAGATCCGACCTCAAGCCGGTCACCATAGACTTGAGCCACGTCAGCCATGAAAGCCTCAGTGACAGTGATGCCAGTTGCCTGGCGAAGGCTGCAGCTGCCATCCTCCGTACTCACCCGGAACCCCTGGAGTGGGCGGTAGAGCATCTGGCAGAAGGTAATTATATGAAAGAATGAAATTTCTGTCCTGGACCTGGTCTAGGCTAATCAGGAAAAACTGTCATTTCAATACAACATGTGAAAATGTTTACTATTTTTATTATTTCATCTTCCAAATATATGACAGCCTGGGAAGCCTGTGCTCCCCAAAGGCGAAGGCAGCGCTTCTACCAGGAGTTTCTCCTCCGTGTGGCCTCCCGCTGGGCTGGACATACCCGCTTTGAGATCAGCCAGTTTCGGGTCGCGAGAGGTCGTGACCAAGATCACGTCAAGGGTACGATGTCCCCCCAAGAACTCGGCATCTGCCTGACTCAGGAGCGCAGTCAGAAAGGTGTGCCAGCCCTCCTCACTGCCATCTTTGGTCGACTCCTCTTAGTCACTCTTGTCTTTCTAGGATGTCCCCGAAGTCCCAGTTCGGGAAGAGAAGAGAACAGATCAGGACGGAGTGCAGAGGACGATGGTCCATCGGCTCAGAGATGTCAGGGCACTCCTTCACGAGAACCGGATGCGGGGGGTTGAGTCCTAGCAACATTTTTTATGCCTAGTGGAAGTAAACCACTTTAAAAAAGGAAACCAAACAGCCCTTTTCAGGACGTTGTGAACCCCTCCCTGCTGCGTACGCAGTTCAAGCAAGACAAGATAATGCAAGAGATCAAACGAGAACACTTGAGATTGCTTGGCCTCTCGGAAAGTGAGCAGGAGACAAGTGATGACCTGATTGAAAAGGTGTGTGACATGGCTTTAAGATGTTTGTGTATAGTTAAAGTTAAGCCTGGCCACTAAAAACATTCAAGATATGGAAGTATCTCATTGGCAGCCATTTCCATCTGGACTGCCTGGGAGGTCAAGTTTCATATCTCAGGATACCTCATCCTCCTTCAAAACACAACGAAGCGTAGTGACCTGAATAGCAACATCATTCTGCAGTGTTCGGCATGAGATGCAGAGTCATCATTTATGACTTCTGAAAATGTTGCTGGTGCCCGAGGGTGTGCGGAGGTAAACAGGAAGGCAGTAGTGGCTGCCTCTGAAGTTGGACTTGGGAGAGTAAGCTTGGCGGATCTCTCCAGTATCATGGGACTGGTACCTCCACCGGACCAGCAGAGCTATCAGCGCCACTTGAAACATGTTGCTACAGCTGCTGATCAGGTGGTTTGCTTTAGATTAGTTTTCATATTTCTTTATTTATTAATTATTTTTAAGATATATTTTCAACATAATGTAAAAATTACATAAAAAAATGATAAAAAGAAAATTAAAGTTTAAAATATTTTTCATTCCAGGAGGAAAAATATGCATATTATTACTCATGTACATGTAGTATTTATCATGCACAGGCTTGTGAGGAGTAGATGAGAGAGGCTGCACAGCGCCTGAGGAACACGGCCAAGGAAGCGGACCCCTCCATAGGACCGGATGACATTGTGGACGTGGCAGTGTCTTATGACGGTACATGGCATAGGCGTGGGCACACGTCGAATCATGGGGTGGGGGTGGTGATAGCATTAGGTACTGGGGAGGTTTTGGATTGGGAGGTTTTGTCTAAAGTATGTACGGAATCTAATGCTCGGAAGGGATGAGATAGGAAGGGGGATCGGTATAACAAGTGGAAGGCAAGGCATGAATGTTCTGGGGGGGGGGGGGGGGGATGGAAGCCAAAGCAGCTAAACCATGTGGAGTAGGGCACTAACTAAACATAAATTAAGGTATAAGCACATGCTTAGTGATAGGGATAGTCATTCTTTTAATGGTGTAGAAGGGATCTACGGGGACGGGCATAAAGTATGTAAGGTAGAATGTGTAGGGCATGTAGGGAAGCGTATGTATAAAGCATTAGACAAATATCGGAAGGATCAATCAGGTAAGGTGTTAAGTGATGGTAAGAAGGTGGGGTATGGAAAAGGTAGGCTAAGGGGAACTTCAGACACACTGCCAATAGGTAGATTAATGTAAGCTATACAGGTGTACAATACGTAGTTATAGCAATAAGGGAGCATTAGATAATAAGAAAGATAAGGATAGGGCTGCAGAGGAAATGTGCAGGGCAATACTGGCAATTCTGTATCACTCATTATACAGGAGAAATAACAGGATGCATCATTAGTACTGTCCCAAAGATGGATGGTGTGAGTACAAAAAGACAGGCAAACAGGTCAACAAAGAGAATCACTTAGAATTTGTTTTTCACAAAGAGCTGTTGTCTATATTCATGTGACTTAGTGCTCCAGATTTCCTTGAGAGATGCCTCCTAGGTATCACCCAGAACCAAAATAAAAGCTTCAATGCTCTCATCTGGAAAAGGTGATGAAGAGGTCCACTTGTTGTTCAAACTGCAGTCAACCTTGCAGCCCTTTCGTTCAACTGTGGCACAGAGAATAGTCGCAGCAGATTATTTAATCATCTTAATCTCACAATGGAAGCACACACCATTCATGCGGAGAAGGGATTATCTCAGATTATGTAATGCAAAATATAAATCAAGTAAATTAAGAAAATTAGGGAATTACGTAGGAAAGCAAGGAAGGATAGCGAGGACAAGTCAAAAGCATCCTTTGTACCGAAGACAAGAAGAAGGCCTCTGCTTCGGGATCTACATGTATGCCATTCCAGAAACCTGGAGTAGAATTCAGGCACTTCCTAGAGCAGCTGACAAGATATTTAACAATGCTGCAAACGGGGACAGCATTGGAATAAAGACATATCTTCATGACAAGGGGTTGCCCTCTTCTCCACCACACTGGATGGGAAACATATCTTTGTTGGGCAAGTTCAATGCCTCGACAAACAACTGGATAGGTTTAGTAAGTTAAGCGAGAACTTCTCCACTGTTAATGCTACAAATATCTTTGTTCGGCAAGATCAATGCCTCGATGAAAAATTAAAGAGGTTTTGGACGTTAGAGAACACTGTCCCATACAAGGATGAAAGAGGACTGTCAAGAAATGACATGAAAGTCGTAGTAGAATGGGAGCACAGCATTTGTATTTAGAAAGGACATTATCAGCTTCCAATCCCAAAAGACCTCTGTGACATCACATTTCGGACCCAGTACGACCAAGATTTTCCCAATTAACAAAATATCTTCTCTATCACTAACACTGACAATTCCAACATATAATCAATTTAGAATTGTTTGATGTCAAATCGGCCATGTAAACCTGCTTTGATTTCAGATACTGTAATCAATTAATTGTTGGATGTAAAATCTGCCATGTAAAACAAACCTAGATTACAGATAATCAATTTAGAATAATGTCTTATGTCAAATCCGCGATGCCAAACCAGCCTTGATTACAAATAATTAATTAGAAATGTGTGATGAAAAAATTCACCAGCAGTCATTAGTAGTAATTAGTTGAATATAAAAACTGGATAATTGAGTATCGCACTAATGTTTGTACCCAATAATTACCGAGAAATGTAATATCTTTTACTTCCTAGGCATACACAAAAATTTTACACAGCTGTCACTCCAAATGTAGAGTTGTTTAAATAGATGTGGAGAAAAAAAGGCAAACAGATACATACTTCTCTTGCTTTCATGGCCCAATTTATCATTATTGATACTTATGTCACTGGCAGTGCATCAATCAGTTAGGACAGAAATATGAGAGCTATTAATTTAAAAATCAATGCTTAGTTACTTTTAAAAATATACAGTTAGTTCATTTCATACAAAATAAATTTGTAAATTAACATTTAAACACCAAATCACTAGAAATCACTTTAGACATGCTTTTTAAAGATCACACACAATATTTCAAGTAAATTACATCCTTCTCACTGTCACTCGGTCTGTGGATGTAACAGACCATTATTGCAGGGAAGTTACCATGACTCCCAAATCCTGATCTCGGGAGAGCAGAGCGTCTTCCTTAGTTTACCTGAAGCGCTGGAGCCAAGCCAAGCTGTCTTCCGTCTTTTCTGTTTGGATGGAAAAGAAGCAAAGTGAGAACAAATGAGGAAAATCTTGGGGGGGAAAATATTATTAAGTGATTCACCAACTTTGATCAACATCTTACATACACGCATATGCAATGCACTGAAGCTCTGAGACATAGCAGTTGACCTGGATAAGGGAGTACAGCCCATAAAACTCGATTTGGATCAGCAATATGCCATAACAATAAAAATCTGTCATGGTTTCAAAAACATTTGAGCCATATTTGAAACATGCTTTTTTGAAGCCACAGTAAATTTGCAACAGTAAATTTGCAGTTATGTATATATTTTCATGTGTGAATCCAAAGTTATGATGGTAATCACTGTTACATTGATACATTATAACATATAGAGAACATCAACATGCCTGTCAGGTTTGGTGAAAATCAACAGTGATTTATTTGAAAATAATTGCTCTTTTAAGAAACAAAAAATCAGTGATTAAATGAAAATGAGTTGAGCTTCACCTAATTCAGAAAAGAAAAATCAGCACACTTGATGGCATACGGATGTAACTATAGAATATATAATCAAATAATACTCAAAAGACATGTATGATGAGTTCTAACCTGTTGTGGGTTTATATTCCGCACCGATCCATCCCTCATAGCCAGACTCTTCCAGAAGCCCAAAGACGTAATCATAGTCTATCTCTCCTTTCAGACTGGGCTCATTTCTTCCTGGAGCCTGGGACACCTGTATATGGCCTGCATATATGGAGAAACCACCAGATTTCCATTTGTAATTATTTTCACCCACCATATTGAATGTTACAAATGAAATATCATTTATTCATAACTACCTTTCATAAGGTTAATACAACCTGCCACGAAAGCAATAATTAAACTCTGCTCAGGTATCAGGATGTGAATTACAATTTAGTTTTGGGGCCTGAAAATTACACGAAATGAGCCTGTTTACACACATTCACCCTGAAATATGCCAGAGGCTGGGTTAGTACTTCTGCATGAAAAATTGCAACCTTCCGAGTCACTGCATGATGATTTTTAAGGTTTCATTCTATGCATACTCTTAATAATTAAACAAGATAAGGGGGACAACCCCCCCCCCCCACACACACACACACACCACCACAAATATCACATTTTGTCCTCTATTCCTGAAATCAATTATGCAATATGGAAATGCGCACTCACCAACATACGGCATGTACTCCTTGATGATTCGGGTCAGATCACCATGAACCAGCTGCACATGATACACATCCTGTCAAATACGGAAAAAGTTCATCCAGTTATTTATTATAATGGGTATGTTTAATTACACAGGAATAGTTTAATAAATTGGTACATGCACAATAACCGGTCTTGCACCAGTAGACTAATCACTCTGAATTGCTTCCTTGGTTTAATAAAGGACTGAGAAAAGAGGAGAATGGAAGAGCGAATTATCTTGAGAGTTCAGGAGGGCGTTTCATGAACGTTGTCAGTGCTAACCAAATGGTCAGTGCTGACAACTTCAGCACAATCCTCGGTTTTGATTGGCTGAGAGGCACTAGCCTCTGACTGTTACTATGGTAACTGTCGGAAAAAGACAGTTTGTCAGACGAAAAATGTTCATGAAATGCCCTCCTAGACTCTATTCATCAGTTGGGATCTGAAATGTCTGACAGCCTGGAAGTCAGGCTAAGCTGTAGTTGCGAACAGCTTCTGGGTAAACACTGTAATCATCTAGCAAAAGACTGTGCCAACCTGAGCTGTGCTTCAGGGTTCGCAACCCATCAGGGAAATCAGGGAAAATCAGGGGAAATTATTGTACATTTATCCAGTGAGGGAAAAGTCAGGGAATTTGATAAAAATGCCTCAAATAAGGGAAAAGTCTGGGAAGTTAAACTCGCCCCCAAATCAAAAGAAGTCAGTCAGACTGTTATATTTGGTTGCATTTTTTTTTTACTGCAAACAGTTCCCTGCGACAACATAGAAAATGTGAAACTAGAAATGAGTTGAGATTCATTATCATGGAATTTTGAGACTTCATCTGGGAAGAATCAGAGAATTTTGTTTTCTTGAAATGCTGGGAAGCCTGTAGTTAGGCATCACTTTTTGGGACTGGATTGAAGAGAAGGTAGGGGGGGGGGAGGAAGAAAAAGATGGGAGGACTATGTACTCACCAGTTGTAATTTTAAGTTGTCATTGTTGACTCTCTTAATGATGCTCACAGCTAAGAAGAGAAACAGACAAGGCAAGACATGACAATGTTATCATGCCATACATCCTTTAAAACAACGATGATACTTCCATTTTTATATTATGATTGTAACAATATTTTGAAATAAATATCCTCAATAGTCCTAGGAATAGGAGAAAAAAATAAATTCTTATAATAAATTTGTGTATCAAATTTTGTGTCACTGGAGAAATAATCTTGAATTTCGACTGCAACAGACAGAATGACGCTCAATGGCAACTGTCTGTATTACGGTGGTGATGTACATGACCATGGAGAGTTAGTTCATATTGTGACAGGACGTACCTTGGTCTTGCCTGGTGAGGAAGTAGTTTGGAATGGTGTACCTGTCGTTGATCGGCTCTATCACAATCATGATTCCTTCCTGTTGGCCAGGTGGAAAAGAAGAACAGAGCAGGTATCAAAGACAAAGTTCCCCTTTTGCAGGTCAAATATACAAAACTAGGTAAAAACCACAGAAAATGGAGACTGGAGACTGCTGTGCGCTATGGTGCGCATGGTCTGCTCCACAGTGCATGCGTTCATTGGAAGCAATGCTGGTATTGCGCACTGATGGGGACAATGCGATTATGAATATAAACCATGTTCAGTGCTTTTCAAATGTAAACAAGCATAGTTTTATACATTATCATTAAATTTCCTGCTAAGTTTGATGACTTTTGCAAATGGGCCACCCTGTCTTTAGGTTTGTAAAAACTTCATATCTCTTGCTAGGTATTGAATTACTGAAGGGAACATACAATTTCCTGGTGAACACAATGCATACTGGATATGAAAGGACAAAATAAAATCAGAGTTGGTATTAATTTAATAGACGTATGTATTCCCAATACTTGTCCCGTAGGTGGGTCGGATGGTTGGATAATAAGACAATTTTTGTTATGTATACACCAGGCAATAGATCAAAGAAGTTTGCGTGCTTCTTTGTGAGCACATTGGTCGATTTGGCTACAATTTTACACTAGGTCTATGTGAATTTGGGGGGCTTTTTAAAGCATTTTGGGGGTAAAATCGCCCCGAGCTCCTGTGAATTTATTGCCCTGGTATACACATTTTACGCATGTTCTACAAACAAAATGTTACCGCTGGTAACCCAAAAGCTTGTCCGAGGTTTGTCCGACCAACAACTTGCTACTCGGACAAACCCCTGAAAAGCTCTGGGGCATCCATGAGAAACATATTGTTTGAAAGATGTGTATATCATTAGCATACATAACAAATGTGATCTATTGATGAAAGAGTATGTCCAGTGACTGAGCCAAATCAAGGGCTGCAGAAACAAGATAAGATTAAAGCAGACAAGGGATAGGATAAGAGAAATCCAACGTCGCACAATGTTCTACAAGACCCATCACTCTCTGGTAGACTTCAACACAAACCAGTACATCCAACTGGCAGACATCAACCATACGACAAGAGCCACACCACTGTTCTGCTACATCATCCCACTTTCCAGGACTGTTCAACACCAGCAGTCATACTTCCCACGAACAGTCCGTCAGTGGACTGCCCTACCTTTTGAGATTGTCCTGGCACCATCTGTGGAGGCCTTCCGTCAGTTGGTGACGGAAGGCCAACTGACGAAAGGAACGAAGTAAACACCAACTAGACTTTTGTTTGCAATTCGTAAATAAGCACCTGCGCACCCAGTGCATGCACACACACACACACAGTATCTGCAAGAATCTTCGGGACTGAAGGAAGCAGAACAACCTGAAGAAGAAGAAGAGAAATATGTGTTTAGTACATGAAAAGTGGTTTTGTTTAATCTAGCTTACCTTCTTTGACCTCTCTGCAGCATACTTTAAGTTCTCAACCAGCGTGTCCTCCATCTGAGAAAGTAGCAACGATCTTTGACCTTCATCATGGGGCGGTATCTTTGCCGACATCACATGCATCCTGAAATGAGTGTAACACAATCCACTGGCATTGAACATACAGTACTCTAACATACAAGTTGGCCAACACAGTCATACTCTCAATCCCTGTCCCTCTCTCATCTGTCTTGCTGGACAAAAGTCTTAGATAGGCGATTTATGTACTGAAAATTTTGCGGATTTGTGATATAATCACTAATTTTTTCAAGTGAGGATCATTTATGGGCAAATCACTTTCAGCCAGAAAATCTTAACCGTGAGCAGCGAATGAAGACTGGGATTGCAAATCAAACACCATCACTAATCTGCATGTTCCCATTGAAAATTTGGGAGAATTGTTTCTACCTTTTGCAGCATAATGCTTTGCAGTACTCTAGAGAGATTTCCAGGGTGTCTCTGAATTCCTTCTGCCTCCCTGGAAGAGCGGCAATTCCAATCTCACCACCCTTCAGGTTTCCTGCAAGAAAAATGGACGCAAAATCAGAATCCTTATTCATGTATGATACAATAAACCAATTTTTAAGAAGTTTTCTGTGAACCAAGTCTAGGACAACTCATTGCATAAGAAAATTCACTTTCCAAGGTTAGTGGACTTAGTTCTAGGGGAAGATTGCTCAAAAGAAAAAACAATGACAACTCAACTTCTGTTCTTAACAGCTAGAGCTAGCAGTAGCACTGGTATGTGTAGTGCAACCATTTACCAAGCTGTTCTCAAACTAATTCAAAATCAACTCCTACCTACCTCTGCTCTAAACACCACAAACGTCCCATCTATAGTTGTTGAGGGGCGGAAGCTTGAGAACAACTAGTAGGATGTAAGATCTAGTGAGATGTAGATGTGGAAATGGTGGGTCTGAATGGTTTAAATTTTAAAAATGACTTTCTGCTTTCTTTACAGGAACGTGTTATCAAATACCTGTTCCATTCCATGGTTAAGCATGCATTGAGTTCCATACCATTTTGAATGGTCATGAATAATTTGTATATTGTTGTATTAACAAATGACAATAACCTACCTGGTCTTGGATGTTCCATTTGTACTTGCATTTATCCAAAAGAATATTTTCATTCGGTGAAAGATCGACATGATTGTTTCCATTCAATCTTTCAGCTAACATGCCTAATGAAAATAATCTTACCATTTCACTAATAAACATTCATTCTTTGCATAAGATGGTTTGAGGGTTATGTTTATTTCATTTTTGAAGATAATGGACTGTGTAAATTCTCACCTGGGTAACTTGACATCAACACATGTTCGACCGCTGCCGTTTTCCTTGCTGCAGCGATTTCTTCCTTATCAAATTCATATGGGAAAACGCATTCTACGGCTTGAAATCCAGCTTGTTTTGCGGCTGCGTACCGACTAGAAAAACTTGGTATTTCTGTGAACATCATGGAAATGTTGGCCGCAAATCGTAGGGATGGCATCGTGATGTGTTTTGGGGTAGATTTGAGCTGAGTAAGCGCTGGGTCGTGTCTTTCCCGCTGTCGGACTTGCTGCTGGTGCTGCTGCCAAAATTCTTGTACGGTCTTTGCATGCGCTTATGCTGGTGCTAGAAACTGCGTACCGTACTATACCGCGTGGAGTGAGTCTCTCGATGGCGCTGACGCGTGACGACCCACGCCCGCGCGCTCCCTCAGCTCTCTTTGCGTGGACCGTGGACCCTGGTTCGATACCCGACCCTCGAAAACAAAAGTAATCGGGAAAAAAAGAAGAGTAAACATGTCGAGCCACACACGGACCACGTGAACGTTCGGGGCCTCGATCCGAGCTCCATGCCTCCCAGCCTCCAGAGTGCCAGATCTCGGTGTGACACTTTTGAAAAATGATTAAAAATCAGGTTCAACTCACATCAAGTTAAAATTGACACATCATAAAGTCAAGGGATGTCATTCTTTTTAGAGACAAGTTTTGTGACATTGTGTATCATGCCAACTCGCAACATCTTTTCTGCCAAAAGTAATGTGATGGAAGTTTCTAGTGTAATACACAATGGTCATTGTTGTGTTCTGAATTAATTATTTCATACACACAACTTTTGAGGTTCAAATTTGTCCAAAAGTGAAAATATCGATCATTAAATGCACAGATTATTACAAAAAAAAGGTGCTTGAAGATATGTCACAATAAAAAATTGACATCCTTTGACTGTTGCACTTTCAATTTCAGCTTGATTCGAGTTGAACCCGATTTGTAATCATTTTTCAAAAGGGTCAAAAGTTTTTTTAACACTTGGTAGCTAGCGCGGCGCTTTCTTCTTTCAACTCACACTCACACAACTTGTATATAGACCACAAAATGATGAACAAGGGAACCAAAAAGTTGAGTTTCACCTGATTTTGAAAGAAATTAAATTGTTTCCACTTTGCCCAATGGGTAAAAAACATGTAAGATACAAAAACACAAACACAAACAAATAATAATGATGAAGGAAACTAGATATTAATTTGCACTGGGAAGAAGAAACTTCCAATAGTTCACACATTTTTTGGAATCCTAGTCACTGTCAATCTTTTGCTGCCTTTGAACAAAATAGCAATCCAGATAGAAGATGGGTATTATCATCATCACACATCAAACAATTCAATAATATTATTATCATATGCTAAAATTAATGTCCCTTCCATATATAACACACACAAACACACGATTACACCATGCAGTTATGATTTCTATGAACAGTTATTTATTGAATTTACACATAATATACAACAAATATATATAAATATATACAACACAGTCATTCTATGAAAACAATATCCAATGAAAGAGAGAGGGAATTTTGTTGCAAGAAAAACTAATCATTTTATCTGTATCTGTTAATTACAGCTGGTAGTATAGTAATTTCCATGGAAATGGCCTAGACCTTGCTGAGCATTACACAGCTGCCATGGCCACTACTTTCAATTGAAATTAACGAGCCATAATTGCAAAGCTATATCAAAAGTGGTGCTACTGCAAGTGCATTCTCACATATTGAGTCCCCCCCCCCCCCCCCCCCCCAACTTACAAATCAAGATTTCTTGATCTCATTTGTACACTCATAATTCAGGCAATGCTAGCTTGCATCCACTACATTATTTTCAATAGGAATACAAAGCTTTTACTTCCTGTATAATAAATTATAAAACAATACTTTCTTTACACAGTTAAACTATCCTCCACTATTAAATTGCATTTTTCCCTTTCAAATTGTGTATGCTGACATAGTAAAAAGAGAGGATTCCGATGACAGTGGGGGTTTTTCATCTGAAAGTAAAGTAAAATCACAATTATAATCAGATTCCATCTATTGCATTTCACAAATAATAGTGGCTTGAAAATGGACTCCAGCCATCCTTAATTGGAATTGGGAAACACGTTGCTTTCTTCAACATCTTCAATGTGCAGTGACATGTCTGTAACTACAAAAAACACAAACAAAAGTTTCAAAAGAAATGTGTTTTTGTGTGTACTTGACAGGTGTATGTCAGAGCTCTTAGTGCAATCACAATTGATAAACAGTCTTTTTGATCATAGGAATTCATTACTCTGGTCACATAGTGATTGTTAACATGTTCTTAATATGCAAGTGTAAACACACCCTGGGTTACATGTAAATATCTGTATTCTAAACAGATCGAGGTTTAACACAGTGCACAAAACCTGGACTAACTTAATGGGATGCTTAATAAAAACAACATCTGCATTATTATTGATTCAATAGAATTAATTTCCCCCTCGGAAACATACAATATCGTGTATTGAGATTGTCCACATAATGACAGCAGCGAATGATTGAAATCATCCATTGTTCTGATTCTGTGATGAAAATAAATGATTTTGTGACAGCATAAGGGCAATTCCACAGGTTTGGTTAAAGTCATGTAACATGAGTGACCAAAGCTTCTTTATTTGATTGAAAAAGAAGTTGCTGTGCTGAGGATGTGATTGTATGTCATGGAAAGGTGGACTGTTTGCTTCCTAAATAATCATTTACATAATTTCTGCAAAACTATAACAGAATATAAAATAAAGAAGCTTTGGTTACTCACATTACATGACTTTAACCAAACCTGTGGAATTGCCCATAAGATATTTGTTTTTACACCTCATATAAAGTTAGTCTACTTCAGAACGTGGTCTATGTTAAATCACCATTGTGGATACGGGCCAACAAGTTTGAAAAGCGCTCTGGCTATGAATAACTAGTGTTCTGGAGATGCAATGGGAGAATGCAAGGTGGATACCAGTACTGAGAGAAGCCTCGAATTCTACCCTAAACGGCTCCCACCTATTCTCGGGATGCCGTCCCACTCACGCTGACCTTGTGTACAGACACAAAATGGTCGTAGCCAGATTTGATGATGAACTTGAGATGTCGTGCTGTTGAGTTTTCAGCCTGTAAAGGAAAAGGAGGAAACAAACAGTTTAGATTATTAATAGAAAGTTTCAGTCAATCAGTGTATATTGAAATCCTCAAAAGTATAACGAGCAGCAAGCAGTGGGATTCACAAATGACATCATTGTAATAATATTTTGCTAATGTACATAAATCTTCTCCAGCTACTTTCAGGATACTCTGCAGCACCTGTAACTTCTAGTCAATTGCAAAGTAAACAATAACAAAAAGTACTTTATAGATATTACTTGTAATTACTGGTATTTGAGAATTATTGAGTTCTCTTTTAAGTGTCCTACCAATCAACCACATATGAGCAACACTTCAGGCAATTTCACATTTTTATCAAGTATCAGCGGTATTGCCTGCGCTCCTACTCACTGAAAATTCCTCCATTTGTAATGATGCATCTGATGGGCTTAGATTTTTCTCCGTCATGGCTTCAAACTGAACAGGGTCATTCTGCACACTCCGCTCAATGGCCAATCCTTTCACTGGAAAAAACAAAATAAGCAGAAAGGTAAAACACAAGAAAGAAGGTCTACCAAAGCTCAGCACTAGACTGGCCTCCCAAATAAAAAAAAAACTACAAGGGATGTGGAAACATGGTGAATTTTAATGGACACACATGCATTAAAATTGGTATTAACATCACAACAGCAATTTATTTTGTAGTAGCTGTTTATACACAGCACAAGGAAAGAGTTCCTTTTGGGACAGCTGCCCGAAATTTGCGTTTTTAATGAACACATCATTCTAAGCCCTTAAACCTAACCCTAGACATCGGGGTCGCACTAACCCTAGGACACTGGGGTCGTGCTTACCATAATCGCAAGGGTCCGGTACATTTTCATTTTCTATCATTTTCTATTTAATTAAATAAAATAAGCTATATATAACCCTCAAACAATCTCTATATAGTGTATTATTACTATATACATTATTCTAAATTGCATGTGTATATATATTTATTTCCACTTTGGGTGGCTGTCCCAAAAGGAGCTCTTCCCCAGCAAAGTAACAGTAGTCTTCAGACACAGAATGAATTGAGCCACTTCCTCAAAATTAGCCTTGCACCTTGAGTTGGCAGATGGACCTCATGTAATACTCTTAGTCTCTGGCACTGCAGTCTCGGACTTGCATGTTGACCAACATAGCGAAAGGTTTGCGGTGGGCTATTGCTTGGTGCAATCATTTAAAATTCGTGCAACTTTGATGTTAGAGCTCTGCTTAAAATGCATAGCAAATTGCAAAATCTAACATTAAATCTTTCAAATCCTTCCTTCAATATTAACAAAAATGCAAATCTTACCTTGGTAGCAGTTGATCTTGATCTGTTCCATGTTAATTAGAGAAGTGAAAGTGATGATGAATTCTTGGGGAAACAGGCCTGTAGTTGCCCAGAATGTCTCCATCTTTCTGCAGAAGACATGGACAAGGAGAGGTGGGAATCATTGATGAAAATGCGACAGTCATAATTCACTGCACATGAAGATGAAACTTGTCTTTTTAAACTTGAAGATATAAGAAACATGCAGCCATTCATATGTGATAAATTTACTTGAAATTAGTTATTCATCAATGTGCACGGGTTGATTATTCATCAGTAGTCGGACCCGTCATGCAATGGAGGTGGTGGCGAGCCCTCAGGACCCTCCCGCTGTTCCATGACTTCATCAAGATACTGTTTCGAGTGTGGACTATAGCATTAAAAGTAATGACTGAGAAGATGGAGGTGGGTCTGCAATAAAGTTTGAATGATAATCAAATAAAAATTACAATATAAAATCTTTGTCAATAATAATGAAAAAAGAACAAAAACGATCTGAAAACAATGCGAAGGCAATGGATTGTTGTTAAAAGCATAATACATATGAATCGTAATAGAGAACTGGCGCATGCGCATGAACTTTAATCTTCATTATCGCAGCGGCAATAATTTTGATCACCGGAGTTCTGACCTACCAGAGTCCGTTAAATATGAAAAAAAATGCAACTTGGATTAAAATTATCTCCAAACCAACCACAAGAATATTCAAGTAAATGTGTGCAATACATTTTAGTTTTATGCAAGAGAATTTGCTCAAATTCACTGATCTATCACTGCAAATCTCAACTCTCTTGCTCCAAAGCCTCGGTGCTAAGCAGCCAGCCCACTCACTGTGTGAGCGGGCTGATCGCAGTAACCCTAGGCCCTAGTGCCTGCCCTGGGCCCCTGGCCCGGCCTGGCTGAATGAATTTAAGGAAGCAACTGTTTGGCAACATGTCTTAAAATTCAGAATTAGATTAAATCCTCAAAAACCCAGCCCTTTGATTGGAGTCAATGAATGTCAGTGAGCGGTGAGTTTATATTATAATTAGAAGGTCTATACATCATTTCCTACATTATTTTACATTTTACAATTACACCACATCTCACACTCACAGTGACAGTGCGATGTCAGACAATTCCGGCATTATAACCAAGTCTGGATGGATGTTGTAAGTCGCACAGACTTACATGAATATAATAATGTGGGACAATGCTGGACAAATATCATGCATCACCCTTATCTTACCCGTCTATTATATTTTCTGGAGGGAAATTTTCATCACTCGACGTGGCAATCGGCACTTGAGCACCAGCTTCTGATAATGCGACATCAAACATGATAGCTAAAGTGTATTTAATTAGTCCTGCAGATGAGCTCCTTTCTGCCTCTTTTCCTCGATAAAGAATGCAAAAGCGTTATGTTACCACGGTTGCTTACCGCAGATGGCGCACTCCTCCACATAAGTAAGCACAGACCACTGAACTAAAAAGATGTTGAGTGGCACAGACCAAAGAGCTGATATGGCACAGTCTATGATACTGAAGCTTAGATTATTATACTAAGTAAGTAAGCCATACAGAGCATTGATCAATATGGATGTTATAATAGATCTATGTGATCAATAGATTTTAGGAAGATCTTTTTATGGTTTCTTCGTGATGTTATGCATATACATGTAATAACACACGACAACACTCACCACACCCAAATTCCACTCACTGCCTTTGTGCTCTTTCTCTTTGATGCAACTAATATTACGTCCTTTGCTTTATCTTTGCCTTATCTTCCAAGCTATCATATCCACTTTGCACACATAATCAAATTATGTCAAAACATTGGATACGTCACAAGTAGGTAAATACTAAATAAGTCCAGCTTGTAAAACCGTTGTATATTCAAATAGCATCAAAAGGAGCGTGAGTGCTTTGAAGTTTCTATTTAGAATGCAAAATAAGAAAGAGATATCCCTGCAATCACTATCGTTTATATCTGACCACACAGTCGCTTAGAATGGGGATTACAAATACATTTAATCGATATAATTACCTACAAGTAGTATTGATAGGACCCGACAAAGTAAAAAAAAAATCAGTTGCATCTTAAACGTTTGGGCCGAACATTTTGAGGATTTTAAATATTTATGATCTTTCCAATATTCATTATTGCAGAATAGTGCTGGAATCCTAAGACTTCTAATATCCAAAACATGACTGTTTGTAATCATCCTAGTAAATATCATGGACGTATTTGCTTCACCTTGCGTGGTGTATATGGAGAAAATAATTAGAAACAGGGAGTATAAAGCTATACAATATAAAAGTTATGTGATTATGATTTTACTGCAGATTATGACAATGTCTGAAATGTGATCAAACCGTTTATCAAAATGAGCCAATGCATTTGGTTCTGATGGAGAAACACTGAATGAAATGTTAGCTTGTATATTTATGATGAGTTGATATCGATTGCCTATGGACAACAATATCGTGTAGAAACTTTTCCAAGCGACAATAAATCTTCATGGGTCTATTTTCATTGTCTGTACAAAATGCTTGTCATTCTAATCAAAATCAAATTGAAGATTTAAGATGAAAACTATGATTTATTACACCTGAGATATCATTACGAGTAAAATATAATTATACATGCAAATTTTTGTAGGCTAATTGGGAGGTAAAATAAAATATTAAGGAAATTAACATGTTCACAGTTTTGGGAATAATAATGAGGAATGGAATTGTACTTTGCCGACGTTCTTGTGTTCAATGGAGAATGAATGGCGCCATCTTGCGATATAAGGCGGAGGGGGAGGAGGAGGAGGAGGAGGAGGGGAGAGAAAGAGGACGGAAGGTGATAGATAGATAGATAGATAGATAGATAGATAGATAGATAGGTAGATAGAGGCAGAGGAAGAGAAGGGGTTGAAAGAGAGGAGAGAGTAAAATATGATTGAAAAGAGGGTGGGAGATATTGAGATCGGGGTAAAGATGAAAAAAAAAATAAAGAGAAAGAGAGATGGGGCGGGAAAATGAGAGAAAGGGAGAGAAAGGTAAGGAGAGAAGGGACGTTAGCGAGATCATGGCGAGAGAGAGAAGGGGAGAGAGAAAGAGGGAGAGGGAGAGAGAGAGAGAGAGAGAGAGAGAGAGAGAGATGAAGAAGGAAGAAGATAAAGAGCGGGAGAGATTGGATAGGAGGACTAGGACTATAGTCATACAAATAAACCCCGATCACAGAAGTATATAATGGTCGCACGAGTAGTTTGACCCAGTAGTTAGGCTACCGATCCAGCTCACCAACACTCCCTGCAGAAAATAGGTGACTACTCGAAAGGTAGACAACTATTGTCTCTTCCCACTCTCTCTCTATCTCCCCATCAGAACATCCCGCCACTCACCATAACACCGCCACTGAACAAAACAAGGGATAGTGACATACAACAGCAAAAAACGAAACGCGAGCGTAGAGGAATGACTGAGTTGTTATGAGATTTCCTAGCGTTTTGAACGCTACTACCCCTAAGTTAGACCTAAACACATCCACCGTCTTCAGAAAAATGATGACAATGATGGGAGAAAGGAGGCTGGAGCTGCTTAGAGCTATTATTCAAGTCCCTCAAGCTTGCAATCATAATACCATGAAGCTTGGCCCAAACAATCCACCCTCTTTAAAGGTTAATTTTGTAAGGGGCCGTTATGTCGTGTTTGGAAATAGCCTTCTACCAGCATAAAGGAGGTTTACCTCTAATCTCATAATCCTTCAATGCATCCAGGAACCCCCATTGAACCAACAGCGAAATTATAACGGAGACCTGCATTTATCCGTATACCATCAGTGGTAGTAGTGTGGAAATGTATTAGTTCATATGAAATAAAAAACTTTCTAACCGGAGTTGACCTCACGCTTAAGTTCGTGTAGATTAAATCGTTTAACGAAGAGAACATCGGGAGTCACCACAATATTACATTCTTCGAACTTCATCGAAAGAGCGCCAAGTAACGAATGGTAAGTCGAAGAAACGATCACCTACTAATACATAACTTGTATTTATACTATTACTGCTCCTACTGCTACTACTACTCCTACTACTTCTACTACTACTACTACTACTACTACTACTACTACTACTACTACTACTACTACTACTACTACTACTACAACAACAAACAACAGCAACTACTACTACTACTACTACTACTACTACTACTACTACTACTACTACTACTACTACTACTACTACTACTACTGCTACTACTACTATTATTACAACTACTACTACTACTACTACTACTACTACTACTACTACTACTACTACTACTACTACTACTTCACTACTACTATAACTATTACTTCTTCTACTACTGGTACTACTTATATTGCTTATGATAGAATCTATTCATTTAATAGTAATTGTTTTCTTGCAAGCTAGCAATTAACCTCGCTTCCACGCTCATGAATATCAATTCATAGTCCTAACTTAACAATCTGAGTTACATTACGGACTTCAAACGGGTCTGATTGACGAAGACTATAACATGAAAGTTCATCTAATGTTGGATTGGTTTTAATCCTAACAGAAATATGAAATCAGCGCAGTAGTGAATGTTTGATGAAACTCCATCGAAAGATAATGAAGGTATGATTTGTTTCTAAAGTTTTAATTTCGTGACGTCACGTGCGAGATGCTCTCCCATAATATATTATGTTGTGTTGTGGATTCTCCTTTTTCTACTTTTCGAAGAAACAAATCTCCTCCATAGAGTTGTGTGTGAAAAAAAAATACGTGTCCCAGGTTTCATCAAATGCACAGGTAAAATGATACATATCTTTTTGAGAAAGTTGAAAGTGTACACAGCTTATAACAGAGTAGCTCGCAAATGACATCACCAAATTAAGAATCTGAAAATTCATCACTTTGTTATCCTTTGACGGATTTTTGTCAAACCATCACTAATATGTTTCTTTCACGCGTCTCCTATCATTGAAACGAAAATAATTTCAGGGTAAACTTTCCCTTTAAGCTCTCTCCGGCTTGTGATATACCGGGAGAAGAGGATACTCGTATACTTAAAGACAGCCCGTCCCTTTTTCAGATCACCCCAAAACCATCGAAACATTGGAAAAAACATATAGAGAAGTGTTAGCAAGCTGTATATTCATAATTTGAAATTACCTGTGTAGATAGGATAGAATAGAGTATAAATCCCCACCAGCCTTAGTTTCAAGCTAGTAATATAGCTGGTGATCTATTCGGGTCTCATGTTTCTTAAATGTTTTATGAGCCCCGGAAAACTTTGTGCATACTTTGCCGGTTTTGTCCTTGAGCACATTTTCTCATCCCTAACTAGTCCGATCAGACTTTGGACCGATATCGATGCAAGGAATTAAGCTAAAGGTGGTATTCCAATCTCGTGTATATTACGTTGTACGCTCCTCCCTTCTTTACCCGAACCTCCCGATACTTGATCGATTAATCGATACCGACCAACTTTCTTTACAATACGGAATGCATGGACGGTCGCCTCTATGGATAGAGTGAGGTCGTTTCTGGGGTACTGGTAGGCATAGTAGGACTTAGGGGTATGTCCGGTAGCTTCAGTGGTGATGGGGGTACATAATGTCGGGAAAGGGGGAGGTGTAAACTGTCAACAATCAAGTCTGGAACAAAAATAATTTAGTTAACTTGTTAGCAAATGCACGGACTGTCGGAAGTCATGTTGCACTGCTGAAAAATTATGCGCACTTTCTAAACATGCTAAAGGGGCTAACTACCATAATGTTTCCCCCCTCCCCTGAAAGATAATTCATGTTTGCCAGAACAAGGGGGAGAGTCAACTGAGCACCCCCCCCCCCCTCCGGTGAGTCAAGTTCCACAGTATCTCCCCCTTCCTACCCCTCGCTCCCCCCCGCCCCCCCCCCCTCTCTCTCTCTCTCTCTCTCTCTCTCTCTTTCTCTCTCTCTCTCTCTCCCTCCCCGCTCCTTTTTTTTCACTACCATCAATATCTAAAATGACATCCAAGATCTCACACGAGATAAAATATTCTACGATTGTAAATACAGAACAGTCCTGTCATCAGTTTAACCCACACATCAGACATGAGATAAATTTCTTTCCGTTACCCAGCCCCCATTCTGTTCCATGTGTCACTCCCGGGGTACCTTTATCGCCCCCCCCCCCCATTTCTCCATTCTGCCCCTATGTACCTCCTGGAGGTTCTCCCTGTTCCGCTACCCCCACCCCCCCCCCCCCCTTCTGTACACTGTGTCACTTCTGGAGTAACCCCGCCCCCCCCCCCCCTCATTCTACCCCCCTCCCTCCACATTCTGCCCCTATGTAACTCCCGGAGGTTATCCCTGTTCTGCTACCCCCCTTCTGTCCCCTGCGTCACTCCTGGAGTAGCCCTACTCCCAAAAGGAATGTGGAACAATAGGTTGTCATGCTTGCACCCGTCTGCCCTTGCATCTACACACCAGTGGGCGGCGCACGGACACAGGACGCGATGGGCAGGGGGCTCCACAGCGCTCCAAACAAACAGCATTGTTAGACAGATTATGCATAATAGATGTCAAAAATGGTAGTAAATAGATTCCTCCGGCACTTCACAAAGAGACAACAATGGTTTATGGACACATGTGTTACTTAAGCTGCAGTTCGCTCTTTGGAGTGATGGTTAGAGACACCGGCATAAACACGGACTCATCTTTATGATCTGCGGTAATATCAAGGATAAACATGCTTTAAGTTGTCGGCTTGTAGTTCTGCTAGGAAGCAAGACGACTTGGGCTCAGGAGCGACTAGCTAGGAAATAAAGCAACCACTTTCACTAGTATCTCGGAATATATCTGCAAGAAAGTAGTTTTTTTTTATCACTTCGGAGCGAAATCAACCTTTATAAACATGACTGTGCACAATTAGTTCCAATTGACATGATTGAAATATTCTGCCTTACAGGAGCTACTGTTTAAGGTAAGTCAAGTTAATGTGTATTGTGTTGTCTCGTGTGTTGGTTTCACATCTTGGTTTGTTTATCTCAACTTCCCTTTAATATTCTCTATCTCGCAAGGTTGTCGATTGAAGAAATCAGTCATTGTTCAGTTTAAGTTAAACACTAACTATTGATGTTTCTGTTGGAGAGCGAAAGTTTATTTTGGCTCACACTTAGTAATAAGGATCGCATGCTCGATCATGTAAATTGATTAAAACCCTGAGACCAGGGGGTTCGAACCTGTTATCTATTCATTGTTGGGCAGTAACTTAACCTTGCAGCCCATAATTGCAGCTTTATTCAAGATTAAATATGATTTGGTGAGTGTGCGCTCCAATATAACAGTACATGACACACATTTATTTCAAGCACATTATTATCACAGTTACGCGCAACTACACGTATCTGTTTAAGGTTCTTGATTGAGACACAGAGTCGGATTGATGCCAAGCACTCCAAACAAATCTTAAAGAACGTAAGATTTTGTGGGACCCCTACGGCGAAAATTCTAATGATTTTATTCTTTCACATTTGAGAATTTGCCTTTTGGTAATTTGATTTCCTTGACAAAACTTTGAAGGAAACATTTCCAGTTAACCCAACTGTACTTTGATATATAAGTCCACTCTTACTGAATCATAAGATATCAAGTGATGTTTCGCTCACTGAATTTCACACAAGTGAAGTCTAGAAACAATATTTCACACATCTGTTCTACAATGGTACGTAGGACGTAAAGCAGCGTTGATCAGTATGGTTTTGGCTTGCAACACAGAGGGACAACTTGTGCACGTGCATTCAATATTTCGAATAAACATTTTCCTGTTTTTTCCGGATTTTGTTGAGAGGAAACGCTCTTTGATTGCTACACCATTTGATTTCATAAATACTAAGCTGTCGTTGAACAACACTTTTAGCCGCCTAGAGTACAATGTAACGTACGATCGAGACTCACTCCATGATCTGGTTAAGACGCTACCTAATATCCCATCCCAATGCCATTCCTACTCCTCTACCCTGATCCGCCATTGAATTCTAACTACGGTGCGGTAAAATGGGGTTAAGTTTGGGATGATTGTGGTACCAAAGACATTTCCCTCCTCTTATTGGACCCCCCCCCCCCAATATTCGGAGCCAAATAGAGACTCCTCCTAGCCTAGCTCTCAGGCTGTTACACATTTTTTTTTTATCCCAACTGAAAAACAAGAGTCTCGTACGTACTCTAAGACTACTCACTGTATTATTCTCGTCATTTCTCAGTCCGTCCAAGGATATGCAGCTTCATACATCCTCTCGAGACGGAGAGGAAATTGCGAATTAGTTTACTGCATCAAGACCTGTTTTAATTGAATATTGTAGTTTGGATTGAAAATGCTCAACAACTTGAAAGCCAGACTACGTACAACCCTCAACGCCTATCATAGAAAGCTCGCATTTCTATTTGTTAATTAACTGTCAGTTTATTTACGTTGTCATTTTGTTTCCGTTCACGCATGTTAGAATTTATCTTATATATTGCTGCCGGCTTGGATGATGTTGGCATTTATTGATGCACTGTCCGCCATGTCAAGAGCAGTGTGAAGACTTTGTATTGGACACTGCCGAGGTGTGCCCGGCATATCATCAACTATTATGCTATATTCCAAATCTGACTGAGCCGACAAGATAAACATATATTAACAGTGTGACTCTAAGTTACAGCAGGCTGATATAAGAGGCCCTTAAAGACATGAATGGGGTAGAAGTGGTAATGATTATGTTCCGTAACCATGGCAGTACCGTTCATCCTGCCGTCATCATCGGGTATAGATTTCATTTCATTTCACTTTTTTCTTAATTTTGAGACGATTCATTCCCGGTATCCCGTGATCAACAAACAAGAATGATTCATGATCCCGAAACTTATTTACCACCTCACCTTTAAAGACGCACATCTCTTTTCGTCTTCATTTGCTTTAGAAGGCCTCGCATTTATACAACTAGGTTACATGTTATATCTATGTAATGAATCCTAACATAGGGTTCTTAACCTTGTCATACCTCCATGACATAAACATATACCGAACGCATACTGATCCTGCACGTAGAAAGTTCAAGTTGATCACAACGTAGACTGTCAGCGGCCAATGCCAACGGTGTCATTATTATTCAGCAGGTCCCGCGTGACGTATCACCCCGGGATCTGAACTCATTCAAACTTTCAAAAGAAAATTTTGGTCGTCTGCGTCACGTTTACAGAACTCTGCACGTTTATTCAAAAGGCCATTCTTTTTCACGAATACATATTTTGACCCTAAACCTTCGTGGGGTATCGGTTTTCGGATTGCGGGTTAAACGGGGATATCTATGCATGCATGTTGTTCGGCACTGGTATGACGTACGCACCAGTGTTGGAAACAGAAAGTGGACGCAAACATTGTGTACAAGTTTTCCGCGGAAATGCGGTTATTATTCCACCAGAAATAGAATCAATTCCGATGAAAGACTTAACTGTATTCACGATATCATACAAATTGAATACGGATATAGATATTTCTTGTATGAAAGACAATGCTTGGAGCGGGATCTGCGACGATGACATGTATTAACATCAGTGTGATCATAATACTATGATATGTGGACAAATACACTGAATCAACAACACGCATCTAGCGATGAAGTTTATGACAGGGGAATGTGAGACTGCGCAGCAATAGATAGCCTACACGCGTATTATGTTTCTGTTGTGACTTCGTATAATTTATGTCCTATTCAGTTTTCAACCTCTGCATCTAGTAAAAATCTTTGCTAAAATGGATGTAACCATGATTGCGTAAGTATGATGACTGTTGTCGTTGACTAACCTCATATTCTGATTGTTTTCTAGATGTTTGTAAATGTGTTGAGGATATTTCGTTAAAGTTAGAAAGGTAAACTTCTCAAGAGTCGGTGATCAAGAAGACCGTATTCGATTGAGGCAATTTTAACATGATTCACATTATCAAAATTGGTATAATGATCGTCGGAGATCACATCTGCTTGGTCGAGTTGATACTCATTACTTCTCAGAAGGAAATAATGTCTTTCTAATCCGAGGCTAAAGCGAACGAATGGCAAACACGTTATGATATTACACACCTATAACTCCAGCTATTTCTTACAAAATCAAAGTCTCCCTCTACTTTATCACGTTCCTCCTATTACTTTTGAACATCATTTTAAATTATAAAGCGGAATAAAAAATGGGATATGTATTTCGTAAAAATCAACAGTTAATATCCCGTTTGGTAAAGTGTAAGAGCCGTATCCTCGTAATGGCGAATCTATGGAGTTGCTGATATTTTTTAGATGTATGATTTGATACTTGATATACCATACACCGAATAAGTAGAAAAAATAGACGCAGAGGAAACACTAATATCAGAACGAGGAACCAGAAAGGAAGGCATTTCAGTCTTATCTTTGACCAACATCTGTTTTTTTTCCAAGTTTGTTTCATGTTTCATAAATATATATAAAAAAAAAAATACTAAAAAAAACATACTGCAATACTAATACTTGAGAAAACGTAAATACATAGACAAAGAATGCGAGACTAGCGAGGAAGATGAAGTCTAATTTACAATGGTCCTTCTCTTGTTTGAGAACATTTATAACTAGTCAATAAACAATTGCAGATGTTGCAGATGGTATAATAAATATGTTGATATAAAGGTGTTTGATACTTGTTAGGAAATCATTTCCTTGACAAATACTTTGTTTCAACGTAGTATCATAACACAAATAAAATAATTCATTGGATCATCGCGATTATATTAGATTGATGATCATGTGAAGTATATGACTATCTCTAAACTGATGATTATTTATATTCATCTTTCCACTGCTACTTCCAGAAGTGATCCTCAACCCGTAACATCACCATCACCATGCACAAGGCCGCCGTTAGTTTCGCCGACGTCGTCGAGACAGTCATGACGGGCGACATCCTCGACGTATACGACGGCGATTTCGGCGTCGACACGGGCCCATCCATGGACGAGAGCGAGGGCGACAACGCGAACCAATCCACGGCGAAGACGGAGAAGAAACCGCGCCAGAACAAGTCTTACGTCACGGCGAAGACCCTGAATGACCGGGAGGAGAGGCGGTTGTTGATTAAACTGACTCATTATCAGAAGGAACTGAAGCAAGCGACTTATCAGATCGATGTCGCCCAAAGAGCAATCAGGAGAGAACTGCAAAGCATTAACCCCGATATGATGGTGGATCCAAACAAGGGATTCTTCATACCGAAAGGTTAGTCGCGATCACCATGGTAACTATGTCGCGCGGCTCACACAGAGGGGCTTTACTCACCAGATGGTGTCATTCCTCAAAGTATCAACTTGAGTATACTAATTGGTGTTAGAGTTACTTAGCGTAACATATTGGAATTGTGTCACAGTGTGATGTCAGTGAAATTAAGAGCCCTTGTTTCAATTTTCTTATCTTGTTTTAAAATGTAAGACTTAATTTACGACGCATTTCATCATTATTTGTTATGATGAAGTGATACCTATAACTTCACTTGTGCTTCATTTTGGTGCAGGAATGACGCGAGAGCAGGCCGAGTTGATTAAGACTAAGAGGTTGGAGTCGCAGGCAGCGTCCAACACGAGGAGTATCTCTCTGGACGAGTTTACGGAGATGCGACGGAGGAAATCGGAGATGGGGAGGCAAGCATTGCAGGCAATACAAGAGGTGAGGCGAGGGAGGCCGGGAAGGCGTCAACGTGGAGTATGGGTTACAGAATGAGAGAGAGAGAGAGAGAGAGAGAGAGAGAGAGAGAGAGAGAGAGAGAGAGAGAGAGAGAGAGAGACAGAGAGGAAGAGAGAGAGAGAGAGAGATAGAGATAGAGAGGAAGAGAGAGAGAGAGAGAGAGAGAGGAAGAGAGAGAGAGAGAGAGATAGAGAGGAAGAGAGAGAGAGAGAGAGAGAGAGAGAGAGAGAGAGAGAGAGAGAGGAGGGGGTGGCATTGCACATGTTGTAAGCAATACAAGAGGTGAGAAAGGGGAGGCCGTGAAGGAGATAATGTTGTGGAGATGTGGGTTAGAGCATGGGAGAAAAAGAGACAGGGGGAATAGGCGTCGCAATCAACGCAGTAGATGAGAAGAGTGAGTATGGGAAGGAGGCAAGGTTGAGGAGATGTGGGGTAGAGAATGCGAGAGAAAGAGAGAGAGAGAGAGAGAGAGAGAGAGAGGGGGGGGGGGAGGCAGGCATTTCGAGCAATACAAGAGGTGAGAACTTCGTAACTTACGATCAATGGTAACTACAATGACAACAGCCAATGAACTCCCATTACTGCACATGTTGCCATGGTAGTTACCATCGATGGTGAGTTACAAGTTTTTGAAAACCTCTATGCAGCATTGCCCAGGGAGGCTGGGATGGAGGGAAGGTGGAAGAGATGGAGAGTGGAGAAAGAGAGATAGGTGGGGAGAAGGTATAGCAAGCATACAAGGGATGAGAACAGGGTCGTGTTTCTTATTTTTCAGATAGAAAATGTGTTCATATTCTCTCTCAGCATAAACATTACATATAAATATTAGGATGGATACATAGAAAATATATTCAACATCCTGTTTGATGAACCAGATGCAGTAGAGATTAGACATGATCATGGTATAGGTTTTAAATCAGTCAGACATGTCTGCCTCTATCGAGAGATAAAATAAACTTATCTTGCTTCATGTTTTTGTTTCTTCTATTTCATGCTGAATGGCAAAACTAATTTCGTACTGATATAAATTTCTTTGAACAAATGTAACTATGTCTGATCAACAGTTGAAGCCGGTTGACGACGACGGTGGTGCGACGACCGCAGTGAAGGGGAGAGACAGGTGGAAGGCGCTAGCAGGGGTCCTCCATAGCAACCCCGCATCCTTCTCCCAGATGGCCAAGGTTGCAGCGGGCAAGAACAACACGAGCAACGGTGGCTCGAATGCACAGCCAAAGCAGGGGCAACAACAGCCGCCCGCGACTGCCCCGGCAGACAACACGGTCAGAAAGGTGGCCAAGATGGCAACGGTGGTGGCGGCTTTAAGAGGTAAGGGTGAACTGATGTTAGCAGGAGACCGGTATAAACATACAGTTGAGGCCAGAAGTTAACATACACCCAGGAAATTCAAAGAAAAGTTTACTCTTGCCAAACATAAAATTTACTGTATCTTCTAAAATATTTGTGATGTCATGACGAATTTGATGTCAAAGAAATGAGTATCACGCCCCTTTATCACATCGCTTTGTCATGAGGAGCTGAAAAATATTTAGGTGCTATTTTCCCCCAAATCTTCATATTTTAGACAAATTATAAATCAAAACTTGACAAAAACATTTCATACCTGTGCTAATTTCTTCTCGACACAAACATTTCAGATTACCCTTTTTTGTTCATTGGCGACATAATGATAGAAAATGTAAAGTAAATCATAGCTTTGACATTTATATATTTCTATGAAATGACGTTTGAAAATATAATAACAAATAAAAGCAAAGATTTGGCACAAATATTACTTTATTTTCTTCGACGAAATTCCATCTGAAATATAATTTAATCTCAATGGCATTCCAATCATGTGCAAGAGCTTAATACGCTCTTTCATTTGATACCAAATTTGTCATGGTGGTATTTATATTTCTGAAGATATAGTTAATTGTACGATATTTGGCAAGCGAACAAATTTCACTGAATTCCATGGGTGCATGTAAACTTTCGGCCTCAACTGTACGTCGTATCATTATTCAAATTACTACACGACCTAAATGATTACGTCGTGTGGCAATTCGACTAACTCCGCGACGTAATTCCGAATTACCGCTCAATGATTGAACTTCATGACGACATGACGTATATCCACGTTTTTGACAGTCTCCGATAACACGTACACCACTGAAGTGCAAAGCGAGCATTCACCTTTACACCTAGTTGGACAAACATAATCATGATACTGCCCACGATGATCTTTCGACGAGGTTTGCACTCATTTTTGCCTTTTAAAAATGATAATATATAATCCTCTTGTTTTATATTAATCTTGGGGAATCATGTTTTTGTTGTATATTCGGTGTGATTTCAAAACCAGGTTAACCATAGATATGATTATTAAAGATTGTGATTACAAAAAACAATGCAGAGGAGATCGAATGCTCGACTCTTTCATAAAATGCTGCCTGATCAAAGCCAAATTGGATGACAGATCAAAGCCAAATCGAATGATAGATCAAAAGATTATGGAGATAGAAAAATGACTGAAGGAGAGGGAATAGGAGAATAGAAAATAGAGAATTTGACTTAGATTTTGATAGAACCGCCAACACAGGAAATGAGACGATACCGTCAGATACGACGCGGTGAGATAGGAATCGGGTGATATATCATCTGAAAGCCGAAGTATAATAGCTAATCGATATTGATTTCAAGAGCATAATCTGGCAGATAAATCGATAAACCTCATTTGGACATAACACTTCAATTGCTTTTAAGACTGACCTCAAACTGAAGTGACTTATAATGTTGACTTCTATTTTTCTCCTCCCTTCTTTTTCCAGGTGCTACGAGATAGCGAGTCGAGGGGGTTCTTTATCTCATCATTTTCCTGACGTCATGGACATTCATGAATGGAGAAAAGTGAGGACAACCGAACAATGCCAATCCTGCACAATATTTCCTTCCTATCAGCGTCGACAAGTATGTCCCAGGATAATTGCACGAACCTCTCTGAACGGATCAACAAAATGACCCTATTGATCTACGATCTCCCTCTCTGCGTTGTGTCGCTGAACTAAGCTGAAACGAGAACAATACGGAACGCGACAGTGCTCACAGCGTAACAACATGTTTGACGTCACAAACGAATCGATGCCATGCACAGGACATGAACGATTGTTGTGAAGTTTTGTGAACTATTTTGTTGCATCTTTTCTCGGGTCGCTACACCTTACCCGCCCAGGGATGGGCACGTGATCTAGCCTGGGGCTTGAATCTATCCAGTAGATCTTCAAGGGTAGGAAGATGGACACGACTGATGAAGATGTAGATCTACCAAGACTGTTTTTTGCAGCAATGATACCACAATCGCAATCCCTTCCTGCGTATCAATCATGTGTATACATGTAGTATGTGCCAACTATGTTGTGAGCAGGGATTAACCGCAATGCCCAGTTGGGGGTTCCAACCGGTCGTATGGTGGATAAACGTACAAACGGGTAAAAACCGCAAACAACCCACTTCGGAGAATTTAGCCCTTCCAGTTGTTTCCAACACAATTCATTCTAATGAATTCAAAGAACCAATTGTTAACATTCATGACTGCAGTAGTCGACAGCGTTTGATTGACGTCTCTGTTATTTTGTTGTTAATATATTATCATGTTGCTTAACTATTCACATCGGATTGGAAAATATATATTCGTCATTACTCTATAATGCAATACTTCGATTGTAATTTCATGTTGTTGTTCTTTGTAAGTTATAAGAGGATTTATTAAATTAAGTCTTTTTCAGCGCGGGGTAAATGGCGTGACTTCATCGGTATAAGGTGTAGGCCTAGATTCAAGTCAGATCCTTTCGCGGGAACGTCACATGTAGCGGAGAGTTCCGAGGGTTAGCCTTGGTTCAAGGCTGTGTATTTGTTTGTTTCTCTCTCATGCACTAAACTTTGATCACAACTACTCACTGACAAACAGCTAATCAGAACATTGTACCTGTCATATCTCTGACCATACTTCAATCACCCAAGTTCAGTCATCCATCCAGGACTATCGATATGATCACGCTAGGCAGTGATTTTTCAGTTCAAACATTTACTTGGCACTAACGTGTTTCCAATTTTTTTATTACAACGGAGACTGAGGTGTCACACCCTCTGTAAGACTGTGTTCAATGACTAGTCTTAGTTGTGATTGCACGCAGCGTGTATAACAGAGAAGTAACCTGGGGTAGCATAGGTACTAGAATGTGAGGTGCATGGACACAACCCAGTCTGTTAACAACTGTGTCTGGTAAGACAGACTATGCCCAAGCCAGAGGAAATAGGAAATCATTAGGGTGTAGTCTGTGTTACCAGACATAGTTGTTAACAGACTGGATTGTGTCCATGCACCCCACAGCCTAGTACCTATGCTAATCTGGGGGTTGTTTCACCAAGCTGTTCTTAAGCTAAGAACGACTTGACCCTTGGCGAAACACCCCCCTGAAGCCTGAAAGAAAAGACTAGCAGAGAATCTGTGCGGTCATGGAACCACAAAGTCCATCTGGGAGTTCCACCAGTCTGGGAAAAACCGCCAATACTCGTCAAGGAAACCGCCAACAACCACCCGAGGGCATATTGCTTCTTGTTGTTAAGGCCAATGTTGTATAATCGTTTTTTCAGCACCACAAACGAAACGGATTCCGGGAACCGACGTCCAGTCAGAGTATTTAAGCCAGTTCATATTTACATCATGGTCAGACACTCCACTGGATCAAGAACGACTAGGGATTTGATCATGAAGCTGTGCATGTGTGTCATTTTACAACGTGCCCATACCGACAATAGAAGCAGGTGCACATGGGGAAATGTTCTTTCACCACCTTCTCAGAGCTGAATCGCTGTTGTCATATCTGCATGATAATGGGTATAAACGTGGTCCACTATATATGGAATTTCCATTTTACTCTGTGAGTGGTACAATAAACCATTTTCGTAATGTATTCACAACTTTCCCTTCCCCCTTAACTGGGTAGTAACGCGTTATTGCATTCATTCCGATTCAATAGATGGAATGCACTTTGAATCTATTAAATGTTGCTACTCGGACAAACCTCGGACAAACTTTGGGGTTCCCATTAGTAACGTATTGTTTGAACAACGTGAATAAAATTTGCATACATAACGAAGATGGTCTATTAGCCCGAGGTCACTCGTATACCAGTAACAATCTGCTCATGCGCATATTGCTATTACTATGAACTCGCTTATTATCCCATCGCTTATTCATTCGTTGACCAACAAAGACGCAATATGAATTGTAGTCTGCAGAATTTCACGCTATTAATGATGCGATATTTGTTTTGAATAGCAGGGAATTGGTTTGATGCTATAGGACTGCGTCTGTTCATTGGTCGTTGGTCTTCTCTGGTCGTAATACATGTACAAGTTACGATCCTTGAAAAACTCCTTTGTGGAAAAGGACATATGCATGTACTGGCTTATACTGGTTCATAAAGATCACGGCTATTAGACCAATGTTTGTTTAGTATGTTCTTGAATCAGGTTAACTGAAGTACAGCGTAGTACAAAGTAAAAATAGTCAGGAAGACTATTCCACAGACCAACCAATATGTTGCAAAAGAAATGTTTCATATTGAGACTCATTTACTAAGTTGAACTTAGTAATCACAGGAATCAGAAAATGATATTCTTGTGAGGACCTCAATGAATCAAGATCTGTCTGAGCTTGGCTTTAACTAAAATTATCTGGGAACATGTCAGATACAAAGGTCTCGCGGTAAATGTCCTCCACAAGGCAAGGTCATTATTGATTCTGTTTAGCGTGTTGATCGCTAATATACATTGTATCAACACTATTGAAAACAAAGAGTATCGAGTCGAGTGATAATTACAAGTCTATAAATAGAATGCCGTTACAAAAGTTATATGGAGTTACGAATGCACGGATATTCTGTATTAATGAAAACAAAAGTTCCGAGTCTAAGGACAATTGGGCTATAGATAGTTGTCTGTATCAAAAAGGTATAGGAACAAAAGATGTGCGGACATTCACTACAATGTAGTTGCACGTAACCGTAACCTCGTGACACAAAGTATGTAGTACTACGAGCGTATCGATTCAAGGGATAGTTTTCGTGAATCGAACAACAATAATAAATGCAAGCGTTTCCCAGTTATAGTTACGACGCTTGGTTGAATTGGTTAACGTGCAATGAGTAAATTACAAGATTTTGATCGTTTTTCGTAAACTTAATACATTTGGTTATCACGTCTGAGTGCAGCATATTCCTCCTCTATTCCTATCACTGTACGGCGAGGCACTTATTATGACTTACAAAGGAGTTAAGTGCATCTTAACAGCTTTAACCCAGGGGTTAATTGGATACCTAATCAAGTATCCACGATTAAATTTTCTCTCCCTTGACGTCAAATAGTAATGCATTTCTGACAGGTCCTGAAAATTCAACCATCTCACAATTGTTGCGCTACTATTAGTTTGCTTTTAAAATTTTCTCCCAAATGATTCTGATGAAAATTTGTCCCATCAGGATGAAGTTTTTCACTTTCATTTCTTTAAAAAATATTGGCAGAATGTGTATTTTTTAGTGCAGATTCTTGATTGATCATGTAAAAATGTTGTCTTTCAAAACAAATTTGTATCAGCCATAAAAGGAAATATTACACTTTACGATTTGATGCAAAAGTCAGGACAAATGTATTTAATGTATCTGAATATGATTCATGTAATTAAGCAGAGTAAGCATTTTATCATCTTGATACATAACGATCATCATTATGTCAATATGTGTTCATGTACTCAGTCTTCAGATAGAGTATAATCATTTATGGTTGTACCCTAGATCATGTGAATCTACCAAACTGACCTACATGTACCCATACATTCCTGAACACCACATTCAACACACATGCACAAGATTATGGAGTCACACTTAAATGATTGAGACGACCACTGAAGTACTTCTATGAATATTTTTATACTTTTTTATTACTTTCCATTACTCCTATCACACCGTGTGGTTTCAAGTTATGAAACTCATAGCTCATGATTTTTTTTTTATATCAAACAGAGATGTAAATAAAGAGAATTTTTACATAAGTCAGTTGTGTTTGAGGATTGCTAATGTGTTCTGTTTGTCCATACTACAACGCAGCATATGCCATATTTATACAATAGTGCATCAAGATATCATTTGTGCATCCAGATGTAAACAATATCTTCACGCGAATGGTTCACAGTGGGTGAATTCTCAAATCCATACAATTGAAGCCATTTGGAATTGAGTGCATATATAGTCGTAGTTGGGGGAAAGTTCCACGAAGTTTCACGAGCATCAACATAATGCAAAATATACAGCTTGTAAATGATAATATCAGTATGAGTGAAGATGCGATTTCAAGTAGAAACATATCTTGAGAGAAAGAATACACTGTACCTCCACCGAGTAGTTGAGTCTCTCCTGAGCCTGTTAGTCACAGGTTTAGAGGGTTGCATATCAGTACAGTTCAGGGGCCATATTCATGAAAGCTTACTAGCCTAGTTAGTTATTAAATGCATGCATCTGAATGCACGTTAGCAGCTAACCAGACATAGCAAGGTTTCATGAATATGGCCCCAGTAGGATTTAATTTTGAATGGTTTTGGTTTGCTTAACTTTGGCAGTGCCAAGTCAGGAAAAGCCCATGGACTTTAATCCTACACATAAAATGCACCAATGGTACTAAGTGTTAATGGTCAAGTAAACGGGGTAATAGTCAAGTCTGCAAAGATTCATGCCACTGTCACGTACAAGCACATGTAATCTCAAAGTCAAGTACCTTTTGTTTTTTTAACCATATTTGAAACTAAACATTGCAGAGAACAATCGAATGGGACGTAATAGTCAATCAGTCAAATAATAAATTCCTTGCAGAAAGGAGAAAGGGTGGGGAACTGAGAATGAAGGTCTGGAGTTGTCCATACTAGATGTGCTCTTCCCTGTATTTTCCTCAGAATACCACTCAAGTTCTTAAAAAAACTATCCATCAACAACAAAAACAAAAATAAAACAAGTGTGGGTATTGGTCTACTGATAGTGGAGAGGGGGGGGGGGGGGGGGGGGTGAAGAATGCACGCAGTCTACCGGAGGTGTTATGAGGTGGAGGGGGAGGGGGCGGGGGGTGGAGAAAGCATCCCTGAAGAGGCAGCAGGAGTGTTGGAGTTCTCTAAACCTTGTTGAACGCCGCAACGTCCACGCTCTGGACCTGCAAGGGAGAGATCCAGATTATCGGGCATGTTAGCACTGGGGCAGTAGCAGGTGAAAGGAGCAGCCATGTTTAAGGTCAACACATGAAAGACTCTCATGTTCCCTGTCATCAAAATGTACCTTGACTTCTGTTCATGCATATTAGTATGTATATTTCAAAATCACCGACTGTTCAATGTAAATATATGTCAGATAATTTAAAATATTTTTTTTTTCCGGCATTCTGGCTCACGTAGGCTGCTAGCTCACGATCGAATCTACAGATTTATGTCACAGAATCTCCCGGATGTACTCATTAGTTTCCCAGGGGTCTTGTGTTGATGCTAAAATCACCCCATGTTTGAACTTGAAATTCTCCGCCTGCTAATATCATATGGCCGTGGAATTGGCTTGTATGTATTTATATATACACCATGTCCAGATAAATACCAATTTCAATCAATTGAAACACATTTTTTTTTTCATCTCACAGATCCTTCAATGATTTTGAAATATACATACTACTTTGCATCAACAGAAGTCAACATACATTTGGACCTTTAAAACATGTTGTATAGTTCACTTCCATTACAACAAGGTGCTCTAGTAAATTTCCTTGTTTGAACAAAATCTTGTTCCACTGAATATAAAGGCACATAGACACAAGTGCACATATTTCAAATTGGGGCCAGATTTATCTGGTTATATCAACATTTTGTATCCATGCTCATTAAAATGGGAGTAGACTGTAATAAATACCACAGGATATAGAATAAATCTCCGTTTTAGGAATTTCAAGGATAATATACGAAAAGAATATTGACTTTTAGTGGAATAACATCAGCCATTACATTTACAATTCGGATCAATTATCTACGTAATGTGTATAATTTTAATTTAATACATGCAGTCCTGACATCCTCTTTATGAATACAGCAGTCTTAGGGACTTGATCAGATTAATGCTAAAAGCATGGAGATTTCTCATCAACTTTGTGATCAGATTATTGAGACAAATTTTTGGAGAAAAGATGACTATCTCTCACTTATTTCGCATTTGCTAATCAAGCTGAGCCAGTGCAATATTCAAATTCTTTGTCTGTCTTACTTTTCACATCTCACAGACTCCACATATATCTCCGCCATGTACTTGTGGTTCACGCAATGCCTACAGAATTTCATGAACTGTCTGTAAAATGGCTATACAACTTGAAATCACTAGAAATATTGCAATTCACCAATCTGAAAGCTCAGAAGATGGTACTACTGCCAAGGAGACCTGTTTCTGCTTACCAGATCTTCGAAGGCTTCAATGGCTTCCTCCAAGTCGTCCACCCCAACCTTTTCGTCTTCCACGACGCACGTGATCTGCAGCTTGTGAAGGCCGTAGACCAGTGGTACAAATTTAGCTGCAGGAAAAGAAAGCATGGAAACTCATCATTCAAATGGTGTCAAATAGCCTTGATTGTTCATGCCTTTGACCAGTACATATGGAGTCATAGATAAAATGTAAATCTATATCTGCTTTAGAGGGCTGCCCAGACTCTCATCATATAGTTATGTGTATTTTCATTATGTAATGTTAATGTTTGTAATAGTTAATTGTTTGTAATAGTTAATTTGATTCAATTCAGATATGTTATTATCCATAATACTCAATTCCCATTTTCAAGCTTTAGCAATACCACTTCTCTTCTTTTTACTAATTCAGAAATGTATGACTGCACACATAACTAGTATCCATATATTGTGACATAAATAGATTTACAGAAATAGTCTAGTACTATGGTATAGTCGCATGATCTAGTCACATGGTCTAGTCCCATGGTCTAGTCACATGGTCTAGTCTCATGGCCAAATCACATGGTCTAGTCCCATGGTCGAAGTCCCACGGTCTAGTCCCATGGTCTAGTCCCATGGTCGAGTCACATAGTCTTATTCCCATGGCCAAATCACATGGTCTAGTCCCATGGTCTAGTCACATGATCTAGTCAAATAGTCTAGTTACATGGTCTTGTCACACAATCTAGTAACATGATCGAGTCACATGACCTAGTCAATGATCCAAGTCACACCATCTAGTTACATGGTCTAATAACATGATCTAGTCCCATGGTCTAGTCCCATGGTCTAATAACATGATCTAGTCATTGATCTAGTCAAATAGTCTAGTCACATGGTCTTGTTACATGATCTAGTCACATCATCTAGTAACATGTTCTAGTCCCATGGTCTAGTCACATGGTCTAGTCCCATTGTCTAGTCACATAGTCTTAGTCCCATGGCCAAGTCACATGGTCTAGTCCCATGGCCAAGTCACATGGTCTAGTCCCATGGTCTTAGTCCAATGATCTAGTCACATCATCTAGTCACATCATCTAGTCAATGATCAAGTCACATGCTCTAGTCACATGATCTCGTCACATGATCTAGTCACATGATCTAGTCAATGATCTAGTCACATGATCTAGTCACATGGTCTAGTCAATGATCAAGTCACATGCTCTAGTCACAGGGTCTACTCACATGCTCCCCACAGCAAGCCATCTTTCTGAATGCCACGCACAGCTTTCTCCATGTCCTCCATGTTAGTCTCATCGTCCAGGGGTTTCACGTCTAGGATGATGTTGGACTTGGCGATGAGTGCAGGCTTCTTGGCTTTCTTGGCGTGATATGCCTTCAGTTTCTCCTCAGTCTCTTTCTTCTTCGCCGCCTTTGCCTCCTCGTCCTCCGAATCACCATCATCCTATAAGAGATGGTATGACACAGTCAAACCTGTTAAGACAGACTACCAAGTGTGATAAGAAATAAGTTCTTAAAACAAGCAGGGGGTCTCTATGCACAGGAGTGGTATTCTTAACTTTAGTCCAAAATCTCAGTTGGTATTTTGAATACTGACTGAATTCAAAAACTGCACCATCAGCCAATCACAGATATGAATGGTAGAGGGTTGAAATCAAAAACTGCACCATCAGCCAATCACAGATATGAATGGTAGAGGGCTGAAGTAAAAAAGTGCGCCATCAGCCAATCACAGATATGAATGGTAGAGGGCTGAAGTAAAAAAGTGCGCCATCAGCCAATCACAGATATGAATGGTAGAGGGCTGAAGTCAAAAACTGCACCATCAGCCAATTACAGATGTGAATTATAAGGGACTGGAGTCAAAAACTGCCCTATCAGCCAATCACAGATATGAATGGTTGGGGCTGAAGTCAAAAACTGCACCATCAGCCAATCACAGATATGAATTGTAGGGGAGTGAAGTCACAACTAACCAGTTAGTCAAAACTGGTCTGCTGTCAAATACCACCCAAGGTTACTTTAATACAGATTTCATTGACACACATTGTTCAAGGGAAAGATAAGGTAAAAAAAAAAAAAAGGGGGGAAAAGGGAGGCATGGGGTGCTCTTTTTAAACTGGGGATCACTCTACTCTCTACATGAAAATCATACAATCATTATGTGAGCAATTCTAGTGTCACAGACATGGCACAGCATATCATGTCTGACCGCATATGTTTTGACATGACTTGCAGATAATTTACTGAAGCAATCTCAACCCCATCATACTGCACAAATCTATGAGTGATACCTGGGCCCCGTTGCATAAAACTTGCCATTAATGGTAACTCTGCCATCAATGGTAACTACCATGGTAACATCACTGGACAACTAATCAAATTCAAGGTTTCCACAGAAGTTGCCATTGATAGCAAAGTTACCATCAATGGTAAGTTTTATGCAACAGGGCCCCGGATTCAGTTTTATACACTTTTGATTGATAACAACTCGACTTGCAATAAAAAAGAAACAATTGTAACTATGCACATAAATAGCTGGACTAGACTTGCTATCGTTTCAGATCAATTGGAGCTTCTTATAAGACAGGGCCTGGATAAAACACAGTCATAAATTTCACACTGATATAAAAAAGTGAAAAAGTGTTAATATGATTGTTGTGTTAATGGAAACATCTAACTAATTAGGACAGGGACGTGAGTCATATTATTTGTCCACGACCTACAATCATTTTTAAAAAACTTTTTAAAACCAAATAGCATTGGGGCAATCTTTCATATCTCTTGCCTCACTAATGGGATGAAAAAGGAAATAAGTGATGTTGAAAAAATGGAAACCCGCAAAGAACATCAATTTGGTGTTATTGCCTCAAGAGCCACTTACATCAAAGAGGTCGAAGTCGTCATCGTCATCATCGTCTTCATCGTCATCTGCTTTACCGTTCTGAACAGGTTTAGTCTGAAAGATGAAAATATATTCGGAGTAGCTTCACTCTCATGGACAGCTCTCTTTAGAAGTAATCTACCATTTAGATGGCTTGCTGGACTATTCACAACTAAGGGGTAGTTCTGCCAACAGCGCCATGGCTATGGGCCAAATGCGTTTTTGATTTTCAGCTACCAGGAAGGAGTTGCCTTAAAACTATCCAATCAGTGAATTTGCTCTACATGACAGAGCTCCAAACCTTTGAAAGTCAAAATTTGTATCCTGCACCTCCAAAATTTGTTTTTTGTATTTTGTTCAGCATGAAACACGATGCTTTAGCTAGCATATATCTTACTACACCAGGAATAGAACGAGAAGGAAATTAAAAATATGAACCCAATTCCGCAGTTAATGATTTTTCAGTCTTTAATTATTATGTCACATACAACACAAAATTTACATCTTCACAGACGAATTACAACCATGTTTAGATATGTTTTTCTAACTCATTGTTTGTTTATATGTGTCTCTAGTATCGCTATATATTGTTGTGTTATTGTGCTGGGGGAAAGCAAATTTCCATGATTTTGGACTGAATAAAATATCTTGTATCTTGTATGCACGCTAGGTACAATAACAATCATCAAAATGTGTGCTCATTATTGTCACTGTCTGTATCTCATTTGAGAAATTTGTGACAATTAAAACACTGAAAAAAATTACATTTATAGTAAGTGGCAGTCTCGAGGCTACACTTACTGCTGCTGGAGCCGCGGGGGAGGCGGAGGTGTCTAAGGCACTGAGTCTCTGGGTCAGCTTAGCCACTGCAGCCTGCAGGTCTGTGGTGACTGGAGAGCAAGGGGGAGAAAGACATGGTGAGGATTCAGGTAGAGTCAAGACAAGGTATTGACTGACTGTGAGATATTGCTCAAGAAATGTTGACTGTGAGACATTGCTAAAGAAATGATGACTGAGATATTGCTAAAGAAATGATGACTCTGAGACATTGCTAAAGAAATGTTGACTGAGATATTGCTAAAGAAATGTTGACTCTGAGACATTGCTAAAGAAATGTTGACTGTGAGACCTTGTTAAAGTGAAGGTAATGACTGACAGGCATTGTTTTTAAAGTAAAGATATGCTCAGGATTCAGTTAGAGTCAAAAGCATGTGTTGACTGATTGTGAGGTATTGCAAAATAAAGATATGCATAGGTTTCCATTAAAGTCAAGACAAGGTCTTAACTGTAAGATATTGCTGAAGGAATGTTGACCGACTGTGAGATATTGCTAAAGAGGGGTTGACTAACTGTGAGGTATTGCAAAACAAAGATATGCTTAGGATTCTGTTCAAGTCAAGACAAGGTATTGACTGTGAGATATTGCTAAATAAAGATTTAGTATTCTGTTAGTGTTTTGACTGACTGTGAAATATTGATAAAGAAATGTTGACTGAATGTGAGGTATTGCTCAATAAAGACATGCTTAGGATTCAGTTTGAGTGATCTCATACAATATAGGGGGTTCATATTCATGTGTTTGAAACAACATTGAATTAAGTCTTAATCATAACAAATAATAGTGAGCTTGAGATAAAAGTGGCAAGAGGATTTACTTTTCTTGAGATTTGCGTTCTCCTTCTCCACAGCAGACAGACGAGCAAGCACCTCTGTGTTCTCTACACCAACACCAACACTGAGTCCAACACCCTACATGAGGATTCAAACACCAGGGAAGAGTGCAATCAGTTGTGTCACTTACACCAGGCACAACACTGAGCTAACACTGAGATGGGAAGGATACATACATGTACAAGAGTTATACTGATAAACAACTGTAGATACATTAACACCAAGCACATGGTATACTTGCGCTTTATGAAGGGCATTTTAAGGATACTACTGATAATAAGCACCTAAATACCACATCAACACCAAGACTATCATTCTTCAGACAATCTATAGATGTAAGGGTAGAGACAACAAACTTAACCACAATAAAAACATTTATGTGTACGCTATAGCTCAAATTAATTGTCATAGGGAAAGAAAAAGGGAAGAAAGGAAAGAAGCCACAGTTTTAAACTGCCGTATATTTTGTCCAGTTCAACATGAAACATGATGATTTTTAGGCTAAAGCATCGTGTTTCATGCTGAACTAGACAAAATATACCACAGTTTAAAACAGCGGCTGCTTCCCTTTCTTCCCTTTCCCTAAGCCAATTCCTTTGAGCTGGAATATATTAAGACAAATTGCAACGTCCTACAGTCAGAACAAGAGGGATTACTGTTTAATCTTTATAAACTAGAGCAATTCGACTAGTCGATAAATATGCCTCCGCCTCTTTGCTATTCTCAGAAAATGTGCATGTTTGGTGGGCAATGTACCATTGCTCCTATGTGAAATGAAAATATCGCATTCTGTTTTTTTCAAGTTTAGCCAAGTTTGGCAATGTTCATTGACTTTTGACCTCTTTGACATCCAATCTAACCAGTCTGTCTAAATTCATCCTTGTATCAAGTTTGTTTAAAATTAGCAAATTTTGGGTGAAGTTCATTGACCTTTGACCTTTCAGGAATTTTACCCAAACTTCACCAGTCTACCTCCATGAAGTGATTCATCTCTGTACTATCTTTGGTTTGAATTGAATCATTAGTATTGGATTCAATGTGAAAAATATCTATTTGGGGGCAATTTTTAGCCAAATTTGGCAAAGTTCATTAACCTCTGATCCCTGACCTTTGAGAATTTTCACCAAAAATGTCATCAGTCTAGTAGTGATCCATCTTTGCACCATGTTTGGTTGGTATTGCTCCATTGGATTTGGATATATTTTGAAAATTATCACTTTGGGGACAATTTTTAGCTAATTTTTGGCAAAGTTCATTGACCTTTGACCTTTGAACTCTCAGGAGTTTTACCCAAACTTTCACCAGTCTACCTCCATGAAGTGATACATCTCTGTATCATATTTGGTTAGAATTGCGCCATTGGATTTGGATTTAGGTTTATTGTGAAAAATATCAATTTTGCAAAGTTCATTGACCTTTGACCTCTGACCTTCCAGCAATTTCACCAACAATGTCACCAGTCTACCCAAAAGTAGTGATCCATCGTTTCACTATGTTTGGTTGGAATTGCACCATTGGCTTTGGATTTATTGTGAAAAATTGAAAGTTTGGGGCAATTTCTAGCCAATTTTGGCAAAGTTCATTGACCTTTGAACTTTCAGGAATTTTACCAAAAATGTCACCAGTCTATCCCCAAGTAGTAATCTATATTTGTACCATGTTTAATGAGAATTGCATCCTTGGATTTGGATTTATTGTGAAAAAGGTCAATTTTTGGCAAATTTTCACAAATTTCATTGACCTTTGACCTCTGACCTTTCAGGAATTTTACCAAAAATGTCACCAGTCTATCCCCAAGTAGTGATACATCTTTGTACCATGTTTAATGAGAATTGCATCCTTGGATTTAGATTTATTGTGGAAAAGGTCATTTTGGGGCAATTTTTACAAAGTTCATTGACCTTTGACCTTTGACCTCAATCAGATTTGACCCCAATTTTACACACTTCATTAGTTTCATGCAATACATACATGTACTAAGTTTGAAGCAAATCTGCTTAACGGTTCTCAAGATATTGCCTAAACGGATTCGGGACGGACGGACGGACAACCCGAAAACATAATGCCTCCGGCCACTTCGTGGCGGAGGCATAAAAACATAGACTTATTCCACAGTATATTACACAGAAAGAGATGAATGTTAACTATGTGCACTCATTAAGAATACCTACATCAATCAACACCAAACATAATTAATGTGGACATGAATACATTTAACATTACTAACTGTGTACATGTTTGAAACAAAAAGTAAACTGTCCTTACTAAAAATAAAATATGCATAGGACACATTCTACATATTCACTGCAGGCAAGGAGAAATTTGTTTTATGCAAGAAGAGACATTGCACATGTATATTTGTAAATAATGCATAGCGCACAGATAGAAAATCATACTTCATGAAAAGTTCAGAATTCTCCATAGCAGAGACTTGAAATGTTAATCATGAAGGCTCGATTCATAATACACATTAGGGAACATAACAATACATCTTGAAGCGATGATAAAAGATATTCTCAACTTAATATCATGATGTTACAAACAAGCACAAGAATGGGAAAACACAGAAAGCAAATACATTAAAACAAAGCAGGATTAAGATGAAAATCACATCAAACAAATAGCTACTAACTATGTCAGATACTGCAACTATTAACTTCATTTCATTCCTTCAACTAGCACTTCACTTAAACAAATTACATTCAAGGAAATCATCACACTTGGTATCAAAGGAAACAACATTTACCCCTGGGAGAATGGATTCAACTGTAGTACACTAACATGGAGAGAAATGGATGTTTTACAATTGGAACACTTTGTTAAAATTTGTAATAAGAAACATCACGCTAACTTTTTCTGAACTCTGTGTTTTGAGTTCAATTTACTCTGAATGAGAAAAAGAAAATGTTAAATTTAAATTTGTTAAAAAAATTAATCACAAAACTGTAAACCCACAATATTTTCTCATCAAAATACGAAGTGCCATGTTTTCTGATCATATATTTTGAGTGGAATTAAACAATCACTAATGACATTCATGCACATTTCCATCCTCTTTGAATAAGTTCTTTGAATAAGTTCTGTGCATAATCAAAACACACTTGGAGGTTACAGACCATGAAATCTTTTGAATAAATTTACATCTGGAGGATTTTTTTCTCGCAAAAATGACAGGTACTGTTAGCAAAGAACTGCCATGCAATGTGTGAGTTACTCACTGCACTCAGAGAGCTTTGAATGTTCTGACGTGCGCGTGCAATTTCGCTAACCAGATTGCTTGCCGCACCTCCAGAGTTCTGTGAGTAGAAATCACAAAGAGAGAAAAGAAAAGGAAGACGAAAAAGAGTCTAGTAGTGTTGCTCGTGCTAATGTGTTGTCTGGGATTCAGCCCACACACGCACACAAAAACGCAATGAGAATGTCATAGATTTTGTATCTAAAAAGTATTTTATCATAAGCCTTTTAAGTACTGTTTTCATATTACTCCGCTTCCTACAGATTACCTAATCCCCCTCCCCCCCACCACCCCCCCCCCCCCAAAAAAAAAGAGAAAATAGATATTACAATATCAAGTATTTTTGCACTTTCAACGTCAAGAGTCCATTCGTATGACAACCCTTAAAAAGCATCCTAATTTTCTTCTTCAGACGCACATTTGTATTTTTTTTTTAGATCAAACCTAAGAGGAGAAACTACATGAACAAGCCTTTGATAAATGACAAACCCTTAAATCTTACAGGTTAAGATGGAAGTACATGTTGGCACAATAGTCTGCAAGATGAGTTTAGATCGGGCGACACAGAGTACATGATAAATGGAAGAGCTGGTTAATTGATAAGCGTTAGTCCAAATTCAAATACCAAACCAATCAAACATATGTTAGTCAGCAAAATAAAATGAGCACACACATCAAATCTCCTACTGTATGGCAGATTACCAAATCACTTTTCCCAGAATAAGCTCATGATCAAACATCCTGCAATTTTCAATTTTTGGTACCTTGTTGGACAAAGAATTTCACATAAATTACACTTTGGTTGACTAATACCTACATCAAGAAAAACATCTAAAAATTCATCATTCAATACTTCTCATTTTGTAATGAGCAATTTGGGCATATAAAAGTAAGAGTAGCATTGTGGGTTTTAGGTGGACCAAACACTTTGAATACACCTGGAGCTTTGCCTGAAAAACATCAGCTTAATTAATGATTCAGAGGATTCAACCTTGTGAAAGTAAGCTTAGCCTCACTGATGTGATCCTTATGTTTCTCTCACTGGTCCAGAGCTGTTCTGATAATTATACTCCAAAGCATGGGATGGAATCAATCTTGGAATCGGTTTAGGTGTGCAGGGAAGAATGATACTCTCCAGCTCAAAGGAATTAGCATACGGAAAGGGAAAGGGAAGAAAGGGAAGGACCCGTAGTTTTAAACTGCGGTATATTTTGTCCAGTTCAGCATGAAACACAACGCTTTAGCCTAAAACGCATCATGTTTTATGCTGAACTGGACAAAATATACAGTGTTTTCAAACTGCGGCTCCTTCCCTATCTTCCCTTTACCTGTGCCAATTCCTTTGAGCTATAGTGTATGTTCCATGGCTAACTAATAGTGGAAAAGCTACGTTATAAGATAACAAGTTATGCACTGTGGTCTACATTCAAAAGCATTCTGAAATAGGAAATAAATTACATTTTTTGGAACTTCTTGATTTACAGTGGCTTGAAGTATTACTCGGTGTTAGAGACAATGTAAAACAGAATGCTTTATTAAATCATGTAATAATTTTGGTCAAACATATGATTTACAATAATCGTAAACTGGAAAAATTCCTTACATGTAACGAAATATGCAGTGCCATTTAAAAATCAAAAACAGATTGAACACGATAAGGCGAGGAGAAAAGATAAATTGACACTACACCTTACAAAATGGGAAAAATTTTCCCAGTGGTAAGTTTACATGTAGATCAATTACACTTAGTGTTTATTTATTTTTCTTCTTTCTTCAAACTCTTTCTCCCACTGGGATCAACACTATACCATACAATAATGGGTTTTTTTTTTTTTCTTTAAATCTGCCCTTTGTCTACCAGTTTCTCTCACTGATCCTCATTTATCAATTTCAATTAAATGATAAAAAGATATACATATAGTCATCTTACTACAAAGCTCCTTTTAGATAAAATTATCAAAAAGAATAACAGTGATAAAATAATTACATTTGTACATGAAAGATTTTTTAAAAATAATCATGTTCTTTTTGCTGAAAAAGAAAAGGGATGGGTTCTGGGTTAGCTTTTTCACCTCTCACATTTTTTTTTCTTTGTTTTGTTCTGTATGTGTTTATATGTATATTGTGTTTCTATCTGTTTGCGTTTATGTGTTATGTGTGTTTGTTGTGTTTTATATACATGTATGAAATCTTTATTCAGATGTATCTTTTATTTTGCTAAGGCAAAAAAGAAATGTCATGTATTTACAGTTTTTGATTATTTGTGTACGAATAGTTATGTAACAATGTACATTATTTTCATTCATTTGTTATAATGATGTTTACCTCATTAGGTATAAGCACTTTATTATGTCATAATTTTTTGTACGAAAAATGAAGTCAGGATGTACATTATTTACATTAATTTAATATATTGATTATGGATGTGTATTCAAGTATGTATAAATATTTTATTTACAATGTATGAGAAAATGTATTATTATTTTCTGAATAAAGGCTAAAAAGCATTAAAAAAAAAAAAAAAAATTCTACAGGAATTGTTTTTACATGTGGGCAATTCTGAGATTGGCGACATAACATTTCAGACACTTATTGATACTTTGAAGGTCCATTTCATAATTTGACAGAGTAAGAGCTATCATTCCCAGCTTTCAGAGAATACACATTCAGAAAAAGTACAGAGTTAATATGTTTTTTTAAATCTGTTAAATATTGTGTAACTTGGTGCCATTACAGACATCATATTTTGCGGAAGTAACTGTTATGTCCTTGACAGCATGATATTCAAACATCTACACATTTGTCTGTAAAAAAATCTTCAGAAGAGGATACAATGTCAACCTAAAGAAAAATCCCTGACTGTACACTGGTCACAATGACTTCTTCGCAAAAGTTAGGAACAAACCTGTTTAAGCTTCTTCATGTTAGTGAAATGTGTCAAACCATATCAGAAATGTCCTGTCCAATGCTTGACCTGTTCCTACATGCAAGCATGAAGCACTTGTTGAAGGTTACTACTAAAAGCTGCCAAGAGCTGCCAAAGGGCTGCCAAGAGCAATCAAGATATAGCAACAACCAGGAATTACCACCTAGAGGCCGTCATGAGATCTTGTCCGAAATTATTTTAAGACATCGATTGACTGCACTGAAAAGCCAATTTAAGAGCTTCGCACATGTCTACCATGTCGAGTACCAAAGTGTGACATCACATGAGTATGTTGTCAAGACACCTGGTTCTAAACCATGTGGGTAGAGCAAAAAGCGGTGATTATGGTGGGGACTCTAAATGGGAGTGTCCGATACTAGTCTGCTAGACAATGTCTGACCAGTTAAATCTCTCAGTCGAGTGATGTTGTTTAGAACCAGAAACCTGGGACCATGTTCTTGAAACCTTACTAGACCTAGTTAGCTACTAAAGTGCATTCAGAAACATGCATTTTTTAGTAACTAGGCTAGTGAGGTTTCAAGAATATAGACCCGGTGCAAGAACAATAGATATGACAACACCACTTCGGTACTCTATGTCTTTGGTGTCTCCAGGGGGGTGTTTCACCGGCTGTTTGTAATGTGCGAAAGACTTTACGCATGACTGATTACCTGTTCTTGTGCTAAACCAGATTCTCAATTATTTTAATTCCCATCAACTAAAGCTGAAATATGACCTTTGAAAATCAAAATACCTGTTAACAGGCACCTGAATACAAATTTGTCAAATTTGATTGGGATTGTTGGAAATTCACTCCCAATATGTTAAAACAGGAACAAATTCTGATTTTCCACAAGAACAAGTCATCAGTCGTGCGTAAAGTCCTGCGTAGCTTGCGACCAGCTTGGTGAAACACCCACCCTGGTACTCTTTGCAGCTTCCTTGCTACTCTTGGCAACTCTTTGTCTTCTCCCCAGAGTCTTGGCACTCTTGGCGGCTTCTTGTGAGATGGCTCTCTTACCTGGACCACCAGGCCGCTGTGCTGGGCAGCCACATGCTGCTGGTACTTGGACTCGGCCTCCTCCACCTTGGGTCGGTCAAACCAGATGGTCTCATGCATCAGTGGGTGGGCCATGGTGAGCAGGATATGACTGTGTGTGTGTGTGAGTGGGTGTGCTGGACGAGGATACAATACGAGGAGAAGAAAATCATGATTACGAATGCATAAATAGACATGATGCTGACTCAGGTTGAGACATGAGTAGTGAATATTTAAATATTTTCTTACCTTAAAGCCTATGATGCAACAAATCTACTTAAAATTAGATGTGAACTATATATTTTTAAATTCTAGGACTAAAATTCCCTTGAAATATATAACAAGGTGAAAATTAAAGACTTACGTTCCGCTGATCAATGTTTGTCACAATAAAGTCTGAAATAAATTTGACCAATCAGAGATCATTCGACCTCTTGTTGGCTATGTAATTCGTAAGGTGTCTCGATGAAAAAAGCAAAATTGGCACACGGGAAACACATGGAAAACAAATATGCGCATGCAACAATTAAATGACTTGCATTATGCATTAATTAGTATTTTCATATTCAAAATGGCGACACCCATTGAATGAGCGAATTGAAGAAACGTCGAAACGGATTTGTCAACATTTTTCATTGAAATCGAGTTGTATAAGCCAGATATTGTAAGTATAGAACCTATTTCATAATATTTAATACCAATGTATGTTTGAGTGGAAATGAAATTGTGAATTTTTGGCTTGTTAAAGAGAGAACAAAGTAAAAATTGATCGGCTCTTTCTGTTTGCATTCATTTAACATTGAACTTTGCTTTACCACACAGTGTGCATGGATAAACTTCAGTCTAAATCAGGGCGTTCAGAGGAGCCAGATACAATCTCAGCAGAATCAACGACCTACAATTTAAAAGACTGAATTATCGTTGTACTCTATTTTTAATAGTCATAGAAAGATTCAGCCAGAGGGCACAGTGCACCGCAAATAGCAAGAGTGTGTGCCGGGCCGCGACCGGCAGACATCACACCCACGTCACCGTTACTACACAAGCTGCTGTTCATTCCGTTATATCCGTGCGACGAAAATCTATGTTCAGGAACCATTTATGCCCTAGTCCGAGGACATATATCCATTTTACCCATATCAAATGGAATCAGAGGCACTTGTGTATTATTGTAAATATAAACTGTAAGCACTTATGAGTGCAAATGTTAGAATTTTAGGGGTTTTCTCATAACCTACCTTCTAAAGATCGACGAAACCACACGTGTGACAGCGGGGCAGCCGGTGAAAAAGGATGATTGGATGTTTGCTTCCCCCATCGTTCGTTTTCAGAGCATTGGGTGTACACGTCAATGAGCACATACCGCATTGATGAGCACACAGTGATGATCATCACCACCATGATATTACTTATTTCACTTTGTATCATCACACAAACCAAGCATGTTCATAGTGATTGTTGTTTTAGTCAATATATGTAATATCTCTTTCCTAAACCTACACATTAGGCTCAATTTTTCTTTCTTCCTCTGATTTTAATTGTATTCCTGTGATATGACTCCTCTTTCCCCATTCTTTTCATGTTCTCTTCCAAACACTTTCCCTTCTCTTTCGCCACTTCCACATATTTGTCTTCCTACTCATTATTCTTCATGTTTAACAAGTCATTTTCTAACAAGTCTGACTTGTTTTCCCAATTGAATTTGTATGTAAGCTTCCCATTTCTCAATATTCTTCTGATCACATTTACCCCTCTCCTTCACCTTCCTCTATCACCATAATTTCCTTTTGTCATTTGTCTTCAATCTCTCTTCATCATCATCATCATCATCATCATCATGATCATCATCAGCAGCAGCAGCAGCAGCAGCATCATCATCAAGTTTTTGTGTCACCATCATCACCATATAATCAGGCTATATGAATGCAGTCTCCGTCACCAGCGCATAGCATCTTATCATGCACCGTCAACATCCTCATCCTCGCCATCGATCATGCTCATCCTCATTCCTAAAAACAACCAGTTGTGTAACCTGCCACATTTGCATAGATATCACATGAGCCCCTAGTATACATCACCACCATCACAAGTACCACACTCTATGACCACCAGGCACCACCACACCATCACTAAAACCACACCCACCATGCACCACCACCACCGCGTACACCCCACCATCACAACCACCACACCGACCATGCACCACCGGTCACCACCACCACCACCACCACCCCACCATCACAACCACCACACCGACCATGCACCACCGGTCACCACCACCACCACCACCACCCCACCATCACAACCACCACACCGACCATGCACCACCGGTCACCACCACCACCACCACCATCACACCACAATCCACCACACCACTACCACCACCACCACCACCACCACCACCACCACCACCACCACTACCACCAACACCACCAACACCACCACCATCACACCATCACCACACAATCCACCATCACCACCACCACCACCACCACCACCACACAATCCACCACACAATCCACCACACCACAACCACCACCCCTGCAGAGCTGAATACTGGACCCCTATTAAACTGCTGCATTCAGTATCGTTAAAATACCACCTCATGTTAGGCAGCTTGCAACTTCATTTGTTTTTATTGCAATCACCTAATCTGGTGACAAGCCAACACTATCTCTGGTCATGAAGTAAGCTCCTAGGAATTCCTTAGCTGCATGTATTTCAATCCAGCTACATCACTGTTTTTTTTATATTTGAAAAAACTGTGGCTGAAATGTTTAGCTAGAGTGGAGCAGAACTGTCTCCCAAAAAGCCCGGTCAGATTGTTTTATAATGAACTCGGCTGGGAGAGCAATCTGATTGATATGAAACCCTTTCTCATATCAATTGTCATTGAGCGATTGCTACAAAGGAGTGATTTCACTCAGCCCAGGAAATTTGGGTAAATAAAGGTTTAAAGATTAAAAATGTCTTTGTAGAGATAACTCTTTAGCCTGAAATGAACTTATTGAACTGTGCTATATTTGCTGAGAGTTCTTTTAGGCCCCCTCTTTGCACTTCTGGAGATTATATCACCCCAAGCACTGTGTATTTTCCCCAATCTGTGGGATTATTATATTAATGTGCTATATTAAAGAGGTGTATCATTATATTCATAGCATTATGACAGCAATTTGAACTTCTGCCTTTCACAAACCATATAAAGTAGCTCAAAAGCGATACACTGTAACTGTATTGTTACATTAAATATGTGTATTACTACTATAGAAACAACAGCAAGGATTGTATGTAGAGGTGAATGGCCGAATAATAAACCTATACCAAGGCAAATTGCACTTTTGCTTTCTGGCTTGGATCACAGCAAATACCTTTTTATGTAGCTATATTCATTATTAAGTTTAATTCTTTGAAACTCTGCATCTCTGAATCCTTACACCCATCAGGTCTATACATGGAAGGGCAGGGGGGCAGATATATTGCTGCATTGAATTTGCATTTTATTTATTTGAAACAGACTGGTCTATTCTTTGAAACTTCTTATCTCTTGATCCTGTAAACTTATCACGTTCATAATAGAAGGGAGGATGCAAATCTGCATTGAAATGCCAGTGTTACAGACTGGTCTATTCTGCATGTGAAACTTCATTCCACTGGATCATGTGAACACATCATGATGTTAACTATGATGTGGGTATATTCTTGAACAGAACTTGCATGTGTTTGTTAACAACAGATTGGTCTATTCTTTAAAACTTCTTTACCTACCACCTACCAATCATGTACATTAATCATGTTCATTAGAAGAGTCAAACCTGTCTTAGTGGCCACATGTCTATAGCAGCCAACCTGTCTATAGTGGCCACTAAAATAATTCCTTCAGAGAGATCAAGCGTTGAAGAACCTGTCTATAGCAGCAACCTGTCTATAAAGGCCACACTTTTTGTTTCATTTGGGTGGCCACTATAGACAAGTTTCACTGTATATTCTTGCACTGAATTTGCCTTTGTTTATTAAAAAAAAAAAATGGTCTATTATCTGAAACTACATGCCTCTGGATCCGGTTTACACATCTTGTTCAATACAAGGGTGAATATTATTTTAGCAATGAATTTACATGTTGGTCTTTATGTTTGGTCTTTATAATTTGAACCGATGCATCTCTGAATCCTGTTTACCTAGAAGGGTGCATTCTGTTTGCATTTCTAACAGACCGGTCTTTACTTCGAAACTACACAACTCTAAGTACTGTGTACCATCATGTTCAAGAGGTTTGCATTTTTGCATCGCATGTTTTTAGAATCTGGTCTATGGCTAAAATTATGCACTTTTGGATCCTGTGGTTACTAAATGTATTTACATCAGAACGGTGGATATATTTGTGATGTAATGAACTTGCATTGTTTAACATCCTGATTTGTAGGTCCAGACTCCATATTACATACCTTTGAAGATAGCCGTTTGCTGCAAGAACAACCCAACACACACCACACGTCACCCACACACACACATACATCCAAAGCTTAATCAAAACGCAGTCCCACTTTCAAATGTACACGGTCACAAGAAGGGGGTCACAACCCCTGGGGGTTGTTTCACCAAGCTGTTCGTAAGCTAAGAACGACTTGACACACGACTGGTGACCTTTTCTTCTGCTAAATCAAATTCTCATCAGATTCTCAATGATTTTGATACCCATCAGCTAAAGTTGAAATCTGATCTTTGTAAATTAAAATTCTTATTTAACAAGCATCTGAATACAAAGTTCATGATTTGTCAAATTTGATTTAAGAGTGTTGGAATTTAACTCCCACTATGTTAAAACAGGAACAAATTATTCCTCACAAGAAAGGGTCACCAGTCATGCGTGAAGTCGTTCTTAGCTGAAGGACAGTTTGGTGAAACCAAACGGTCCGCCATCTCTGGCCCAGTGCATGCAGCCACCATGCAGCCTCGATCACGCTACTGGGAGGAATGGAACACACAGAGGAGGCATCCACATGCACGGACAAACATACATGTCTACAAAAACACATCGTTAGCTCAGTCCCGCGTTCCATCAGCCTCTTGTATAAAACAAGTTTTTTTAATTTACCATGAAAATCACACGTTAATATATCCAATCTCTTGATTTCTGCAAAGCTTTTCACGCTCCTTTTGTACAACACACTAGAAGTTCCTGGTTTTGTTGTGATTGAAAACCAAGATTGTCAGTTTGTTTTTCGCACAAAATATGCAAATATCAAGCCTCTTTTATGCAGACAAATCCTGAGAAGTGTCTGGTGAAACTAAAAAAAAAAATCAAGATATGTTTGATAACTTGAGATTAAGATGAACTTAATCCCAAAGTATTATCTCAAGGTTATTTCGTTTTTCTTTCAGACACATCTATTTTTTTCGTTCAGTCTTTTGACTAGTGTGTGGGGCAACTGAAAAATAAAGCAAGTGCTACGTACGTATCATGGTTTTGGTATCACATACCCAACAGAAAAAAAGTTGTCTAAATGTCTGTACAATGATTGCCTATGAAATACATTTCTGTCCAAATCCAGTACCAAATTGCATGACTACAGTGCACTATCCCTGCTTGGAAAAAAAAATCCAAGCAGATTTGATACCCTACATTAGTGGGGTGCTTACTAAAACGAACGAAAAAAAATGTTTATAAAACATAGCTGTTTATTTCCTCTGGTAAAAAAATGGAATTGAAAATTGTATTGTCAACGGAATGTCTTCAAGTGGAATAGACCAATCATGTGTGCTCTGACTGACCTCCCGTGCAAATGTCAAAGGTCAAAGGTCAGTGTACTATGAAAGACAATGTCGGGCTGGGATTGGAGTATATATATAATATCAATAAATTAATCACGTACAAACAAATTCCTCTCTTTTGATCTAGGTACACCACACAAATTAAAGTCTCATAAAGAATGAGACTTTCTAAACCTAGCACAACTAGTTTTAAAAATAAAGAAAAATAAGAGAGAAAGAAGATGCACTTGGTTATTTGGAGGAGGAGGATGGGGAAAAATCTAGCAAGTGGCAACAAAATGTTACTTTGAAGAAAAAACCTCACAAGAGAAGGATAAGTTTCAAAATTCACAGCCTCACACTTGAGATAATACACAAACATATGTTGCAATGGACAGAAGTAGAGAATACATACCGAGAGAGAATACAAAGTTTTGAGACATTTCCGTCAAAGAGAATACGTGATCATAGTAAGAAGAGTCGAAGAGAAGAAAGGAGGACACGAGAGATTTTTCGCACAGTCTTGAGAGTTTATTAGCAGAAAACAGGAGAAAATAGAGAGAAAAAACATAACAAAAGGTAAAAATTGTGACAGGAGACAGAGAGGAAAATAACTCAATAAATGGCGGGATAATGAGAGAGTGGCTGGTGAGACAACAGCCGTGGGAGGTGAATGAGAGAAGCAACTCAACAACTTGTCACAACACGCGAGCATTACCAGGACACATCAACAGCACACCATCTTTTTTTTTCCAACGCGTTGTGCCAAAACTTTCACTCTTTAGTGCCCCTTCTGCTGTATTTCTGTGTCGTAAATCAAGCATACTTTGATGTTTGTGACACTCAATATGAGGTCTTTTGCGTTGGTAGGTGTGTTTGGTGGTTTGCGTGGATGTAGCGTTGATACCGGTCCTGGCAACTCTCTCGTCATACATAAACATTTCTGAAGAATCAGAGTTGTCCAAAGGAGAAGGCACACTCTCACGTTTTTCCCCGATCCGTTCACACAACCAGTGTATCCCCCTCACTGTCCAGAGCGCGGTAGCACAGCTGTGCTTACCATGCTGGCAGTGGTTGGGGTTGAGCTGGGTGCATCCTGGAGAGAGAGGCCGTGAGAATGTGCCCTATTTTAGTATCTCAGCTACACGCGTGGTGGAACAGCCAGATATCATGAAGTGGACAAGCCTAGCCAACACACGGCATAAAGTGGATAGAAGAGTGTAGCAAACGGGTCGATAAAGACACCCAAGAAGTGACGTCACCGCTAGTGGTATTCAAACTTCTGATTCTGAATCACTTTTGCGCAACCGCAAATGATATCAGAGCAAGTTTTTCTGGCAGGTTTTTGTAGTATTGCGCCAGGACATGCTTTGGTGACATCACACTCTGGTGCTCTATCAAACAGTATGCGGGGTGCTTCTGGTGTGTTCAGAAGAGATGAGTTACGTTTTAACAACAGTGTGAACACAGAGAGGGAGTCGACACAAAAATCATTAGAAGTATGAGGGAAAACTTTTCTTGCTTTAAAACAAAAAAACGAGAATGAAGAATATCAATATATAAATATATACACTTGAAGAAGGAGGCAGAAGGAGTAGAGTGCAAGTTTAGTCGACACTCGTCAGTTAAAAAGGAAAAGTGATGACAAAAACAAATCATGCAGCTGAACGCAAAACTCATGGGTTACAGGTGTTAAAAGCCGCAGAGATCAATGCGTCAAGACAGTTTTGCAGAATGCAGCACGAAGTGCGATGAAAACTGCAAAGCTATGGTGTTTGTGAAGAAAAAAAGGGGGAGAAGGGGATGAAAATTAGAATGAGAAAAGAAAATAATGAGGGGCCTCTCATAGATTTGTACAAGTCACACAGAAGATTAGAGATAACAGTCATACATACCCTATCACCAATGTTTGATTTAAAATCTTAGCTACTAAAGAGTACAATGATCTAACAACTACAAAAAACTTGATAGCTACGATATTATTGAGTGTCAACGGCTACAGAGTCACATGTATGAATACCACTGAGATAAGAAACATTGAATAATATCATGAAATCTGAAGAGACACCGAAGTTCACAAAGATAATAACTCTGGAAACAAAGAGAGAAAAATCAAATCCATGCAATAATCTGCCTCGTCGACAAGTTAAGTTACATCTGAGGCCAAAACTTGACACATTAAACCTCTTAGCATTGTAATACGATGACAATAAAGCAGACACTCTCTACAGTCAATTGATGATTAATGAAAGAAATCAAAGAGGGTATAAACACTGTGACACTCATCATAATTATCAGTACCATTACAAAAATCGACGCACAATTCAGTTTTCATCAAAATGATAATTTTGTCCAAAATGCTATACACATTGCAAGATCTGACCAATCGATCCATCTTTAATCTGCCTGTACATTTCTCCTCCTGACGTCGAACTTAAGTGCTCGTCTTTTCTTGTAATCATCTTTTAAAATGTATGGTGTTTGTATGTGCAAGAGGCTTTCCAATCCAAACAGTGCCCATCATTTTAAAGCAGCATTTGTCCATTTCTTAAACCCCTCATTTTTAAGGCACATTAATATCAGCCTACCAGTTCCAAGTTGAGTAGGAAAAGATCTCTTGAAAGATCACAGATGCTCTGCTCATTCTCACTCCCACTTTTATTCTTCAAAGTCGAAAAAAGAGCAGAGGTTAGAATTGACATAACAGTTGATAGATTTTGCAGATCAGGAGGAGAAATGCCGATTTTAAACTGTCAGATTCAAAACCTTAAAAAGAGATATTTTGTAGTTATGTTTAATCACAGCAGATTCATGAAAATAACCTAAACTACACAACATGAACAATTTGTCTTCTCTCTGAATATACACACATGAAGTGATACTTATTAGCTCAAAAGATGAAAAGTAGCTTTCTTATAGCAAGCAGTTTGAAAAATCAAGAATGATACATTACTGCACTGATTGTTATCAAAGAAGATCAGAGCCAAACAGACTACTATAGCAATGATCAAAGATATAGCCTCGAGTCAAATGATTTCAAGAAATTCAAAATGCTTATAGTTTGACAGAAAGATCAGCGTTGATTGTTGATTTTTTTTCTTTGCTCCAGCATTTATGTGATTGTCATCTTTTGAAAAGTTAAAACTTGATGCAAAATGGCATCCCTGTTCTTGAGCTTGCAATTCTTCAAGCTTTAGAAGAAAAAAAAATCACACTATCTTCATTTCTGTAAATACAGAATAAAGTTTTCAAATCATTGACTGTTGAAATCCAACATGTGCCTCGCTCAGTGATGAGTAGAAGAAAATGTTACCATGTCAACATGCAATACTTTCTGACCTCTGCAATCATACATGATGAAACAAACAAAAAATCGAAATGCAGAGTAAAGTACAGACTATTCTAGACACTGAAAGATATAAAACAGAAGGATATGCAACACATGTGGAATGTTGATTCTTAATTGTTATCTCAAAAAGCATGAGTGTGTGTAGGATTACGCATCCGTGTCTGGGCCACAATTAGCGCAAGAATCTTAGTTGACGAGTCACATGGTTCCGTGTTTCTCTTGCAACATTAGTAAGAATTATTGTAGCAAAAATATTTCACAGCAAGACACAAGTAAAAATTTTAAAGCTAATATCTACAACGTCAATATTTTTTTTTTAAAAGAATGAACTCATACATAATCCCAGCGATACGATTTAGAATTAGAGTAACGACTCAATTTTTTTTTACCAAGCACGAAGTACAAGAACTGCTCTTGGAGCATGCCAGAGATATAATGAAGTCAACGTACATGAGGAGAAGAATCTGCTTGAGCTACACCAAGGTGATTACATGAGGTCAAGTAATTCTTGCAATAAAATGAGCATGATTCACAAAATACATCAAGAAACTACTCGATGCAGAAATCCCAATTGTGACTTTCTTTGAAAAATAGCTCTGAGACTAACAAACAGAAAGAGAGATATGCAAGCAAAATCAATGAAATTTACACCACACCACAATACAATCAAGGGAAAAAAAAGGGAGTAAAAATCTTCTTACACCAAAAATTTCACAGAAAAAACAAACATGCAATTAATTTCAAATTTCATTCAATGTAACACCCATTGCAAATGTTGTGACAATCACATGAGCAATATATATCTCTCTCTCTCTCTTTCTCAACTCTAATCACTTTCTTTTTATCTATGTACAATTGTGTTTAGATAAGCCACCAGGGGGGGAGATAAACCAAAGCATCTCAGGCATTCCAAGTGCAAGAATAGCAGATTTCATAGAAACCCTTGCAATCCGACAGAAAGCAGGAGAGAGAGAGAACGAGCAAAGGAGGGAGGAGGAGGAGGAGGAGCGAGGGAGGGAGAGACAGGGACAGCGATCAAGTAAGGAATATTTCACATAGGAAAAGAATTGACTCTAGTAAGCTATCGTACAAAACCCTGTCAGCTTACGCACAGATGATGTCATGCTTTGACCACGCAAAGCCAATGCCTGGTATGTTTAAAAAGTCACATTTTCCCTCCAATACCATTACACTATTTACATCATCTTTAATAGTCCAATATTGCCATTTTTTCATATATCAACTCTAAAATTAAATGCGAGCTTTATCTCACAGAGAGTCCGATGACAGCTTGTCACAACACTTTAAACTTATTTTTAACATTGCATGATTCCACACATAATGGCACAAAGGGTGATTTTTTTTTTCTCTCTCCTTTTTATAATTTTTTCCCCCTCCAGTCAGCACAAGATGTTGACCTCATTGTGATGATTTGTGTGTATTTTTAAAAAGTTGTACTGGTCCGCGATTGGTAGATTCTTCCCTTCTTCATCCTCTGGGTTTGTCGTCGCTCTGCCCTCTAGATCTGTGCCTTTGAGAAGGATACCCGGAGATGATTCGATTCAGCCAGCTGGTAATTGTGCATTGCCTGACATGGAAACAAAAAAAATAGATTAGAAAGGCTTCCTGGTTATAATACTGTTTGATTTTTTTTTAAAGGGATAGTCCACCCTGAAATTAAAGTTGTTTTTAATAAAAGCAGGAACATGAAAGAGCCAAATTTGTGAAAGTTTGACAAAAATCTGTCCAAATACAAGAAAGTTAAGATCTTTGGAAATTGTCGTCAAACCTTCACTTATATTTTGTACAACAGGTTACACAGGAGTCGCACTGCTCCGTATCTTAGTGGGGAAGAGCCAGCCAGCAAAACAGTGGCCTCAGTAAAGAATGGGTTGATATATCACTTTGAGGCGATACCCTCACATGATAAAAGATCTCATAATCTCATGATTACATGATACAAGACCAAGCTGGTTAAATACAACATGAACTAAAAAAATAAATAAACTTTAATTTTGTATGTATTTTTTCAGCATTTTGTAGAGTCTGGATGAGCGTCAGGATGAGAAGACTTACAATAAGAGCATGGATAGCCTCCTCCACTGTGCTCATCTGAATCAGTGCCATCTTTCTGTCCTTCCTGTAAGATGCAAACACAACCAGATGAAAATAAATAATACAACAACATCATGATTTAGTAACTCAACCATGGCCCCGTTGCAGAAAATAAAGATATGAATATAGATTTTATACAATCATGTGAACACTTTGCTAATAGCAGAATACATCTCACCAAGGTACCAGGGCCCTGTTGCATAAAATACTGATATTACCTTTGCTACCAATAGCAACTTCTATGGAAACCTTGAATTTGATTGGCTGTTGAGCAATAGTACCACAGTAGTTACTATTGATAACAGAGTTACCATTAATGGTTAGTTCTTTGCAACGGGGTTCAGGTGAGTAAATAGACAATAAAAAAGCATCATGACTAAAGTAACCGAGCCACGCGAGTCATATAGAATTATGGAAATAGTTTGAGCTGAAATGCTCAAACACCTTGCCCTTTATAATTAATCACAGGATATCTTCCCACTTAAACGAGATCCATCTTCTTCATATAAACATTGGTACAATATGAATGTGCAAGAGAGAAGAAAAGAGGAGGGGGGAAAGATAAAGAGAGGGAGAGTGGGAGAGAAGAATGGAGAGAGAAGGATGAGAAGGAAACAGAAGTAGAGGGATACAAAGGAACAAGTGAACAGAGGAATAAAAAGAGAGAGAGAGATAGTGAGATTGGAGGGGGGATTTAAGGTGAAATGGCAACTTACAGACGAGCAAGGAAATTCATATGTATTACATGGATACTTACGGGAAAAACTTGAAGTTGGTCACAGTACCATGTTGAGAAAACGCTTCTTTTAATGTCTCTTCGTCGACAGTGGGCCTACAACAAGTGAAAGGAAAACATTGTTTTATATATCAAATTATGAGCCACCTCCCTTCATAGGAGGCACTGACAATGGGTTTACATTTGAAAGAGAGAAATTTGACCGAACGCAGTCGACTGGTATGCCTCCGCCCTCCTCACAGACACTCAAGTATTGCCAAAATCTCACACATTTAGTAAAATTTCATCCTCTAAAGCTATGACGTACATCTCAATTTAGAGAGACCTGTCGTATGTCATCATTGTACCACATTTGGTTATATATTCGGTCATATATTTCACCATTTGTCACATAAAAAGTAACATTTCACAGGATACTCACGGAATGTTTGAGAGATGCAATGTGGAGCTCGGTGGATAAATGTTGAGGAAATTCTTGGAGCCGGGCTTCTTGAAGCGGTGAAGGGGAGAGCTGCTGAAATCCTTGGTCAGGCCAGCGTCCTAGGTGACGAGAGGTAAAATGTTCTTACTGGTCAACAACCAGTCACAAATGTTTCAGATCTTACACTCTTAGTGACAAGTACAAGTGTCCATCATAGAGTAAAGCCCCCCACCCCCCCACCCCCCAAAAAAAAGAAGAAGAAAAAAATACATCAACAACTAATAAATGAATGAAAGATATAAAATGAAGCAGCTATTACGAGACCATTGAGAAGTCTCATTTTTAACAACTACAAACTGTAAATAGTTTTCGTACGTAATGTGTAAATCGTTGCTGCTTTCATGAGATTCAAAGCTTGTTACTATTCATGGCAAAGCAACTTTGCCATCACCATAACCTATCACATGTACAGCTTATAAAATCTTTATTGGTGCTCTGGTTAAAATATTTGATCCTAAGTTTATGAGGTCAAACTTCAGTTTCATCACAGAGAGGGTTTGTACATCTTGGTACTTCACTCACCGGCTGTCCCTCTTTGGGCAACTGGACTACTTGGTGCTTGGATGCCGTCACTCTGATCTGCTTGCCGTACAGCTTGACCCCAGACAAGTGCTTCATGGCTGGGAGACAGACAAACACAAGGAGGAGAGGAAAGAAACGTCAACCAAAATGCCATTGGAGGGATTGAACGCATGAGAGAGATGTGGCTGGCTCTTGTAACGTTTTAATCAAATTAATATTTTTGGCACAAAACTTTCCAGAATTGCTGTTTTCCCCAAAATGCTTATACATAATGGCAGGGGGAAAACAAAACCCCCAAAATGCATAAAAGAACCCTGGTAAATGTTAAAAGAGCCTCCAAAATTCCCATAGACACAATGTAGAATTGTAGCCAAATTGGCCAATGTGCTCAAAAAGGAGCCCCCGAAAATTTCGAATTAATTTTCCCCCTACATAATGGTATGTTTAACCTTTAATGGAATGGCTGCATTCATTAGGTGTTCATTCCTTGTTGTGATTGGTTGGAAATGATTGTTGAATTTGCATACCTAGTTGTGATTGGTTGGGATCACTCATCTGTATGAGGGCATTATCTCGCTTCTCGTACAGAATCTTCACCCGCTGCACGTCGCCATAGACACCTGAAAGTAGAGAGAAATGGACCAAAAACACAAAAAATATCAAAAAGTGCGTCAACTCAGCCGCAGGTGCATGAAATAAGAAAATAAAAACAAATACCAGGTACATTAACAACAATTATTTTCTCCACTTAGAACACGCAGTAAAAAATCCAAATATTGATTTTTGAAAAAGAACTTGATTCATGCATTCAGAGTTTAGAAGTATACGAGAAGAGACTAGTGAAATAACCAGTCAATGAATTAAGCAATAAGAAAAACACAAAAAGGCCAAGATTTAGTATAAAGGTTTCTTTTCTATTTTTTTTCTCCTTTAACTCATAATGAAATTATCCCTTTCATGCTTTAACTGTATCACAAACAAATACGTTCTTTAGTCAATCCACTCTTGGCGGAGGTGGTACACAACTGAAAATACACAGTATCTGATTTTTAAAATAATAAACACTTAATTACGGCATGCAGAAAATATGAAAACAGACATGCAATTCCTTGAAACGCCTTATTAAGAAGTTGCAAAGCATTAGTACACAAATTTAGTCATGAATTTGCTGTCAGCAGTCACAGCGTGAAAGATCTTTTTTTTTTTTTTTCAGGGTGGGGGGTCCTTCATAACGGTTTCAAACTTCATCTTTCACATTTGTAAGGTTAGGTTGGGTCAGAAAATTGATGGCCGATTTGCTTGTTTTTTGGTACAGTATTCACCACTAAAATTTGTTTAAATGGATCATGCACAGCAATCTAAGGACAATCACCACATCGAACAGGTACAAATTAAACATAGTACAGCTACCCACTAGAAAGTCATAAAAAGTCTGAAAATACCAGGCAATGAGTTCCAATTAGAAACAGAACATTCTGAAAAACTAATTTCCTCTTTTGATGGTTTGTGAACACCACACATTTGTAAAATTATTTCTTCTTTGTATGACTTTAAAAAAACAATGCACAAAATAATAAGCAATGAACTTCAAATTTTATTTTTCAAGCAAACAAATGAAGAGAACATCATAAATTACAAAAATATATATATATATTTTTTAAAATTCCCAAATTACCCCTCCTTCTTCATACCATTATGTGTTTCAAGTGGGAAATTATGTACCACGCTTTTGAAGATTTTACATAAAACATATACTTAAGCAAATGTGGAAAAATCAAAATGTGTACATGGCAGATCCAGATTGGAAACAAATTTTAAGATAAGTGTAGGTTGACTGGACCCATATTTAGTCAATAATGATGGGTACCTATCTCAAGAAAATAAAATAGTGCTGATCTATTCAATGGCATATCTTTAAGGGGGAAGGACTAAAATCAATCAAAAAGGTTTTAAAATGTACTTCAAGAATGACTGGCATGGGTTTTATTTTGATTTGCGACCAAAAATCATTCCACTGATATGACAAATGATTGCACTCCCATGATACCAATCAGACATACAATAGATCATACGACCAGTTCCACTTTGAGGCCAACATATTCCAAAACACAGTTACTTTAACCCGCTCACGACAAAGGCCATTAAAGATTAACATGCCCCAATTTAAAGAGGAAAATATGATTTGGTTTACAAGCTGGCACGAAATATGATTTTGATCACACTGATCCCAAAGTATTGAATTCTAAATAAGAAAATCAAGGTACACAAATATAATCCAAAAGCATGAGATGTGCCAATTTGGGAGCAAATGTGTGGTGTTATGCATTCAAACATCTTGTCAATTTCAGTGGTTGAGTGCTTCAATTGCAAATATTTCAAATCAAAACATCATAGCAAACGGAAAAACATCTGATAGAACAACAAAAATTGGAAACATCTCATGGAAAAAGTTCTGGTGTGGTTATGGTCATACTCACATCAATAAACCGAAAACCAATATTTGATGGGCATTGAAAGATGCTTATAATACTTTTTGCCCTGTGCCTGGGAGTCACTTAAAACATGTTTAAATGTTTTTCTAGAAGCATTGACAAAACAATATAACATCTGCCCGGTTCTGAACATGGGGCTCCCTGGTTTTAGATGGTAAACTGCATGATTATACGCACTGGTCATGAAAGGGTTTAAATCAGAAAACAACTAAAAAACGAAAACAAAAGAGATTTAAAAACTTAGGTGTATGATGAAGTGCATACCAAAAAGGGTAAAGAGGGCTTGAGGCGTGACCAGCTATAATGCAGAGATGGAGGATGCAACAGCGAAGAGGGCACAGCGAACGGATGAGGAACGACAGAAGAACAGACGATAGGTGTTTTTGTTTTATTGGAGGGAGAGAGAGGAGAGAAGAAAATGTGAAGTTAAAATAAAAATAAATAAATATATATATATAAATATGTATGTAAACATGATCAAATTGTTTCACAAAAAATATAGATTAATGTTTTCTTTGAATTTGTTCTTGTTTGGGTAGAGATTGGTTTCAGATTGGGTGAAGATAAGATGCTGAAGGTTTTTGGTTCAGAGAAAATATGAAATTGAAATTATGGAAAAATAATTGCCCATGTTTTTTTTATAGACTTGGAAATTGGTTACATATTGAAAGAACAAAGCATTTCTAGCACCAGGGAAAGAACGCTGCTCCCAAAACACGTCTTTTCTGACCCCTGGAAGAAGAAGTTCTGTCAGGATAGATCATGCACTGAAAGATCACTTAGTACTCTGCTTGGAGTGGATTTTTCTTGGTCTGATACCACGAAAGAATATTTCATATGGAGCATGTATAAACAATCAATGGTATTGCAATAGTCCCAGACTGCCACACTGGATAAAGAAATTGTGTTATATTTGCCAGAGCCATATACAAATGGAGTTTCATGTCCCACAGAGTTTGGATACTCAATGCATATTATAAAGGAGTTAAACAAACTGTGAATGAGACCTTTTAAACATACGTCACACCCTGGAAGAACAGATGTTTGGTAGTCAATTGACATACATGTACATCACTATAAAAGTAGAGAATATATTCTGGAGATAATGATAAATTAATTCTTTTCTATCTATATCATAACAGTCGTTTTGAAATATCAATAAAATGTTAGGCTATATCACATTTTGATTACACTCATTAGGTACAATTTGGGTGGTTTAATAAAATCTAAATTTCACACACAATCTAATTTTTTTCTTACTACTTTTTTAAAACAATATTAAAGTAAACTCCAAATTAATCATCAGTTTAGATTTCGTGAAAAGTCAGGGACAGTAGGAATGAAGATGCCAGGATCTGTCATCATAGCCCAGTGGTTCCAATGTTGTCACAGGTTTGGATCTCGTTTGATTTCAACAATTTTTATCATTTTGAGATTCTCCACCAGATAAGGCTAGGATCTGTGGTCACGGCCGAACGACTCGGCCATTATCACATGTCCAGTCATCTTGATCACTACTACCCCCTTAACTTTAAACACTCAAACTATGTTTTAACTGGTCTTCAGAATACAGATGCATTTCTAGAAGCAAGGAGCTACAGGGAGGGAGGGGGATAAGATCTCAAGTAGGACATTAATACTAGAAGCATACAATGGGGGGAGAAATTTGAAAAAGGTTACAGGAGCTGTCAGGCTCTTCCTACTAAGTCATTTACATGTATTCAACAAAGCGGCAGAAATATTTGCTAACTTCTTTACATGATTGCTGCAATTATATTATATTGAGTTCATTAGTCAAGGACTTCTATCGTTTGACATTTCAAAACATTAATCGTCTTTTTATAGCACATTATACCATAAAATACTTTAAGACTATTTCTACATAGTGCCTTCTCTTTCTGGAGACAAGATCTGTAAGTTAGACAGTGTTTCGTGTTGGAGATCAAATTGACGCACTCACACTGGGTCACAAAATGCTGATTCTTGTTGTCATTTTGGTTCGTTTGAATCCCTTCAGTCCCATAGACAATAATCTGTGTTGTAATTAACAGTGAACTATCGATGTTTGGTTATGAGAGGTTGAATGGGGTAGTCCATTCCTGGCACTTTCAAGCCACATTTAGGAGCCTTTCAACAAGATACGGGGGTGCTTTCTAATGCCAGCAGTTTTACAAGAACCTCGCTTTTGTTTAGTCTATGATTTGTCCCGGCTGTTTCAGCCACACACTCGGGGAGCCCGTTTAGGTAGTGACAGAGGATGGAAGGTCGAGCTGACGCCGCTAGATGGGACTTACCTCTGGGGTGAGGTTACTGACGAGGATGACGGAGGAGCCTTGCTGCATGTACATGCCCGGTAGGCGCAGACCCTGTGCCTGGCCGGGTAAGGCCGATAGGCCAGCTGGGAACCCGGGCATACCTGCATAAGGACCAACAAAGCGCAAAGTACATGGAGACAAATACAAGGTGAATCTTCGGGATAAAATGGAGAAAGGTCCTGCCTCTGAGACCAAAAGGAAGAAAAATTCAAGAAATGTACCTATAGATACAATAAATCAAGACGAATATCATGCCTTGTGTGATATAGACAGTAGTCTGGCTTCATAACTGCTATGAATGAAATTTACACCAAATCTAACCACTTTTCAAAATAAAATATCAGTATCTGGAAAAGATAATTCTGTGCCATGCTAGTCATTCTAACAACCTATGCACTAAATATCTTATTCTCAACCTTAAATAGTTATTGCCCAATCATTATTTAGTGGTATACATGTTCATGTTTGTATACTATTTAGTAAAAATTCAACAATTTGTTCCTCTGATGGTATATTTTAGTGAACATTGTGAGCATAAATGAAAGGAAGTACATAATGAGGATAAATATCATAACATGATCATAATTATTGTTGCAATATTTATAAGTAGCAATAATAATAATAATACGAACAATTGTGACTAGAAGCAGTAGTAGCCACCACAACAATTTCAATATTAACAATTCCAGTACTACACCTACTACTGCTACCACTACTACTGGATAGTCTAAGAGGCAGACAAACAGATCACCATTCTAGCGGTACCACTCACACCACAGCAGACAGGGTCAAACTCCAGTTAAGTTTAGCATAAGGGCCCTGTTGCATAAAACTCACAATTGACGGTAACTTTGCTACCAATGGCAGCTTCTAAGGAAACCTTGAATTTGATTGGCTCTTGAGCAATGTTACCATAGTAGTTACCATTGATGACAGAGTCGCCATAAGTTTTAAGCAATGGGGCCAAGAACAAGAGGACAGCAGTGAGCGCATGCAAGGGGGAAATGTGAGGGGTCAAAGGTTAGAGTAAGCTAAGCTTTCAGGTTGGTTATAGATATGGTAGTAGAATTGGTAAATACACAGCGTAAAATACAGAGGAGCTTTCAGAGGGAAAGGAATACAAATTACATAATGATTAGATGTTTTGTGGTAATTCGAGTGTTCAATGACATATTTTTGTACTTTATATTCTTAATTAAAGTGATACATTTTGCAGATTAATATGTATTTATGAGCTGCACAGCACACATTTTAATGTTTGTAACATATACAGATTTGATAGTTTCAGCATTCCATGGTACTATTAAACAAATATAGACAAAGCTGTCTGAAATATGTTTTTCAAAATTTTCATATATATGTATGACAACTGGTGGTAAACATGAACATTACATTAAAAGAAATGTACATGTAGTATACAGCAGATAGTGATACCACTTGGTTATATCAAGCACTTGCATATGATCCATAATTATGTTTTCTGCATTTAACGATTCAGATGTCAATGAGCAATGCCTCTATTTAATTGTGACCAATCTGCTAATTACAACGTGTGTAAACTTGGATTCAGAAGGAGCAGAGAGCGAGAGCTAGATGAGGAAGGGATTCTTGACAGAGGAAAGGATGAAGAGAAGGATGGAGGGACAGAAAAGGAAACAAGAGAAAGAAGAACAGCAATAGAAAAAGGAGAATCAGAAGGATGGAAAGTGAAGTAAGGAAGAGGAGGAAAGGAGTGGGAAAAGGGATAGCAAAAGAGGGAATATGATAAATAAATCAATGTACTCAAAGTACAAGGATAATTAGGTAGAATTAAAGAAAATCAGTCATGACACATTCCTTGAAGAAAACAAAATACAATTATTACAAGCTTAGAAGAAGACATAAAGACATAAAATAATGCAGTCAGAAAACATGAGACTGTTTTGAACACGCAAAACTGTCACATATTTCAATGAGATTTGCTTTATAATTCACATGGCAGTGAAAATAAGTGAGAAAAAAACATGGAAATAGAAATGACAAAGAACAGACTCCTGTTTCCACAGGTCTTTGGATCATAAAGCAGACAGAGTTTTCTCCTGAGACAAAGACAGACAGTAGAATGACCTCAGCGAGTCAAGGAAGGCATGCACTAAAGAAGTCCACAAACACCTAACCCAGATAGGGAAGAGAAAGATTCAAGTGAACACTGGAAGAGAAAAGGGAGAATGTCTTAAAAGTGGCACATTTCATTTCAAACACTTTCAGAAAAAAAATCTCAGCAAAAGGGAAAGAAGTGGAGGAAAAGATATCAGATGAGATGAATAGGCACCACATGAGAGACGCGGAAGAGATCTTCTGGCTAAAAGAGATGAGGAAAAAGAAATGAAAGAGTGACAGAATTAGAACTCAATCAGCGGATTGTAAGGTCATAGCTGTTTCCATTGAACGCATCATGCGCTGCTGTGCCTACTGTATTTTGTTCAGGCCAAGCAACAGAGGAACTCAAGTTCCCTGCGATTTATTTGCTGCCGGCATGCCATTAGAAAAGCACAAGAAAACCATTCATAAACCACACTAAACCCAAAGCACAGTGACTAATAATAGAAATGATGCATCACAGAAGTGGGAAATCAGAGTCTATATGCTCCCTGAATACATCCGTAAAAGTAACGAAGTATTTTCTTCAGGGAGAGAAATTTGAAAATGACTTATACTGTTTTAATTGAGCTTTGTATTTTATATTGAAGGATGCCATATCAAAACAGACTTCGAGCGGCAGGCACAGAAAAGGTGACCAAAAACCTCAGAGCTAGAGAGAGAAAAAGAGAGAGAAGCAGCCAGTTGAGGAAGAAAAGTTCTGTTCATTCTTTGATATAAAGCAAAGGCTTAGAGAAGACAGAAGAGTTGATAACACTTGAAACGGTAGTACTACAATAGCAACACTGTAAAAGAAGAAGTCATAAAAACATGGCAAAAGGCTTGTCACAAAGGAGTACGTTTAGGAAACCAGAGCCCATAGCTGCAAGATTGAATCATACAGAAGTGAGGAATACATAAAACTGAGTGAGCGAAACAACCACTCTAGTGCGAAGTCCATGAACAGCAATATAAGGGGATGGATTAAAGAGTTGTAAAAGTTGATAGAAGAGATGAATTGAGTGCACAGGTGTACAGCCGTGTGGAGAGTAAGTTGAGGAGTTTTGAAGGCTACACCCTTTCTTCTATGTTAGGAGAAAAACACAGGGAGAGAAAGAAAGAGTGAGTACTTGAGCAAGGAGGAAGAGAAGAGTTTACAAACGCTATTATGTAACCAAGTACCTGCAGCTCCCGGATGGTACCCTGCCGCCGCGAGCGAGACCGGCGTCGCGGCCGCGAAGGGGTTCGCGTGCCCCGCTGCCGCGTAAGGCGATATAAGGCCGGCTGCCCCACCTAATCCTGAAAATGGGGGTGAAGCGGAGGGGGGGCGGGGGAAGTACATGGGGGGGGAAAGGGGTGAACAGAGAGTACACGTATGTTAATCCACTGACAATGATATGGCATAAGCAGGGGGGGGGGGGGGGTGTTGTGTGCCGTATGCCGTGTGAGAGGCAAGGAGAAGTACTGCAATGGGCATCAATCTGTTGTCTTCAGAAACAAGCTTCCATTCAATTTTGTTATCCAATATGAATGTTGAGATTTTATTCAAATTCAGTCCCTAATTCATAGACATTTTCTTGCAATGTCAGAGGAAAATAGCTGTGGAAGTGTAGTGCTTTCACTCTCACCTCTTAAAAAAACAACTCTTGCAGGATACCACAACATCTCATTAGTTGGAGAGGACATATTTATTTCAAGCATTGAATACAGAATGATAAAATTGGAAATATATTGATGCAGAATCTACATGTGCAAGGCAAATTGTCTTCAACTCAAAAACTAATGAAAACATGATGATGAGTGACTGGGAGGAGATGTCACGGCACATGATCTACCCCTACACCCTATGATAGCTGCTGGGGTTAAATGATGGTGATGCAGTACTGCTCCGTTGCCATGAGAAACAGGAGGATAGAGACAGAGGAGGAAGAGCAGAGGAAGGTGGAGGTTAGCACAATGCACACGCAAATGGACACACTTGTATCCAAGCTCCAGCTTTCTTGTTAGAAACAAAAATAATATCTTGCATTCTTGAAACCAAGACAGACAATATAATCAACAAAAGTATGGATTCAAACTTCCACTATCAAAGAAACTTTGCGCATCATGCGTATCCATACAGTAGATACTTCATTCCTTTGATGGCTTTGTGATGGCATCTGATAACAACTTGCAGGAACTAAATGTGTATATATTGCTCGCAGGTAACTGTCCTTATACCTGTTTCTCCTGCATGTGTACATGAAATACATGATGCACTTTTGGATGATCATATACTACCATTAAGTCCATAACCGCCCACCCCCCTGTATTATCGGATTAATCTTGTTCATCACTGAAAAGGCTTTTTTGTTCCAAAAAAGATGAGGGTAAAAAAAAAAATTCTCCATTAAAATCTAGTTTGGAGTGGTTCCTGAGTATGTGTGAGTGAGTGTTGATACTGGTAGCTATAGAAACGGCACTATGCTGGGGGGTAAAGCGTGCGATAAGAGGCAATTAAGCTTTGCAAATGTCACATGTTCACTTCAAATAAGTACTTTAAATCTACCCACACATCATGACATAAACACCGGTAATAAAAGGTCTTAAAATCTGTAGACATGAACTTTATGGTTTGCCTGGTTTATAGCAATTCCAAACTTCTACAAAAGTGATTGTGACAAAACAATATTTTGTAAATCCATAGATGATGGATTACATCTATGTACAAATATCATTCCTCATTTTAACCCACCCTCCTACATTTCGTTGGTTGAAGTACACTGTAGGTAATAAAAAGCATTCTTTACTATATACAGCGAATTACACCAAATATCCTACTGTGCTCATGTTTATCTCCCTCATTTGTGCATGGTTTATTAGTACCCGCACTTGAATACAATTGATGGTTGTTACATTTATTAGCGATTTGTAATTTTCTGATTCATCATAATGCAGTCATTGCTGGCAGAGCTATCCTAATGAATGCACAGATGCTGGGAGATAGAATGGGCTTCTCTTCTCTGGTCGTACAATGATTCCAACGCAGTATAATAACACCACCACCACCACCATACCAACCCATAGCAACCCCTCTCTAGACCCTGGATGGTATCATCAGCACTGGCTGAGAAAGAGCTCTTTTTATACACTCGGGAGTATACAAGATGCCAAGGTTTTGGAGCACTTTGCAATTATTGGTGGTGCTGAAATTTTAATGTCCTTCGGAGTGATAAAGTGCTGCTTATTTCCACCATACACACAGACACAGAGAATGAATTGTGATTAATTAGCAAAGTGTTCCCAACGAAAGCGTCTATTTTTAGTTAGTCGGTGCTGATGCAACTTTGGATGTATTAAACTTATGGTGTACGTATGGTGTACTATTTTCTCCACTGCTATAGATCTATCCGCATAGGTTTTCAGCATACAAACCCAAGAGATTAAACTGACTGAAATCCCACTTTACGAGATAAGCTAAGGAAGGAGTACTCTGCATATCCAATCTACACATCGCAGCACTGGTTGGCTTGCAAGTATAGATATCATCAAAATCATACCAGCTCTTCATATTGTTTTGGGGCAAGAATCACGAGTGTCCCTGGTCTCTGGCTAGGTTTTGCTTTTATATTTCAAACGAGTATTTTTCCAATGCAAGTTTCTATCTATAAAGTACTCACATACACATAACATACACATGCACACATGACCGGTAGATCCTTTCAATGACATCCACATTTGTCAGAGCGAACTTGCCATAATGCGATCCTAAAATCACGCTCTCATGAACATATCAACCTGGTAAAGCTAAACTCTGTGTAAGCAAGTCCTCCCATTTTTGCACCGGTACTTCACACACATGCTTATACCGGTGTTGGTTCTTGTTTAGGACTTACATGTAATTGGTTAACTAAAATCACAAATACGTCCTTTCACAATCTTGCAAAGAGCATTGGGAGCAGGGGGAGGGTAGGTGTGGGGGTGGGGGAGGTTGCACGGGCGGGGACAGGGACAGGGATCTGAGCGCAAACAAATACCGACAAGATGGGGGGGGGGGGGCGACAGGCACATTCCAGCATGCATCCTGCGATGGTGATCAGTCCAGGTTCAATGTCATCATGCAAATCACCATGGCAACCCAACTCATAGGTCGCACAATATCAACCAACCAATCAGCCTAGTCGGGAGACGCGTTAACAGGAAATGGCATCGATGCGACATCTGGGACAAGGCTTCACAGCTAACTAGCTCTGCCACATTTTGAAAGTACCATTCACGGTATTAAGGATTTACGCAAAGGTTAAATATAAGGTTGACTTTCAAACAGTGCAATGCTTGACATCTTCAAAAGCTCTCCTGTAATATCTTGCTAATAATCACCAGATGTTACATATTCTTTGGTTAATTGGGAGAGGGGGGTAGGAATGAAAGTGAGCATTGCTCATGCAACAGTTAGGGAAGTTATCCTCCTGAATATCATGGGGATTTCTATTGACTTTGGAGATACGTCACAGGGGGCTGCTGAAATGTTGTTTCATGGAAGGGGGCGGCAGGGAGGGGAAGGTAAACATCACAGCCGTTTCCAACTATTTACACCTAGGATAGACAAGATGAACACTCCCTCGAGTTGCCCCAGGCTTACCTAGCATGGCAGCTGTGCTGGGGTCCACTCCTGTGAGCCCGTCACCCTGAGGGAGGTCACAGGTGTAGTCACGACTCTTCTCGTTGTTGTACTTGACGCTAAGGTTGGTCAGCTTGGAGAAGTCGATGCGCAGGTGGCAGCAGTTGTTGTAGATGTTCTTGCCGTCAAGCTCCTACGTGAGGTGGGCAAGAAATGTTGGAGGGTTGTGGCATGCAACATTGCCTAACACAGATACAAGCTTCATTTGTGCCTAGACCCAACACATCATTAAAAATGAATCGTTGAAAATATTCTCGCTGTAAAGCTTTCATGTATATGTGTGCTTACAGTAAGAAAAGTTATAAAGCCACCCATTGTATCGCAGGGTTCTAGTTCTGAACAACATCAATCAAGAAAGAGATTCACTGGTCTGATATTCCTGAATGGGCTAACATAATTCACTCTTCATACTACAACATAGGATACAGTATGAACTGTATTTTTGGCTTGGCAATAAGTACATCAAATCACCTTCAGTCGATTTATCAAATAGTCTGTTGAACCTAAAGTCCAAATAAAATATATAGGTTACATTTCCTCGGAGCAACCTTTTCGGTTTGGCGTAAGGTTTTTTCTTCTCACAATTTTGTATTGCAGAGCTCTTCTTTAACTTTCTGAGTCTATCTATAGCTCTTTGTGTATTGCAAAATTATAATAAGATCAGAAGAGGCTTTACTTACAACTTTGGCGAATGTAGCTTGTGAGGCTTGTGAAAACTGCACGAGGGCCTGGAACTGACCTGAAGGGGTGACGAGGAAAGAAAACACAAACATTCCTTCAAATCTTGTCATTCCCATGAGGCATTTTGCCCTGGTACCTGAAACCCATTTCTGTGATTGTTTGCAGTTACGTATTCTATGTTAAAACAATTGTGAAGTAAATAGCTTTCTAAACAATTGGTATGAGATCTAAAATCCCTTTCGTTCTTTTATTCAAAACAATATTCGTTCTTAGGGGGCTTATTTTTCAATTTGGAGGGCTTTTGTTCCTCTTTTAGGGGCAAATTTTAGTCTGAAACATGGTTTTGCTGTTAAAGCATATTGATGACAATCTTTAAGGGAAAGAATTTTTGAGTCAGTCCCCTTGCCAAGACTGTTTTAGAGGGTATTTAAGGGCACCACAGATGACACGATCTGTTTAATCATACAACTCTGTGACTAGCTAAATCACAGGACCCGGTCGTTGGATTTGGGTAACAAGGGGATGTCACATTTCCAGCCATAACCCCGTATGACCGCACAATCCTGTCAAAATCGTGTCATCTGCAGTGGGACGTAGACACAGCCGTGGATGGATTACACGTGGGGCCCTCACCGCTCTTGTTGAACGTGACGATGCGGAGCACGGTGCCGTACTTGCTGAAGATCTCGTGCAGCGTGTCGACGTTGATGGGGTAGGTGACGTTCTCCACAATGACCCTGAGGATGGTGTTGACCCCGCCCCCGGTGTCGGGCACCTTGGGGTGGCTGGACGACTGCACCATCTGCTGCTGGAACATCGGGTGCTGCTGGGCCGCCTGCATGGCCACCTGAGACGCAATTTGCTGCGGGGATAACGAGAGGAGGGAGCCCACATTACTCTGTGAACAGTCATTAACTAATCACATCTGAACTTGACTTCATCGTAGACAAAAACATAAATTTGCAGTACAAAACGATCACTTGAAACAGGGTAAGAGTTCTGGGCTACCACAGCCATGTTGTACATAAGTTTTCAATTATTGTAACTAACCATAAATGGTAACTACCATGGCAGCAACAGCCAATGAACTATCATTACAACACATGTTGCTATGGTAGTTACCATTGATGGTAAGTTGCAATAGTTGAAAAACTACACACAACATGGCCCAGAGAGGCAATTGCTGTGAAAGTGGGGAAGGGGGAGGGGACTTATCACCCACAAACCTTGCATATATCAGAACTGCACTAATTGGGTAGACATAAATTTCAGTACACTTTAGTCACTATAATCAAGACAGCTTGGCATCTGGGCAATATTTAAGTTCTTAAAATCATCACCTAGTTCAAATGAAATACCCGGTAAATATATGTTTTTATCCCAAATATTCTACAAAAAGTCTCCAGGTAAGTGAATGACACACACGCTTTTTTGCGGATAATTCCCATTTATAACAATCTCGGTGCCGCTTGTCGGACTACTCACTGGAACAGAGTATGCTTGTTGGAAATATGCATTCATAATGGTGCGAAGCCAGTAGTCACTATATTCAGCACTGTCAATTCCGATTAACATCCAGGATAAGAAAAATCCACCACATTAGCATTTTATGCCTTAGAAATGCTTCCAAACGTTCTTATTCCATGCTCCGGGCACAAAGTCAAAATGAAATCCAAAAGGTAAAAGGTATTTTTGTATATCCCCTTCTTCCAAATTATGCGCTATCTTTCTCGCGAGAACAGGATATGAAATCGCTCACGCGGAACGACACAGAATGCCGATTGATGCAGTATGTATTAATGCAAGCTCACTGTGAGGCCACTGGGTAGGAATGATTGGTTTAGAGGTCCGATGTGAGGTATGTAGAATGATCCTCCCCTGTTACAGCATGGAAGGCTTGGATTGCAATGAGGCCTAGACACCATGTCATACATCCTGTATATGCGCTTGTATTTGATCGCTAGCGCCCCGATACATTCTATGGACAGTCATTAACTAATCACCTCTACCTATGAAGTTATGAACTTTGCATTCATAGCACCAATCAACTAATGCACTTTCCATGACATAGTTACAGACAGTTTTATCTTGAGCACAAAAGGAGATCCGAGATGAATTTATGATGATGCGGAAAACCAACCGTTAATGGTTCCTCATTCCGAAATGATAAATTATGGATTGACAATGATGAGTAGATGTATTGATGTAAGTGGGTTTCCCCGACATTTGATGTTGGATCATTTGACGTAAAAGAGTTTGAATAGCGATACCCCATCCCCCCACCCCCTCTTCCATCTCTCCTCTTCCCCATTTAAGAGAAGGTATGCATCACTTGAAAACAAGGCGCCATTTTTCTTTCCATGCTTACGCATCGTTGATCAAAACGCCAAGTAACAAAAATCTATTTTTAAATTTGCTTGCACGCTTACTCACAAATGAATGCAATTCACCCTTTTACTCCACCTGCGCCTTGTGAATTAATGCCCACAGTTAAAAGCATATAATGTGTTTTCCCCATCATTTCACCTTAAGTCTCCCCCATCCAACACTTCATTCTCATCAAAGCAAAGTAAGAGGAAAGTGTTTTCTGACTCCTACTGATTTTTTTTTTTTTTTGGTCCTGTTTATCCGTCAGATAAAAGAAGCACTTTTCAAATCTCATACTTCATAATGAAATGGACAGCGCCTGGCAGTGCAATGCCCATAGCTTCATGATTGGGGGAGGGGGGGGGTATATCCTGCATACAATATTTTCATTTAAAATACGCTATTACTGTTTAATCTATCATTTTAAGGCATTGTATATTTGCTTTTTGCCAGGCAATCATCAATACGGACCATTCTTTGTCTGACAAGGTTAGAGCTTAAACTGTCTCTACTGAGTTTTAATCCTCTTTCCCATAAGGGATCAATTTGCTGTGAAGTTAATACGCTCCAATTGCCTGCATTTGATCCAAAAAGTCCCTACTGCCGTATACAACAATGGTGTTCCGCAAAAGGACTGGAGATCATTTATAAATGGGAATTCATTCAATCGCCGCTTTCAGAGCTCGAGCTACCGAAGTAATGTGCAACAAATGGTACGCCTATGACTAATCAATCAACACAATGAGGATATTCACAATGCAGCGAATGATTCTGGAATGGTGCTGTTACGCTACAACAAAATGAAATGAATAGGGGAGGGATGCGAGAGGCTGCCATGTACGTGTACTGTAGGTGTAATGCAATGAACACTTTAATCCCCACTCTCATACAGTAGATTTAGCCTATAAATGGCATACTTCCCAGGCCCGTTTCAAATGAATGACTCACTACCAAAACCAGTACCACTCGGAGCTCTCGCCAGATTTCGTTTTATGCATGATGAGACTTTCTGACAAAGTCCCGATTTGCATGCACTATTGTGCAATATTTGCACACAAATCAGAGCTACCAACATTGAAATTCAACAATCAGGAAGATTTAAGGAGACAATGACAATGATCTATCAATCAAGGAAATTGGGTGATGTCATAAAATCCAATACAGTAATATTGCTATATTTTCAGGGAGTCTCTTGCAAAATCGGGGAGACTTGGCAGCTCTGACAAATGCATGTAGCTCAGAAAATGTTTGCAAATAGTATCGTTCTGCCGATAATTTCTGCACATGAATTCAACACTGACGATGACGACCATACCTTTAACAGTATGGAGAATTCTCCCCCACCTCTATCTAATGTACACACACACACGTACATGTGTGGGACATACCATTTGTATGAAGATAATTGCTTGAAGTACCCACAGCGACCCACACACAATACATAACACAATGAGATACAACATACCAGGTATGAAACTTTACACCTTCCCCACAAAAAGCACACATTATACAACCAAGTACTTTGAAATCGGTGAACTAATATGAAACAAATATTACAACATGGTTACAACCAGGCCCTGTATTTGATATATTGAAACACATGAGACCTGAAGGGTCCATTTTATGTTAGAAAACTGATTTATAAATGTCAGCATATATTGCGCTACTGAAGCAGACAGCTTCTGCAAGAAAGAAGTGAAAATTGCTGAGAAAACAGATCAAAAGTATATAAATTTTGAAGGCAAGATTGAAAATTAGTTGGTAAATTGAAAATAAACACAGAAACTGATACAGAGAGGGCCAACAATGGTTTGTAAGTCAATCAGAAATTCAGAAAGCTTCAGAAATGTTTAGGTTACAGACCTTTTGAAAGAATTTAAGAGGTAGTAATCTAAATGGGGCATTCTCAAGAAATGATGGAAAATACAAAACAGATGAAATGAGAGAGTACAGTAAATCATTAACAAAGAATATATGTTACCAATCACAACACGACCGTACACAAATTCACTGACAAAAATGTGAAGAAAAAGGGCAAAAGATTGCTTTGGCTCCAATTGCTCTTGCAGCTTTACATAATTTCTTGTTGCAAGTCTTTGGTATAAAATGTTTTAGCCACATTCTATTCCACCTTTTTTTTTTTTAGAGAACCAGAAATGGCATTGAAATAGCAATTGATCGCCGTATTGCACATAACTTTTCAATTATTCAAATGTACCGTTGATTGTAACCGCCATGGAAACAACCCATGAGCTCTGAGCAATTTACTGTTGCTTCAACGGATTGGAAGTTATAATCAACGACAAGTGACATTAATTGAAAATCTATTTGCGATGAGTTAATCCTGGCTTCGTGATGATTGGTCACACATAAAAATGAGAAAATGTGAGAAATATAATGGAAAATATAAGACTGTGCAGTAGTCAGTATATACATCAGAGAGGTACAGTAAATGAGAAAATATATAGAAAATACTGAATAGAAACCAACAGAGATGGTATTGGCGTCCAGGTTAGAAGCTCCGGAGGATGAGTGCAGAGGAGGAGAGTCTCGGAGACCGTCGCCATAGCCACCGCCGGTAGAAGAAGAAGAGGACATGGGGTGGTCCCCGCTACCAGAGACAGAGTAGGAGGGGCCGGAGGAGGAGGAGGTGGAGGTGGAGGAGGAGGAGGTCTTGAGCACGGCGTGCACAGCGGCCAGGGCAGCCTGCACGGCCATGGCCTGGGGATGCGGTAACCATGGGAACAGCAGTGGTGGTGGTGGAGGAGGAGGTGGTGGTGGTGGTGGTGGTGGTAGGAGTTTCATAATACGGTAAATGATGCAGTGGCAGGATTTTGCAATAGTGGTAGTGGTTAAAGATATATTTTTTATCATTAGGGTTGGGGTTCATGTTGAGTGTTGGTGATGGGAAGAGCGGCAGTGGTAGAAGTGGTAAGGATGGTGAAAGAGGGTAGTGTTTTGTGTCAGTAGTGATAGAGCCATGTATCAAGGGAAGATCGGTGCAATATCATCATGGTAAACCAGAGCAACAATGGCAAGACAATAGAAGAAAGAATGTGAACAATAGGTGAACAGAATCGCAGCAAGCAATATACAAACAAGCACAGAATAGAGCAAGGCAAGAATAAATGTGAAAGATATATTATCATTAGTTTGGAAAGTATAACAAGGGAACAAACAATAAATGTGATGAAGAGAAACAAAAAAGGAACAAGTGTGAGAGACACGGGTGGTACATGGAGTAAAAGTATAGAACACACGTCCCGTCCCGCAAAAGAACAGCCCAAAAGTACACGCAACATGCAGGGCATTGTGCAACAGGTTGGAGGTATGTACAAAAGCGCATTGGGAATGAGAGCACGCAGGCCATTGTGGGGAGGAGGCGGGTCGGGGCATAGAGTAAACATGGCGTTTTGTGTGGATTGCACAGACAATGGCAAACATTATACAAAGGGCAAAAGCGGGACAAAAGATGGGGTCATATATGAATGGAGGTCGGCGGTGGTATAAATGGGGGGGGGGGATGGTGGAAGAATAGCACAGCATGGTGTGTGGAAGGTGCATAGAGGAACCAGGGGCAACAAATTCAGAGCGTGAGATGTGCGTAAAAGGCGAAGGAGAATTTGGCATGCCCGATAGGTTTCAGGAGCAAGTCATGGGATAAGGAAGTTTTATAGCATAAAAGGAAATTCCGAGGGCGAGGGCAGGAAAAAAAACGAAAATGAATTCCAGCACAGCACGGTGACAGCACAAAGCCAGACAATAGCATTGTGATTATAACACAAGATTATGGGTTTTTTTCGAGCATTATGTAAAGGAGAAATGAACATTGGTGTGTCGTGGGAAAGAGAAATAAATTGACGCCAGACATTTCACATGAAGACAATACATCAATAAAACCGGTTGAGTTGATATGGATTAGTATTTGTGTAAATAAGTCACAAGTAAAGTTTTGGTTTGGGAAAATGTTTTCATGGGGATATGTCAAAGACCAAGACATGTTACAAATAATCAATATGATAGGACGGGATTGGGGGGGGGGGGGGGGGGAGTTGGGGGAGGGGTGAGACGGGAATTTATTGGAAAGGGTGCACATATCATATGTAATGTATCAGTGTTTGAGGTGAGGCATTAGTAAAATAATCAAGGAAGTACACAGACATGCAGTGGAGAAATGATGTGACGAAGGTGTGTTTCGAGAATATAAAGGGAAAGGCAGGGTGATGGGAAAAAGAGATACAGTGAAACAGAGAGACAGAGAGACAGAGATGGCAAAGGAGAGAAATAGAGAAAGAGGAAAAGAGACAAAAGTAGACGGAACAAAAGAAAAGGAGACAGAGGAAGAAAGAAAGTGAAGTGCAAAGAAGAAAACATTTATGGATTGTGTGTGACAGGAAGGAGACAAGGAATGAAAGACAATAAGTGAGCAGCAGAAGAAGAGAAGGGAGGGAACAAAAATGGAGAAGACGAAAACAAACAAACGAGCAAGAATGACACAAGGAGAAGGTTCAGGAGGTTAAGAAAGAGACAAAAAGGTATGGGTAAAAAGAGAAAGTGATGAAGAAAGGAAGAGAGAAAGAGAGAGAGAGAGAGAGAGAGAGAGAGAGAGAGAGAGAGAGAGAGAGAGAGAGAGAGAGAGAGAGATAGAGAGAGAGGGAGAGAGAGAATGAGAGAACCAAGGGAAAAGAAACAAAAGTGAAATAAAGTTACAGATCATGTCAATGAAAAATTTAAAATAGCTGTAGTGCAGAAGTCAAAGATCATAGCAAGAAGAAAAGATGTTACAGACTCAAAAAATGAAACCTCTTCTTCCCATCCATACAAAAACTACACATACAAAAAAAGAAAAATAGGCTAAGAAGCTGTATCGAACAATTCTACATTTGATGTAAAACTATAATTCTTTCTACTCTAATACTCGTATTCACATCCTCAAATTCCCTCAAAGAATGCAAACAAGCAAAGAGAAAGATACATGCAAAGATAAAGGGAGAAATTATCTCCATCTGAGCTGCTTTCATAGAAATTACAATCAAGTAATAAACCCTTTAATAAGCTCCCCAAATCTATGACATGCATTTTTCAAAATGATAATCCATGCGTTCGTTAATCCTTGCGAAATCTCTGTTCAAGGGCGTATTTTAGGCTTATTCATATGACTCTGTATCACATTCTTGTTTTCTTCCCAAATCCCAATCCAAGGTCATTGCACTATGTTCTTCATTGTCCTACAGGACAAAGCTAGACATAACTAATGATCTAGATTCAAACCCTATGCTATGCAGAACTAACTTCCACGACTAACATAAGTCCTGTTTTTCCCCTTGGTACATCTTTTTTTTGGTCAAGAATAAAGGCTTTTAGAATGATGAGCTCGACAAAAGGCAGCCATGATTCTACAAGACAGCATTTATGTGCGAGGCATCTTACAAAAGCAAATCGCTGTGGCGACTAGTTGTAAACATGATTGTGTCTGTGGAGGACAGCCGTTATTAAGAGCTTTCTGAAGCCTACAAAACTCTACCCATAAGAGACAAGCCGACTGCAGAAGCAAAAAGTGGACAAATGGAAGTGTATTGCTTCCAAAGTTGATTCCTATCTGGATTAATCCTCCTCCCTGTTTATTGGTGTGCTGTTACTCATTCATTCTTCACTTAATCTAGCAAAACTTTCACATGAAAGATGTAGATAACGTCTACTTATTTGGAGTTTGCTGCTGTCATTAAGATCAATAAGACCTACTGGAATGTAACCACTTGTTCAGCCAGAAGTGATCACTTCATGTAGGACTCGTATGCCCCATGTTCATCCTGCTTTCTGTTTCTGTTTCAGTCCAAGGGCATTCTTAAGTGATATGTCACAACATTTGAAGTCTACACATTCCTTCTGTACCACTTTCACTATCAGTTGCATCATATCTACCAAGAAAATCCTTAGTGAGTACTAACTCAACGCCTACTGCATTTGAATAATTGGTATGATAAAAACAGCTACAATCATGAGTGAAAACTGATCATCATACCTACTATATTGAAAAGTTCAATTAGCTCTGTCGCTGTCACTAGTACTGTCGCTACAATTAAATATGAATTGATGAATAGAAGAAATAGTGCTCATACCTGCTGCATTTGGTTTGGGTCTGTCTTGAGTTCTTTATGTCGTGAGAACTGGCAGTAGATCTGTCTGCCGTGCACATTCTTCGGCATGTGTGTGTAGTGGTTGATGAACGACTGTGCTGTCTGCTCGTCAGCCATCTCAAGTAGTGCCTGGAGGAGGAGGAGGAAGAGGAGAAGGATGAAAAGAAGAAAGGACAAGGAGAGGAAAGAAGGAAAAGGAGAACAAGGAGGAAGAGGAGGAGGAGAAGGAAGAGGACGATTAGAAGGAGCAGAATGAGAGGGAGAAGGGGGAGAGGGTTGAGGATGAGGATGAGGAGGACGAGGAGAAAAAAAAAGAAAAAAAGAGAAGAAAGAAAAAGAGGAAGAGAAAGGAGAAGGAAAATAAGGAGAACAAGGAGACATAAATAGAAAAAACAAACAAGAAAAAGAAGAAATATAAAGAGGAGAAAGGGAATAAGAAGAAAATGACAAATGAAAGGTAAAAGGATAGCAGGATAAAGAAAAAAGAAAACAAATAATTCAAACTTTATCGATAAACCGTTAGCATGCAAGAGAGAAAAGGACAGGTTGTAGGTGTACATATAGTATGATGTACCTACATGTACATGTATGATAAGTAATAAATCATACAATGTATTAAAATGGGGTATTAAAGAGTTGGGTCCATTTTAGAAATCAATTCTTTTAGTTGAATGTATGTGGTGTTTTGCTTGAGTAGGGGTCAACAGGGAAAGTTCATTGTCGCCAGATGTCAGTACAATGACAGTAACATTACACACACTCACACAGATACAGATACATACACACACACACACACACACACACACATACACACACACACACACTCACATAGATACATACATACACAAGCATACAAGCACACACACACACACACACACACACATGCATGCATACAAACACAAACACACACCTTTCACAGATTCACAATCTTGCACTGTATTGTTTATAGAGGGATCTTTAATCCATGACAATAGTTCCTGAAACATTCAGACAGTCGTAAGATTAGAGTATAGCAGTAATTTTGGATCAGCCCTGAAAATGCTGAGATACACAAACACAATCTATTTCCTTTTCGTGGAAAGTCTCCAGACCTGTTCTTGACCATATGACCTGAAAGGACTCCCAGAGAGGGCATAAAAAGGTCTTAAGAAGTTATTTGATCATCTCATGACTTTTGCAGGCTCTCTAAACACCTGCTATTCTTAGTCACTGTCCTTGATCCGCACACCTCCAAAGAGAATAACAATGACATTTTTGGATTCAAGTAGACATGCTCCTCAATGCAATGACGAATGCCACATAATGGAAGTGATAAACAATCCTTGTTTCCATCATTGCTGCTGTTTCAAGCTGGTACAAAGTAAAACAATCCAAGTGGACGTTTCTATTTCATAATCGTTGACTTTGACAATGCTGATAATAAAACCCTGCACTTTGCAAACAAAGATGATAACAAAACAGACAAGATAGAAAGATTTTGACCAAGCTCAATCTCCGCACAAGTAAAACAACCAAACTCTGGCACCCTAGATGAATGAAAGACCTGCTTACAGTGTTGACAAACATTGTTCTTGATCTGGGGTCTGCTTCCCACATCCTAGAGTCCAAGGCAAACAACCTCCAGGAACGACTCCGCCACTAGTTTAACGACTCCCTCACTGCCTGCCTGGCACTCTCCGCAGCGCAGCGCTCCGCACCCGAGCAATTTATCCAGCGGGCTGCAACAAGGGCACTTGCTGGCTTTTGGTAACATCCAGTTCACTCAAGAGCTTTGTCTGTCCCTCAGGCAACGCACCTTCCTATCTGCCTGAATTCGCTTAGACTCTCTCGCATGCCCACGAGCACGGAGGAGGAGGGAGAGAGGATCGCATCAAAAATAGATCCGCGGCTTGAGCTCAGCAGCGGGCGTATCGGGGCTGACAGCGTGGCGTGCGGTGGTGAGTGTGTGCGATGAGCCACGGTGAGGCAGGCTGCCACCAAAGCAGAGCGATTGAGACTGAGGAAAGAAAGCCACTCCAAACAGTGTAGCTGATGACCTTAGTCATGCATGTCTGACAAAATAATGCTCAGTTTCTGGTGGAGCATGGCTGGCAGAGCCTGGCTGCGCTTCTCGCCATGATGCAGGTTAATTTGAACGATGGGGGAGGGAACAAATGAATCAAGTATCCATCATCCTCGCACTTTAGACATGATCATAGGAGAACCAATTCCTGCCACACAACACACAGACACACACACACACACACATACACATACATACACACAGACACAGTAGACAATAGACAACAGCATGTCAGCTTGTGCCCATGTACCCTGGGAGCTCAATACATGTTCACTCAAGCCTGACCAATCCTTAAACATGACTGTTTCTTCACCTCATACCAGCAAAACCTGTTTGCAGATCCCACATTCCACATGTTTACTTTTAAATTTTGTCTTTACTGGTATTTCTTCTCACCAATGCAGCCTTGGTTTTATGTCAAACTGTCAAATTTTGCCAAAAACCTTCAAATTGAACAAAGGATAATTGAGAATTTCTCCTGATTTATTAATTGGAACCGCTCCTTTACACAATCATATTGAAAGTAGTAGCAAATTTCTCATAAAAGGTTTTATGGTAAGAAATTTTAAATAAATGGATCAAATGGATACAATGTACTTGACATTTACAACCCTACAGTGTATGATTTGTTAAAAGGCATGCATTTTTACTGTCAATCAGACAGTACAGGGACCATGGGAAAAGCTTTACAAACAGTTGATATCTTATAGAAAAGGGAACAACACCGTAGAAGGATAATTGTGTTTACTGGAACAAAACAAAGATAGATAAAAAAATAAAAAAATCCAAACCAGGTTTGATGGATGCATTGAAGAGTTGATTGACTGATTAGAGGGATAATTGCTTTGATTGATTTATTGATTGGCTGATTGAATGGTTCTTTACTTTGATTCTTTACTTCAATGTTTCCTTGGCTTCTTATTGGGAGAGACAAGTGTAAAGATCTGTTTTTTGACTTCAAGAATGAGATACTTCTTTACTTTCATTGCATGATTGGAGATTGGGAGATCGGCTGATAGGTTGTTGATCAATAAAATACCTAGTTCTAACCCTTGAGGATGGGGTACTTTGAGACTATGATAGGATCATTGATTTATTAACTGGTTGACTGATTGATCAGTTGATAACATACTTGATTCTTCCCTTGAAAATAAGCTTCTCATTGACTTTAACTGGTTGATTGATTGATCACTTGATTGATAACATACCTGGTTCTTACATACGAGGATGAGGTACTTCTTCACTTTGACTGAATGATTGATTGATAAACTGATCAATTGATTGATTGAATGATAGATTGATTGATAACATAGCTGGTTCTTGCCCTTGATGAGGTAATTCTCAACTTGAATTAGTTGATTGATTGAATGATTGGGTTGATGGATCAATTAAATATACTTGAGTCGTGCCATTGTGTATAAAGTACTTCTTAACTTTGATTAATTGATAGATTGAATGATTGATTGATTGATTGATTGATTGATGCCATACCTGGTTTTTGCCCTTGAGGATGAGGTACTTCTTGACCTGGCCGATGGGCAGGGCAAGGCTGAGCAGCTCTGCGTCGATGGCCTCGTGGGCAAGGTTGCGGATGTGGACTACACGGGAGGGGGATGCGTCGTCAGACTCCCTCTTTACCTGCAGATACAGCAAAGATACAAACAGACAAGCGGACGGTTAGACTAATACACGTCAAAAGACAGGTACACTTTCATATGACCCATGGAGGAATGATGGAAGTGACATTCACCACAGCTTTTCTTACTATAAACTTAACTCCTACGGGTGACAGAGTTGCACCGTCAAGGCAGGGGCTGGAGATAAAAGAAGATTAGTATCTTGAAAGTGAATAAAGTTTCAATTATAGAGATGTGAGATTAAACTGTTGAACATGCAAGCCTTCCTAAGGCTCAACATGTGTCTTGCATGGCTCATCCATGTATGCCTTATGGGGAAAAAGAAAGGATAGGTTAGTGCAAGTGTGTCCATGCACTTGCCACTCATATACCACATCAAATGAAATATTGCACACATACATTGCACACATACATAGTACATCACCACCAACATTATGCACACACAGATACACGCTTGTCAATAAGTCATCCAGGCACACATGCAAATGTACAAAGAGAATGATTGCAAGGGTTGCAATTATAACACCACTCTAGTGTGGACACATGTCCTTGACTTGAGTAATATTAATCAAATTAATCAATGCCTTTATTGCATTATTCATAATTCCTCTACTTTCAAAGTGCTTTTTGTTAAGAGCTTGTTCTGACAGAAACAACACAAGCGAGCAGCCAAGAGAAATGGAGAAAAATAAAGAGAGTGAAAGAAAAGTACAGGCTTGTTAGTATGCAACATGGCATGTGCACGCAGATATCTGATTCAAGCACAGGAGGTATTATGACTGCGACATATTCGTGCGGAAACCTGACACCGAAAATCAATGGAATCGTGAGGCTTGTGTACAGAGGCTATGGCAACGCTGCCCGCCACCTCTGCAAATAAGCAAGGAAGTACTGCCGCAAACATTCAAACACACGGGAGATTTGAGTGCAGCGACAAAAACACATGACGTATTTATCCAATTTCTACGAATTTTCCTGCTTTTAGCGGGCTCCATTAGGTGCCTGCACATCTTACAGCATGCCTACAAACGCACATCCTGCAAAAAGTGCAATGTAGCCTCCTTCTCACACTGTTTGACATTTCAAATCCATACTTCCACAAGTATACATCTGGATCTAGTACCCATAAGACTAATTGTCCTCATCCCTTCAAACTTAGTCTTTTTTGACCAGAACCATTTAATCTTACGTTTGGATTAAATATACCCAATAGCTTGGAAATATGGCTAAATGCAATACTGCAATTTACACAGGAAATACATGTTGATCAATCAAAGGGGGCCTTTAAATTCTACATTACAGAATGACATGGAACATTTTCCTGCATGGATGGGTGCTGCTTTAATTGCATGCCTAGACCTTCCCCCTGAAATTGGGTTACAGAATGAAAATATTCCGCAGATGTTGGCTCATTTGTAAACATAGCGGCCTACGCTTTAGTCTACAAGGTATTCCAAACACAGCTGTGACATACAGCGTACAAATTACACAGATTGCTCCTGTAATTACCGCTATAGGTTGTAAAAGCTAAATGCATGCTGCGAGGTTCCACATCTACTATGTTCCCATCAAGGGGAGGGTTTAATGATGGATGAGGCATATTGATTGCAACACAAGAAACAGATAAATTAAGGAACCTAGCAGGAGAAAGAAATAAGAGGTGAGACAAAGGCAGAAGAAATTTTCAACTGCAACTCATAAAATAGTAAGCACATATGTCTTACATGGCCAGACTTGAAGGAAAGAAGTTTTCTCCTTCTCCCACAGATAGTAAAGAAGTGAAGCATCTAGATGTAAAATAAACATAACATTTCCACATATCACTATCAAAACATATAGTCTGAGTCCTCCGTTCAATGACCAGAGTAGTACAAATCCAGACAAAATCACAGACACACACACACATGTCTAACTTCTTACTGCATAATGAATTCTGGCAGGTTTGGAGAAGTATTTTTGGCTGAAATCCTAAATGGCGCCATTCTGGAGAGCTAGACAAATTTGACTTAGAGCACAGAGAGTCAATTCCTCCTTATTCATCGAACCAACTAGTCTTGCCATACACACCAAAGTCTTAAGGGAGAGTAAAAAATAGGCAAGTATTCATTTCCCATTACTCACATCTACAGTGTATTAATGTATTTGTCCCCGATCTTAATTTTCTGAACTTGTTTGGGAAATTATATCACAAATTAAATCATGACATTTTGAAAAGGAACTAACAACTGCAAGTTCACTAAACCGGTTTGCCCAATTCCTAATTGAGTACTCAACCTAAAAAATAAACTTGATCGAATTCTCACCATATCTTTTGAAAGGGTACTCCTTTTCACACATTCTTTTGGACTTTTTTCTTACTAGTAATTATGGGTTGGTTATGAAAGATACATACATTATATTTTGAAGTGGAAAGTTACATGTACCACTGTGTATGTATCACATTGCCGCAATATAGACAAAGCAAGTTAAGATTCTGAAGCATCTTTCTTACAATTCCTACCATTATGCTGTACATTGTGCTAATTTAATCTGCTGACACCAAATAACATTGAAGGGACTACGCTCAAGCAATCAAGTGGTAACTGGCTGAAGTTGCAGACTATTTCTAGAAAGGGCTGTTGCACTTCTACTCCTGTCTCTCCAGGTTGAAGCAAACCTGGAAAGGACTCATCAATCAGATGCTATGGTGGTGTCATGGGGCCCATCGGCTATGCAATAAGAGAAAATTAAAACAAAGCCTAGGTGCTCCATCTACGGATGTATGCATGCAGCATGGGCTCGAGAAACGGGCATGTCTGGATACAACTGACTTCATTTCTTTTTCCCTTCACAAAATGGGAAGTTGCTCTCCCATGCAATATAAGCACAGATTCACATGCACAGGAATAAGAAGGCAATTATCAATTGATCAATAGAGAGAGAGAGAGAGAGAGAGAGAGAGGGAGAGAGAAAGTGGGAGAGAGGGAGAGAGAGGGAGAGGGAGAGAGAGAGAGAGAGAGAGATAGATAGAGGGGCAGAAAGGGGATACATATTCTTAAGCATAAGATGGTAAATTGGGGCAATTGACAGGAATGTAAATTAAAAAGAGAAATGAGATACAATTAATCAGTCCAAATGCATACAGGCCACATAGCACATCACCACAGTGGGCAGTGCATACAACTGGCACAGTCTACCTATTTGTGTTCTCATGGATTTAAGGGCTTGGGACAATGTTTTCATATTTTGGTGAGAACAGGAGAGGGTGAGTTATCTTTCCCCTTTCGATCTGATCATGACTTTAATTGGATTCCACGAGGTACAGAACAGGTAGGTGATGTGGAGCACTATCTTGCCGTTTCTTTTTCTCTGCTGTACTCTCGCAACTCGCTTTCTTGCCTCATCTTTCTCCTCCTGTTTAATGTATCTGGTTATGTTCATCCCCTACACAAACCCATATGCTTACTATTAAAACCCATAATTCTTTGCCTGTTAAATGTATCTTCTTGTGTTCACCCCCCTTCACAAACCCATATGTTTACTAGTAAAGCCCATTGTGTGATCTATCAACTAATCTCCATTCACCTTATGAAAAGTGTCTCCTCAAATCAAACTCAAACCTTACAAAAGCAGCACCCACCATCCCCAATACAAAGGCATATGGGTGGCGACTTTTTATACATAATATGTTCATGAATAGACTGTGACAAGATGCTTGCTGACGACCACTTTCACCTTGGGCCAGTGTATGGGAGCTGAAGCAAGAAGAGCAATATTCCTTACCCCTGGCCAGCCCAGCGCTGCTGGCACTGCTTGGCCGCCCATCCGACAACTGGCGTCACACGGCCGACACAACGTGTGGCCTTTGAGCTTCCACAGCCTCAAATTAATAACAACTCAAGGATTGGCTTTCACTTGTTTTGCTCTTTTTTTTCCGCCTCCTTGATTTGCTCTGGTTTCTCCTTCTTCTCCATTTCTTCTTCTCCCCCCAGAAGGTCATGATCGGGTAATTTTAGAGCCTTTGTAAGCAGATATTTCTCGGGTAAGAAGTCAATTTTAAATAGCTGCGTCTCTAGTAGTAGTAGTGGTTATTGTTTTGATACCATTTGCTCAATCTTAACCCTTTGTGGGCCAGTCTTTGCCAGCTCTATTTGATTGGTGTGCATTTCATGTGCAAACAAAAAAGCATCAATAGCACATTCAAAGTTTATTTCTCGCTTTACTATTGTTGTGGCTATACAGGAGTCTAAATAGGAGAACTGTGAAGTAAATCAATTTTTTTTTAACCATAAAACTGAAGATGATTGAAAGAATGCAATAATAATTTATCCTCCTTCTTTCAATCTTGTCCGTTTTCTTCAAGAATGAAGAGTTGAATATCTTTGTCTCACATGTACAGTGGAAGTGAAAAATGTTCCTTTATGAGCTTGAAGATTTTCCCATCTACAAGATAAATCATTGGTAAAAAAGATACTCAAAGAGATCCATATTATGCCTATAGATGGGTGTTACAGGAATCTAGTAAATATTTGGCTGTAACAACGAAACACAGGAATGCAGGTATTTTTTTAAAGTGTAAGCCACCTGCGAATCTGAAAAATTGGTAAACGCAACAAGTTCATGAAACTCTGTTCCAATCCAGTTATAATTCATCACCTTTCCGGGGCTCTCTTCCTCGGGTTCATCTCCGCGAGGGTACATAAAATATTGCTCGAGGACGAGGAGAGAAGAAAAGAGGAAACATAATTGCAATGAGCTTGATGGCCGCTCTGTTCAGACATCTTTATTGCCTCAGTCTCGGCCCAGGAGGCAGAGAACACCACTCTCATCATGATTAGCCTAATGAAAGCGTGACCCGTCGAGCGTGTCCAACAAGCCCACATCTCCACCGAGCACCAATAGGTGCAGCGTGCAGTGCCAAGACTCAATCAGCTTTATCAGTGGGGAGAATCTACCGGGGAGGGTATCGCTTGCCATCAAATATTCATCGCTTGTACAGATCCTCCAGCCCGATGGCTGGGCAACGGCCGGGGGCATCATTACTGCATTAGCTACACTTAATCTAACCCCACTCCAATTAAACCAGCCAGGATGATTCCAGTCGAGTGGAACAGTTCGGGTTTCTCCTCTAGCAACTCCCTCCCCCCTTCCAACAATTCCTTCACCACTCCTCTACTTACATCAGACTGCTACAACATTTCGACATTCCACCCTCCTAGAACATTCGACTGTAGAATTACGCTTAAAAGCAGTCAGTGCACTTGGGTTTCCTGCCACAAACAAATTTCAGGCTCAAATTTCTTGACATTCAACTAAAAACAATTGATTTTAGATCATACTAAAAAGATATATTATTCCTCATCCTCTTTTAATCGACAGCAGGTATTTGATATCAAATCGCCCTGTGAAACCATGGATCATCCCTTGTTCTATCCCCTTCCCTTCCCTGTACCCCTTGCGCTCCACCCCCCTCCCCACACCCCTCTTTTATCCCCCTGTGGGACCCCTCTCATCCCCCTGGGACCCCTCTAGCCCCCCTGTGACCTCCTAATCCCAGTGATTAATGCTCATATTTTTGAGGCAAGTCCTGGGATGTATCTCAGGCTACGTGTCAGGACTGTCCCACTTGTTCTCCAGTAAAGAGAGATCCATGCGTGCCTGTTCAGAACACTCTTTGTCATTGATTTAAAGGTATCCATATCATTTCCTTTTCCATGCTACTGCTAATCTACCCAACGAACATGAAGCTATACATTATCAAATATAACTCATACATTGTGCGCTCGATCTCATTTTCGTCTTCTAGATTCACCCCCTCGGCTTCAAATATGCGCATAAAAGTATTCAAATATGAAGGGCTTTGTCATGAAATAAACACATGTTGACAACTTATCCACACACTGCAACACTAATGATCGCTTGTTTCTCCAATCGAGAACAGTGTTAAGTTCATATCTTAACCTTTTTCACAAACACCGCTTGGAAGTTAAAGATAGAAAGTGAAGATGATTCTCAAACCCAAAGACACCTTTAAGATACAACTGGATATCTCTTAATATTCTTAATATTCTCTGAGTCACTAACAGTATGAATGGCAGAGAATTTAACGAGCATCGAAGGCCGAGTTCACTTCGTTCAGAGGAATATTAAGGCACAGAGCAAACATCTTTCTTTTAGAAACACAATCTTTCAACAAACTGTGGCATATTGCTTCCGCTTCACAGGAGACCCTGGTAGGTGACTGTATAACAAAAGAAGCAAAAATGCACAGAAGCTGCTTCATTACCTTTTTATAAAGTGCCCTTGCCCTACCTTAGGACTCTCTCTGTGGTCTATTCCACTGCCAGGGATGAAATTCATCTAACTGACATCAACCATTGCAGTCTATTAAAGCGTTGTTCTATCAACCTATCTCAAATAGCAAAAGAAGCGCATAAACTCACAATATGAGCAGCATTTAACAAAAACTTAATCAAATAGTGAGCAAATTCATATCTGCAATATGATGAAAGATTTTCAATCATTTTTACAGTGTAGTTTACTTTCTCAGGGGTCGGCTGTGTTTTCCGTAAGTAATATTTTTTTTGCAACAATGCAATTAAAACCAAAGAGTGGTAAGTTTGTGTTTTGCTCAGAAACAACAGGGCAAAGTACTGTGTATAACGTGAAAATATTGAATAATCATTCCAGGTACAGATGGAATCAAAACAGGCACTCATAATGTCCAATCCATTCTTGTCACAATGATTATAAAGTGCAAAATCTACAAGACTGAGTCAACACAAGCAATTTCTGCCATTTTAGTTGATTCTTCTGCCTAACCTCACTCTCCAAAAAGCGCTATACAATTCTAGTAACAATGAGAAAACATATCTGGGACGCAAAGAAAACAACTGCCTTTTCGAGTCAGCGTCCGACGAAAGTAATACCAAATTCCTCCCTCTTTTTCATCAATGTTTTTTCTGCTCTCTGCTTTCTTCCAAGCCTGGAATTGCATTGAGGTTCTTTATTTGAGGCTTCGCTATGGTAATCCAATGAGGAACACGAAGGAAACAAGGCGGTGTGCATAGTCCCATGCATGCACGAAGGTCAACTGCAGGAGAAAGCCAAGTCACTGACCCAGCCATTAATACCCTCTCCATTCCCAGCAACATGATACATTCTTTAACCTCTTTCTCTCTTTTTCCTTCAATATACTAACATAACTACAAAAAAAACACCTCCTCTATCTCCTCCTTTCTCCACCCTCTCTCCCATTTCCTCCTCCGGGATTCATGCTCATTTTTCCCCTTTTCCCACCTTCCTCCTTGATTTTCATCTCTCTCCATCCTTTAATTTTCTTTCTTGCTATATGATTATTTCCCTCCCCCTATCCATTCTCAATTTACCTAATTCACCTAATCTAAGAAAATAACTAGCAGCTAAACATGACTTATGAAATGCTAAGCACTGTATAACCGAAAGTAATGAAACACACACACTCACTTTGGCGTACCCACAATAACATCAGCCAATTGCTTACAAACTACACCCTTCCTACCCAAATCAAAATGATAAGCTGAAAATGTTAAGTGCTGTTTAGAATTCCTAGGCACGAACACAGGCACAACAACCTGCTTCTCTCTAGGGCTTACAAGATTTTTAAACACTTTTTCCCCCGCGCACCATCCTCCGTTCCACAAATTTTTCTCTTGTCTCTCTTTCAATTCAAAGGGGAGCCTTTTGCTGGGGGCTCATGACTAAACTGACAGGATTGCGCTCGAAAATCAGGTTTTTCGCTGAGATGCCGGCTTGCAAATTTGAGCATTCATAGCCCGAAACCAGGCAAAATAGGTCAAATATATTGTACCCAAATAGCGAGAGACATGCATCATGCCATACACTTTCTTACACAGCCACGTGTGACACAACTGCAAACGAGGTACCGCCATTAAGATGCTGCCAACTGGTGATTGTGTCGCATACTTAGCTTCCTATCAGGCTTACAACATACAGTATCCACAAGAACCTAAGAAATGGCATTGAGAAGGGTTGAATATATTGACATTATTAGCAAAGCCTGAAGAGAATGACATCACTGCTTTACAATGGACTTTCTTTAATGCAATATGTTTCAGTAGATGTGCGTCGATTCCCTAATGACCACATACTAGTAGCTGACATAATGTAATTCATTCAAGGAAAAAAATAACAAATGTCATGACACGCAAAGAATTTCTTTCATTTTAAAATTTAAAGTTAAGCGTTTACATTGGCTTCTTCACAAACATGACTAAGCTGCTTTATAGGTCAGTTGATATTATTTATTATAGAATGGGTGTCAGAATCTCTGCAATCTGATTGGTTAATTACCCGTAATTGCCGTGTAATTTTTTTTTACTGGCAGCACGCGATATCAACACGATATCAACACGATATCGCGATACCGAGAATTAACATGATCGATACCAATATTGCTTACGCTAATGGCGGCACCCACGAATCACGAGAACCTCCGATAAAGTGACATGAAGAATTGAAACAAATTTTGGACGATTCAGATGCTTTCAGTGAGTACAAATTTAACTCGAAGAATCTAATACTAATTTTCTACATATAAACGCTTTGCAGAGGTGAAACACGTAAATTTGGAAGATATTTCGAACGGAGAAGAGGACAAACTCATGACGCTGTCGCAGCACTGTGTGAGACGTTGCTGCGGTGATTTGCCCACTAACGTGCATTGCGAATACGTTCATTTGTGCACTCAATGCCACCCTGGACATTCGCAGTAAATCTGTCTTTTCTGATATGACTACGTCGTTTAAATGATTGTTATCAAATTAAAGCGTGATGAACTTGGTAGTTCTATACATGCAGACTCTATTTCTCCACCTGACATGGTCTATGGAGAAAATCATCTCATATTTTAGCTGTGTTATTTGGACACTTCTCTATGTGAAAAGTCAATAATTTTTAGTCTTGGCAGATTTTGATGATTCCAATCATTGATGATCATTGATGTTGAAGATGGATCTCTGCAATCTGATTGGTCAATAACCATGCATCCGGTAATTACCGGATGCATGATTTTGTCATAACCATGCATCCGGTAATTACCGGACGCATGATTTTTCCATGCATCCGGTAAATGAGGTTGACAGAGATTTTTCCGTTTTTTATTAGATTTTGGGGCCCATTCTATAAAACAGATGATGCACAGGTTTATTTCGTGGGTCAGTAGGATTGTCTACACGCGGTAGCTCTGAATTTTGCCCGAAACCCACTCGGCTTCGCCTCGTGGGTTCAGGCAATTCAGAGCTACCTTGTGTACACAATTCCTACTGACCCACTCAAACCTGTGCATCATTTGTATACTGATACTCATACTCTTATACTTATAACTTATACTTATACTCTAAACAATCATACAATTCTCATCAAGTAATGGGGAAAACCAGTAGAAATGAGAGAAAAGAAGTGAAAGGAGAACAAATGAGAATGATAGTGTGCATTTAAATTGACGAGAGGACTGTAGAAAGAGCAAATATGAGATAAAATGAGAGAGCATGAGGAAGGAGAGAGAGAGAGAGAGAGAGAGAGAGAGAGAGAGAGACAGACAGACAGACAGAGAGACAGACAGACAGACAGACAGACAGAGAGACAGAGAAAGAGGGGGAGAGAGAAAAAGACAAAAAGAGATAGAGTAAGAAAGAGAAAGAGAGAGAGAAAAAGAGAGAAAAAGAAAAAGAGAAAGAGGGGGGGGGGGGAGGGAGAGAGAAAGAGAGATAGACAAGACAAGACAAACAGACACAGACAGCTCTTCCTTACAACCACCAACACAACACAATTTACTTTCACTCTCCGGCTGGAAAATGAACCAGACAGCAGCAAAAAAGCCAGCCTATCGAATATCTCTAATGCTAATACACTTCCTCCTCTTCCCCCTCTGCCATCACCACCGTTTGCACCTGGAAATCTCACATACTCCAAAAATGGAGAGGGGAAAAAATTAAATTATCAGAAACACTTTGCATCCACAAGAGACACAGGTAATCCAATCGCAAAATCCTCCGGAAAAATCATCCACGTGGCACTTTCAGCAAAAAGCTCAAGATAAACAGGAGATAGTGTTTCCACGTATCGTCTAAACATTATATTTTGCGCGATAGAGAATCGTGAAATCAATCCCCCACAGAGGATCCTACATGTTCTCGCTGGATGCTGCATCGTCTCTAACGTCTGTCCGCCCTACCAAAAAAAAAGATCTCTCAAGAGGGGAAGACAGCTTTCTACCGATTCATTTCCGTTTTCTCTGAGGATTTTTACTGTTTCCTTCACGGGGGAACTTATTTCATCTAAGGGGGCATTTTCATGCATTTTAGTAGCAAACTAGCCCAGAGATATGTGTAGTTTTTCACAGGTTTATAGTTGAATCATTTCAGTAATCTTATTTTCCATCGTATGGATGAATTATTCGCCCCCCCCCCCCCACCCCTTAATAATTAATCACTACTGATTCAATTCCTAGACATCTACTATGCCTTAATGAAAACTATGCTGCGAGAGTGCTTAACCGGACATGGACATCCAAGCCATATATAATTGCAGTTCTTGTCTTGGGGGCTAGAAATGCACACCTTTAGCTACGTGATCAGGTTTGCGTGAGTGGGGAGCCTGAAATAAACACATGTGAGAGCCACCAGCATTCTCATACAAATGATGTGAAATAGATGGGGGAGATTGAGCTTGAGATTGTTGTTTGTTTTAGGAAAAATAGCAAACATGAGTATACCCATGTACAAGAAAATACCAGAAATACCATGCAAAAATTGTTTTCCTAAATGGTTGTATCAAAATGGATTATTTTGAGGGGTTGGCATGGGAGCAGAGAAACGGACTATACACGTTTTTAATAATGTATGTGTAGTAGCATACCTACATGTGATAGCTTTGCTGTCTTGGTAGTTATATTGGAACAGGAATATATCTATGAGGGAGGGGGAGGGCGGTCATTCTGCCTCCCCCTCCCATTATCCCTGGCTACATACACAAATATTATTCTCTGCGAGTCCGCCAAAACACCTGCCACAGAGGGCCAAAGAGCGCACTGCACATCCTACCCCCACAGGCAAAGATCGACACACCACAAATATTGAAAGATGCACAAGAAACATGTCAAGACGTTGCAAGCACATGCCCCATCTCTTTCCAAATGGGCCATGTGATGTACATGTAAAAATCAGTGATGAACAGAAACTACACACATACATGTACCGTACTAGTATAGAGCGATATTGGGCGACATGTGTGGATGTGGGGTATGTAGCGGTATGCCAGAAAGGCAAATTTAATTACTTCTTAATGCGTGTATCGGGATTAGGCATTTGATGAAGGGAGGAAATTATGGAGTTTATAATTGAATTGCTCATTATGGTGGGTAGAGGGATTTATTGTGCAGGGGGAGTGGAACATGAGTGTATGTACAGTGCTCACACTGTTTTAAGGGTGCTACTTTCAGGGTTTATATTTGACATTCACTTCTAATCTATCAATACTCCACTCTTGCCGCATGCAGCAAATCACCAATGGGAACGCATTTTCACATTCTTGCAGCATGCTGCAAATCTCCAGTGGGAACACATTTCCACACTTTTTTAGTATACTGCAAATCACCAGTGGGAACACATCTCCACAGTGTTTAAGTATACTTCAAATCACCAGTGGGAACACATTTCCACACTTGCAGCATGCAGCAAAACACCAGTGGGAACACAACTCCACACTTGCCGTATGCAGCAAATCACCAGTGGGGAACAAATCTCTATTCTTGTCGCATGCAGCAAATCACTAATGGGAATGCATTTCCACACTCTTATACATGTAGTGTGCTGCAAATCACCAGTGGAAACACATCCACACACTGTTACAGCATACAGCAATCGCGGCCCGTCGCCGCTATGAAAATTGTGGGCGGCGGGTCAATATGCTTGCCCCCGGGGTCGATGCGATTGAATGGATGAGGGCGAAGATGAGAGGGAGCGAAACGTCTTGGGATGAGCGCTCCTTCGCTCCACAACTTGCTCTCTCTACTCCACAGGCTGTTGCATAGATCTTGTCTCGGGATAGTGCGAGTTCTTCTCAAACCATTCCTCTTCCTATTCCTCATCAATGAAGATATGACTGAGTTTGTACCAGTGGCATTCCAGAATGTTTCTCCTGAAGCACTCTTTTTTTTTCATTTCCATTTCCATGTTTTTAAGAGGGGGCTTACACTCTTACTATGACATCTTCCATCTTGCTATCCCAAACCCTTCACCCCAAATACATTTTCATCTCAAAGTGCTCAATCATGTCTCTGCTTTGCACAAAACAGTGAATAATCATGTCGTCCATCTTGCTATCCCCAACCCTTTTCAAATACAATTTTGTCTCAAAGTGTTGAATCATGTCTCTACTTTGCTCAGAATAGTAAGTTATTGCTGATATCCATTTTTGGTTGATTTCATCTCACTCTGCTACAAATCATGACAAGAATTCAAAAAAGTTCATTCTGACCCATCCTTTACTCAGCGTGATTTACATTTATATAGAATTCTTTCAGTAATTTCTTAACATCTTAATGCATATGAAACCAAGCTCTCTTCTAGGAATATCAATGAACACGATGCTTCTGAGAAACCACAAAGTCTGCGTAACTATTGAAACAAGAAATACACAGCTCCAGTCAAAACCTATTGCACATCGTGTGTTCCCTACTGGGCAATTGTTAAGTGTATGTTAGTTGCTTGTTTGCTTTTACAAAATGAATGTAAGCATACAAAATAGACAAATTTATCTTTCATTCTTGTAAAATCATACGCTGGACAAATTATTCATGTTGAAAATTTCTATAGGCTTTCTGTGGGACAAAAGAGATCCCTAACCAATTTCACACTTCAGTTCAAATATTATACCAGAGGATGTGCTGTTTGACTTCACACCCCTTCCTTTTGTGTGCGGGAACATTTGATTGTATTGCATTTTCCAACCATACGACACAGAAATGTAGAAGCTGTTGACTTTATTCTCCATTCACAATAGCCACATTTCAATTCTATCTGCTCATCAGCGAGCTTGTGAATTTATGTGTGACACGATTTGAAATTAGTTCATCCAATTTTATATTCATAAACAGGCTTTGCATTGAACCCAATGCAAATCTTCAATTTATAACGGTATTCCCCCTCCTTTTTCCATACAAATTTTGTAACGCCCATTTCGACTCGCACAATGTAGTGTCACTAGGATAAACCCATTGAAAACAGATCTGATCTTGGAGCGTTTTACACGGCGACCTCTGGTATTTTCCTACATTGGCAACATCTTCACCGCAGAGAACACCCGATTGCAAAATGGCTCATCAAACTGGTGGGCTCGCCATACACGTAAGAGCAAACATTGCTTCGGCATCAATCTTGTGCGTGTTTGCAAGGAGGCTTGATGACAGCACCGCAAAATCTCTGCTCAAGAAAAATTTCCCTCTCTTCGTATTCCCCGCCCCCTTCTCCCCATGTCAATTTTCCCCATCTACAAACACACGCACACACATATATATCAAAGCATTTCAAATTGATGCTATTTTCGGCCGTCTTGTTCCAATCTCTCTATCTCTCTCAGTCTTTCTCCAGCGCAAACAATTCGGCGAGAAGGTTGCATGTGCGCTTTGCATGCTTGGACACAGGCAATGGCTGACACGAATATATGGGTCAGATCTAGGCTACAATTTCTTCAGCTTAAAACATTTTTCATGAACAATTTTATGACACTTTATGACAGACCGTTACTGGCCATTGTAAATTGGAAACATTGCTGTTATCTGACACAAGAGATGCCATACTTGCAACATAATCTTTTAGAAGTCTCTCGTATGAATACATTTATTTTTGCACTCATCCGTCCTAAATCCTTTTTTCTTTTTTGTTTTTGCTTGATGTTTTTCGTTGATCCAAACCTTGCAAATCATGATATCTCCTGTAACTAGTCCTTCCAAAAACTATTCTGGAGGGTTCTAATGTACCAAATCTACACAAACTATCACGTCCAACACAGTTCTGGAAACAAAATTTATGAAATGGATTTGCTTCCTTCTGCTTGAATGTCTTGCCGATGTCGATATCCCACAACCTCTATGGATGTGAGCTCAGTCAGGCATATAGATGGGTGATGGTCCGCGAACGAAACATCTTGTTGGGAGCGCCATACAGGCAGCACACACACACACACACACACACACACACACACACACACACACACACACACACAGACAGAAGAGAGAAAGAGTAACATGGGGGGAGATGTACATATGGAGCAAGATATATCAAAATTAATTTTCTCCCCTTCTTGTTTTCTTTGCGCATTACTCAAGAGAGTTTCCCATGATAGCGACCAGCTGCACAGAAGCAATTTAGCCACCGAGACAAATTCTGCATTTCATTTTAATAATAGAGCACAGTACAGGGGTGAGAGAAATTTGGTGTGTATACAAGGTGGGGGTGGGAATGGAAATGGGGGAGGGGGAGGGTGGGAATGGGAACGGGGGGGGGGGGGGGGGGGGGAGTCTTCTGCCCTTGTACAGTGTTGCTTCTTGCCATGAATATAATATTCAAATTTACGCTGCAGTATCATGTCACGCTGTACTCTGTGAGGGGTATGGTATTCCATTTCATCTGTTGACATGAAACTCCAACATGAATTGATGCTATCAGAGTATTCCAAAATGCAGTGTTTTCAGAAAAAATATTTAGTAGTTTCATCATCATATCATAATGATAAATATGATACCAAACCCTGGAAAAAATTGTTTGCTATGTAATCCTTACACTACAGATAAAATCCACAAATATTTTTGAATCAGTTCAACAAGAACTATGAGATGTAATTTGATTGAGTTATTTATTAATTCATAAACAGAAGTGAATTCATGAGAAAGGATCATATGTGGATACTTGTGAAAATGGTACATGTATGATTCCTTTATGCACTTAATAAATGACACACCGTTTTGTTGCACCATGCCTCTTTAGCTTCTTCCTAAAAAAGCTACAGATGATTTTGCCTGCCTGAATGGATTACAGTGCCTTGGACAGTGGATCAACTTGTAACCTACATCACCGACATTGTCATCCATCTTCGATTGCATATTGACCCAGAATCCTCTCTGATTTCATTTCTCCCGAGGGGAGCCTTCATGAATTATGAATACAGAAGACATCCCCCCCAACACAAAAAGATAATTTCTTGATTTTAGCAGCTGTTATTTCCAGCCGTAGACATGCCCGTCCCAAGGTTTCCGCACACACACACAGAGCAGAACCCTGATCAAACGGACTGAATAAAACACCACAAAGTCCATGAATGGGCAAAGCAGCTCGCAGAAAATGTCGCCATGGCAACCGCAAACTCGCCGATCAAAGGGCACATCCAATAATGAAGTATGACGGAGCGTCATTTTTCTCGAAAAAATATGATCTCTCGCTCTGTTGCTGTGGACAAGGTGTTAGCCGGCCATTTTTATATTGCTAAAAATCTTCACTTCCCTTTCCACAATGAAAAAGCAATTACAGTATTGCACGATACTTTTCGGTCAATTTTTGTGGTGCCTACAAATTTTGCTTTCCAAAATGTAACTCAGACCTTAAAATACAAATTTGAGTCTGCCATTCCTCAAAAATTTATCATTTCATTAGGAAATTCTGAAAAAAATACAGGAGTGCCACATCAAATTCCATTTGTATTCCATAGGATTTCACTATATTATCATTTTATAAATGCACCTTTCATATAGAAATAAAAATTGTGATGTGTCTGATCCTAAATATGCCATTCTGGTTTATTTTTTATGAGAGACATTGATCATGAATCCTAAAGGTATAAAACCAAATTCTCATTTGCAGAATATCAGCTTGTTTAATTCAGACTTGAAATATAAACTTTAGAATAAGTGGAGCCTTAAAATATCCATGTTTTCTGGTGACTTTGCTCAATGCATGATTTATAACATCTGGAAAAATGAGAAAACTTCAGGTAAAATAAGTGGGGAAAAATGATGCAATATATTTAGAATGGCATTGCAATTAATGCATGTATTTCTACGAAATGAAAGTGAGTTCTGAGCTGTTCATTAAGTCTCTTTGTACCAGACATATAACTGATTTATGTGAGTTGTGTAGGTGAGCTATACATCAATGCACCACTGGTGCATAAAAAAATCAAATCGGACAGGGGGGGGGGGGGAGGCTAAGGACTTTTATAGCTAATCACTTGCACGATGGGCTGGCACTGACAATATGGATTCATTTTATCCCAATTTGCGGCATTTATTAGGGCTCCCTCGTAGCCACAATTCTCCATGGCAGACTCACTCCATTAGCATCCATCATCCTCCCGCTCAGAATGAAAGGAGAGGGATTTCAAAAGCTCAGTCTCTCACTAAAGTCAGACAAAAAGAGAAGAAATCTTTCCCTGATACAATAACACGGTGGAACCTCCAAACAACCTTCCCTTTGCGATAATAATGGAAATGATATGGCCTAAACACCCACACAATTGCACATGTAATTATCCAATTAAACTCTCAACTGAGACATAAAGGAGGCCAAAAAAAAAATATTGACAAGCAAATAACAGACAATCATCCATTTTGAAAAGTACCCAATTACAACCTTCTGTTTTTTAATACCATGAAGCAGAAAAACATCCATCTTTAGCACAGTAAAGACATCCACAATTATGTCAAAGTAATAATAACGGTAATTTAAAGTCTCAAATAAGACATACAAGAGGCTATGCCATGGTATTGACATGCGATGAGGGAGTAAAAGTGGTTAAAGAGTTAGCCACGTACCTTAATGAGCACAACAAAGCCCAGGGTCCCATGGCATAAAACTTACCATTAATGGCACCTCTGCCATCAATGGTAACTACCATGGAAACACCGCTGGACAGCCAATCAAATTCAAGGTTTCCATAGAAGTTGCCATTGATAGCATAGTTACCGTCAATGGTAAGTTTTATGCAACAGGGCCAAGATTACAATGAATGATGAAGGGTGAAGGGAAGGCTGGGGTTGGGTTGGGTTGGGCTGGGGCTGTAGGTGGGGGTGGGGCTAGGGTGGGGTGGTGGTGCTTGGGGGGGGGGGTGGTGGTGGAGGCAGGGGCGATTGTCTCTAGGTGCTCCAGGCAATCAATGACAGCATAATGAGCCAGCAGGGATCCTCTTAATCAGGAGCAATAACTTGCACCCATTTTCTCAAGCTGCGTGTTAATTGGAGCCGACGACGGCAGGCTCTTTGGCACCTGTTAATGAACGTCTGTTTACCTATGACTCTGTGTGCTTATGTGCGCTGGGGGTAAGCACACTGGCTTAGGTGGGTGCATGGAATGGGTTGGGGTGAGGGGTGGGAGTGGTTGTTAAGGGGGGGGGGGGTGCTGGAAGTGGGGCTGAGAGAGTGTGAAGTTACCAAGCAGAAGTATTGTTGCTGGTTTTTTTTTGGGGGGGGGGCAGGGGATTACTATACATATATTTTTTTTAATGCACCATTTAACTTATAGTAGATATTCTGTAGATATCAATGGTCGCAAAATGTCCTTGTAATTATGAACTCATCACACTTTCTAAAATTTGCTGCAATTTGCATATAAATATTTGTAGCTAAAAACAAAGAGATGCATATTTCTGAAACGATGGTTCGTTATCAATTATCTGTGGGCAATCTTGCCTTTACCTGTTCACTTAACAATCTCTGCAAGAGTATCAAGATCATAGTTTCCTGTATTCTCAAAATATCTATGGTAGCTTACAAAATTAACATCTTTCTTCTGCAAGCACTATGTATGCAGAAATACATGTTTATTTCAACCTTTTCAAATCAGGAAAACAATTCAAATCTGGATATGTCAGGCATACCTCAGCAATGCTCATAGCTGCTATTAATCAGGCAGCTGGTATTCACACGTGACTTAGTTTCAGTAAAGTTCCCAGAATGCCTCTCACCAAGCATGCTCAACAAGCTAGAGCAAACAGCGCGAACACCGGAAAATTATAAGAGCAGCATTGGCGAGGGAGGCACTGCAATGCAATGCACTGCAGTGATTAGGTGAATCTGAGCGGGCGTCGGCCTTGTTTTTGGCCGGCCAGAAAGCAGGTATCATTATCGCATCACACCCCGTCAGCCATGGGTGCCGCCACTTTCATATCATCTCCATTCAACTGGCGCTTTTAGACTAATTACGTCACGTTCGGTTGCTTCTGCCCTTTCTGTTTAGTTCCTGAGTGCTCCGCCAGCCAGCCAGGCGTGCCATGAGATGAGAGGGAGTCAGCACGCAAGAAGCAATCCCCTCCAAAATGGCCATCTGCGCCAGAGTTTTGAGATTTTAGTGTCGTTTGCTAAATTTTATTGCTCCTCTCCTGCGGTAAAGGCTGTAGGTACCATCCATATAATCTCAAATCTCTCAGGTATGATGTCTCCACTTGTTTCATTTATTAACCATTGCAACCATGCACTGACAGCCCCAAATCAGTAACAACTCACTTTCCTGCCTATGGGACTAAGTGGATTAATTTGATAATTTTAAGTGAAATACATATCATCATGTTAAATCCTGGGGCATAATTTCTACTTTCCGCAGAAATTTGAAGAATTATCATTCAAATCATATGTTTGGCAACCTGTTGATATTTCCATAAAATCTTGCGATGCAATTATCACATCTTAAGATACCATCTATTCACTACATGTATGTAGCCACCACATATTTGATGAACAGTTACTATACCATTATCTTATTTTTTTTCCTCATACAAACAATTTAAAATTAAAAAGTTCCAGGTGATTTCCCTGAATTTCATAGGGAATTACATACAAATCCAATTGTGTTTTTAGTGAGTCCAAAGAGGTATGAAGTGAGCACATATGAGCGATCTGAGCTGGGTGGTATATGTTTAATTCATGCATATGTTGCATAGCACTGCAACATTCTCCATATATTAATGAAATATTCCCAAAGGCTAGATCATGCATGATGCTGTGCATTCCTAATGAATAAGCCAGACACAGGAGTCAAGCCCCCCTCCCTCCATTTTCGATTTTGCCCACATGAATACTGCAGCACCCCTCGTACGGCTCAACAGGATACGATCATGATGGCTTTTAAGAAGAGAAGTTTATGGATCATCTGTTGCTTTTTGATGATTATTCATGCATTACCAATTCCCCACGTCTGTCTGTGAACCCACGCTTACTTTTTTTTTAAAAAAAGGCCTTGGTAATTTTCATAATGCCTTGACATTTATACACAACAGCACAACAGAGATATAAAGTGTAATTTTGTATGTGTGTAGGTACATCATATAGCCCTTTCCTCCCAACACTCTCTCTCTTAATTTTCGCTTTCTCTCTAATTCTGTCTTAACCCCCCCTCTCTCTCTCTCTCTCTCCTTTTGTCTCTCTGTCTCTATCTCTCTCTGTCTCTCAGTCTTTCTTTCTCTCTCGCTCTCTTTATCTCTCTCTCTCGCTCTCTTTACCTCTCTCGCTCTCTTTATCTCTCTCGCTCTCTTTATCTCTCTCGCTCTCTTTATCTCTCTCTCGCTCTCTTTATCTCTCTCTCTCGCTCTCTTTATCTCTCTCTCTCTCTTTCTCTCTCTCCCTCTTTCTCACTCTCTCTCTCCCATTCCTGGGTAGACGGATAGCATTTGGGGAGAGTTAACGAGTAATCATCTCCCCCCGATATCATCTCAGCGATGGCTGAAAATTGCCCATCCCGTATTGATCTTCCAATCAAGCACCGAGACGTCACCTGGTATCGCCGTCGACGCTTTTGCGCTAAACAGCCAGCACACCGCTTTGCAGCGCCTGTGCTTGGCGAATGGAAAGAACAGGATGAAGAGCATCGGATAAAATGAAGGGGAAAAAACGGACCATTATGAGGGCTTGGGGGAGCGTAAAATAGGGCGCATTCCCTCAAGGATGCTGTTGGAGAATCTTTATTGTTGCTGCCATTTCAAAAAGCAAAACATCTGCTCCTAGCAACTTATATCCGTACATATATTTTCTTAAGCCCCCTAATAAAATCATTGGTATCCTGCAGAGAGATGTACTTTTTCTTAAAACCTTCACAGCACTTCATCGATGGTGTCAGTGATCTTTTTACATATTGTTTAAAAAATCTGGTTTAGTTTTTTAACGCTTTAAAAATTCTCCCTCCTTCTCTCCAAATATTCAGAAGACAGCACCTTTATCACTTTTTAAAAGGATCAACAGAAAGGGAAAATGATGTCAAAAAATAATCTCAACAACTCTTGAAATGAATCCAAATGGCCAGACCTTCTACCCCCATATTGTTCCACAAGCTTGCTTCCTACATGTAACTCTCTGCAATACGCATGCCATGGCTCTATTCACATATACTGTCCCGTTATTTTAATCTAAGCTGTAATCTACTCAAGATGTGAGCTACTTGCCTATGCATGGAAATCATGCACATTCCCCAGAGTATGCTCCCTAGCAGAGAACGCAAACACTATCAATATCTTGATTCCTTAATTAAAGCTAATCCCAAATGGATATAAAGGGCCTTTCCGTCTGAACGCTGGATTAATTGAAGCAAACATTTGATCAAGTGGAAAGGAGCTCTCTGTCTGGACTGGGTAGATGTCCTTGCTCTGAGGCTTTTTAGATGATTGTTAAGTATCTTAGAGAGAGCGTTCTGTATAACCACTCAAGGATGCCTTAATCTCCTGATGACCACTGTCTATTAACTCATCCAATCCTGCTAAACCATAAGAGAAAACTACCAACAACAGTTCTTGCTGTGTTGTCCTCTTGGTCAGAGTTAAGATCAGAGGAGGATTTAAAAATAGTGTCAATATTAAATTGATAATCTCATACTCTAGGTATGGTCAGTTTCACCCTAGGGCAATCTGATTAATTTTGATGAATATTTTAAAGGAGATACAGATTGAAATTGTTAAGTATCATTGTTTTTCTTTTCCTGAACAACTTGTTAAATTGCCTCAAAATACCTCCTTTTTATTATTTTAATCTTCAGCAACAGAAGAATTAACATTTTTACTGTTAAGCTATTTTGGGGGTCTCATCTTTCAGGCCACCATACATACATACAACAATAAAGGACTGTCAGGCTCATTTGTAAATCCTTGGATATATACCTGTGCAAGGAAGGCCTTTGTATACAATATTACTTTATAGAAGCTCAAAGAATTAGGTCCAGTAATAAAGCTTATAAAGCTTATAAAGCTAATACAGTCCTGTCATTAAAGCTTTAAGCACATGTCCCTTCTGAACAATCATTTTCACCCTGGAACTGGAACTGGAAGTTTTGCATAAAGCATAAAAACCAGAAAGCACAAGAGCAAAAAAAAAAATAAAAACATGATGAATACAACATTCACCTAACAAGGCCCAGTTATCTGTAAGGGGTTTCGCGTCTCATAAAACTACTGCATTATACAGATTAAAATCCATTTCAAGCGGCAAACCTTATTTCATGTTGCAGCTCAGCTACGGTTGAGAAATCCATTATCCTAAATGGTTGGTATCTACCAGACAGCTACAAGTATTATAATGTATCTTTCAGACTTTCCTATAAATTTCCTGATGACTGCCAGACAAGAATGAAAGTGAGTGAATGTAGCCATGGTAACAGAGTAGCATCAAGCTCCAGATTTGCGGTGATGTTAAACATGATGTACCCCTTTGCAAATGATGGTATTAAAGGTAAAATGTAAACTTCATAACATTTAAGATTAATTTGATTAAAAATAATGGCAAATGTTTGAAGGAAGATGTTAATTTCCAAAAGAGGTGGGGGGGGGGGGGGGGGGCATGCACTATAGTAGCCACCCCCCACCCCCACACTCTATACCCGCTCCCTTGCACATCGCACAAGGGGCCTGCCAGTCAGCAGAGTGGTGATAGACACTATGCCTGCTCTCTCTTATTAAAGGGCATATATTGTACTAGGAAAGCAAAAAAAAATCTGCTTGCCAATGGTCTTAAATTCATGTATTGTCTATTTTAGAAGCTTGCTGAAAGTTATTTGCTCTCAAATGATCCACATATGGAGTAATTAATGATTAATGATTAAATCCTCAAAATGTTCGGCCTGAACATTTTGAGGATTTGTGATTGAATCACTCATTACTCCAAATGTAGATCATTTGAGGGCAAATAACTTTCAGCAAGCTTCTAATATAGACAATACATGAATTTAAGACCATTGGCAAGCAGATTGCTAACAATTACATTTTGAAGGCTTTTTTGCCTTCCCACTACAGTATACGCCCTTTAACTCTGCACATTTGGACACCAGGGGCCACATTCATGAAAGCTTACTGGCCTAGTTGGTTACTACAATACATGCATTTCGATGCACTTTAGTAACGAACTAGACTTAAAAAGGTTTCATGAATATGGCCCCAGTAATACACACAAAGCCCATAGAGCACCATTCTGTCTGGAACAGAAATGGTTCATCATCACACATTCTCCATCTGGCTTCTTTCACACCACCCACCTTACCTGTTTCATGGTTCCACTGGTACAACCTGTTCAAGGGAATCTCAAAAGTAGGGGGGGGGGGGGCAACAATGGAACAAAGCAATGGAGCTCACACAATTATATGATGCCATTTGCATTCCAATGCATGTACATGTAAATGCAGAATGAGAAATCAAGCTCAATTTTTTTAGTAAGAAATGGGTGAATTGGTGGGGGCAAAAAAATAAAAGACCTCAAACTTCAAATCAAATCACAAAATTATACAATAGCATGCAGGAACAAAATTGGAGTGACTTTTGTGATAGGAGTAAGTCGTCCTTTTGTTTCTTTAGAAGGAAATGGAAAAATAATCAAATAAAAACACACACACAAACTAGAGGGAAACTCTTCTTACTACAGGGTAAGTGAATGACATAAAAAGAACATGCGGGAAAATTCAAACCAGATCGTGTGTCAGGGCAAGGCAAGGAAAACATTAATGGATTGCTCTCTGTTAGTCCCATCCAATGAAAAATCTGCTTGCCTTTGATGAGGGGGAGGGGGCTAAATACTGAAATGTGCAATTTTGCTTGAGCCTTTGTAGCGATTTTAATTTCCAGCAATTAATCTGGAAGCAAGTATGGGTAGAGTATGGTACTGGCAATGGACAGGACAAATCATGGTAACATCAATTCTTCTTTCCCTGGTTTTGAATGTTGCCAGGCATTTCACCTTTTTTTTTTTGTGGTAGATCTAGGATTGGGTGTACAGTATCATAGGTTCATACACACAATAACAAGTGTTGTTTTCAAGCCACCATGGCCACATTTGAATTCAATCCACAGAAAGCCACATATTTCAATTTCAAATGCTGGATGGGTTTCAAAAAGACTGCCGTAAACAAGAGTCTACACAGGCAGCAAAACTGCACAAAGCAATCAAGGGGAAGGATGATATTACAATTTGAATTATTGTAATATCTGACTGTAACATCTGTAAAACCTGTATGTTTTTTCTGCATTATTTTTGCTGATGATGACTGTTGATCAAATAAGTAAATAAAAGAAATGCTCTGGAAATGTTGTGTACAATTCCAAAATGCAGGATCTTTTTAAGGGGGAGCGGCTTAGGGTTGAAGGGAGAGGGAGGGGCAGGGCAGAAGGTGAGGGTAATCGTCATTTGCTTTCTATTTTTTTTTTTTGTAATATCTCTTTTCTTTTCGGTTACCTTCTTGGCGTCATGATCGTTAGAATTAGGTGAGCCTGCATCCTGACTGACTAAGGCGTTAGTAGAGGTTCCATTGGGCGTGGCGGCCATCAGCTCATCAGAGCCTCGCTGGAGGACACCAACAGGAGATCAACAGGCAACCAACCAGAAGAAGGAGGATGAAGTAAGGAGACAAAAAGAAAAGAGAAAAACACAACGCACCAGTGAGAAGGAGAGAAGTCTTTAAAAATATAGGAGAAGGACAGGTCAGAACTTAAAAACAAACTCTTTCCACATGCAGCGGAAATTCTTTGTAAATAATAATCATGAGACAGAGAGATATAAATGTCAAACATGCCCAAATATAGAATTTGTTTGTTTGCAAAAATGGAATAAAGATACAAGTGCCCCCACTCATAAAATAAAGCATCACGCATGTGATTTGTCAGTAAATGCAACATACATACAGAGTGTGTAAACAGACGTAATGTAAGGAATATTATAAAAAGTAGATGCAAAACTCATTGGATGTACATGGATTATGTGAATGTGGATGGACGGGTGGAGATTTGTTGTTATTTCAAATGAAAGCACACTTCCTCCCCTTTATGGAGCAATGGAATGATCAAGCAGGTGCATAAAGCAAGTACATGTATAGAGATCAGGGTTTGCTGACTATGCCAAAGAGGGGGGTTGTTGAAGAGAGACTAAAAGGGATGGCGAGATGGACACACACACACTACCCAGAAATATTTTCAGGTATGATTTGGGTCCCACTGGGACACTTGTTGTTTTCTGCAGACAAACTTCCTGGGGACAAAATACATCGTAGGTAATACATATATCTTCAAGAAATATTTAGTTGAACACTGCAAAACATTTAGATCTACTTCTACTTTCAGTTTACCATATTGCATTCACACGTTTAAATATTAGTCAAGTGTGCTGAAATATAATGGGTCAATGATAAGTCTTTAAATATTGGACGGAATATTAAGATTTGTGTCTACTTTCAGGAATGGCAATCTCATGATGTAGCGCCCATAGGTTTAATATATTCACTCAATAGTCAGAGAAAACGTAATGCCACCAGCCACTTTGTGGTGGAGGCATAAACATCCTGGCATGACACAATAAAATAAGTATTTTTAACAAGTCAATCAGTGTTTTATATGAATTCGACAATTTTCATAAAACTGCATTATCATTAATACAGTCGATATCAACATCATCATTATCATCACCATCATCATTATCACCACCAGTACCATCATCCTTATCATTTTCTTCTTCATCATCATCAATGTAACAATTGTCATTATGCTCCCATCATTGTCATTACCATCAATCCATCATCATCTATTCAATTATCATCAATATCACAATTGTCTCCAGCATCGTCGTCATCAATATTCTCATGATCATCACATCAATCACCATAATCATCCGTACTAAAAACATGCAGAGTTCCATGGCTTATGGAAATGGGTTACCCCCCATCTTTAAACTGCTCTCTAGGTTTTCCCACTCAACAGTCTTGGAGAAGAGGAGACCTACACTACAGCTCAAAGGAATTGGCATGGGGAAAGGGAAAGGGAAGAAAGGGAAGGAGCTGTAGTATTAAACCGCGGTATATTTTATCCAGTTCAGCATGAAACAATGCTTTTTAGGCTAAGGCATCGTGTTTCATGCTGAACTGGACAAAATATACCACGGTTTAAAACTGCGGCTCCTTCCCTTCTTCCCTTTCCCTATGCCAGTCCCTTTGAGCTGTAGTGTATTAGATATGTCATTAGAATTAGATAAGACAAAAATGTATAATTGTTGTTGCTATTTGAAATATGCAACATCCTGCAAGTGTGACTAATATTCAATCAGTCCCTTGTATGACATGGCTGAAATACCTTGCTCCCAGGCTTTGGGGAATTTTCAATCCAAACTATAATTTTCAATAAACAGGTCTGGTGGCAGTAGACTAATCATTCTCAATTCCTTCTCAGGCTTGCCTTCTACAATGTAAGACGGACTGAGAAGAGAGGAGAATGATAAAAGACTAGTATTGAGAGAACTAGACTCTATTCATCAGTTGGAATCAGAAATGTTGAACAACCTGGATCCCAGGCTAAGAAAAAATAGGTTGTTTCAAATATCAGCAAAAATGGAAGGACTGGTATTTGCTGTTTCATGAATGGAATTAGCATCCTACCTGTTACAAGACCATTTACATCTGACTATTTAAATCAAATACAGTCAAACCTGTCTTAGCGGCCACCTGTCTAAAGCAGCCAACCTGTCTATAGTGGCCACTAAAACGATTCCCCCGGAGAGAGATCATGTGTTAATGAACCTGTTTATAGCTCCCACCTGTCTCTAAAGGCCACAATTTGTGTTTCCCTTGGGTGGCCACTATAGACAGGTTTCACTGTATCACTTCCCTTATGCAGACCTCAGGCTGACCTCAAGACAAATGACATGAATGACGTAATCCTGCAAGTGTTTCATGTGGCTTAACCAATGTTGGTCACTACTCATTCCTTAGTAATGTTAATCATATTCATCAGGAGTAGACTGTTACATAACAAGAGGACAGTTAGGGGCCAGCCTAGGTTAGGTTGCATAATATAACACAGACCACATAGCATGTATGTGTTTTTTTTACATGTTGTAATGCCATGTGGTACTTCAACAGTTGATTAAAAATCCTACAGGTCCATGCGCCAGTGCAATGACAGCACACCATATGCCTTAGGCACAACTCTGTATACCAAACATATGTGGAGAATACAATGTGTGAGATGGTTTCAGTTAAAGTGCCTCCAATCCTTTTTTTCTGTACATTATACATGTGTAACAGCCCCATTCCTATATAATAGTGATGTGTACAAAATATGCATGTATGCATCTGATGTGTAATGTAATATCAATGTAATATCAATGTAATATCAATGTAATATCAATGTAATATCAATGCGATATCAATGCGATATCAATGCGATATCAATGTAATATCAATAGCAATATCAATGTGGTCTGACACAGGAGGCCTTTCAACTGTACAAATGCGATACATGAAGGGAGACCATATCATTTTAGTTGAATATTACTCTTATTCTCCAAATGATTGACTGATCGATCCTGAAAGAAAACAACCAGAGAAACAGAAGACTCTACTGTAGGCAAGATTACAGGAAGAACCTTTAATGCAATTGACAATGAAATGTAGGCCAACTTTCTATATATTCAATCCCAAATCACCACTGCTTTAGGTGACTTAAGTAAGAACATCATCCGTCATACAAGACAGTTAAACTGTCTAACCCCGTGCCAAAAAGACAAAGGCAACATCTCGATAATTACATTACAAATCTCGCACCAACATCTTTCCTATGACAGTGAAGAATTGAGAGGATGGTGTCAATGTCGCGACAATTGCTACGCAACAATATCACGCCGCGGGAGTTTCAGACATCCGCACCACTTCAGCGCAAGTTTCCCCCCATCACGTAGACCGCGACATCTCGACAAGCCTGCCACAGAAAAGCCTTGATGGAATTTCATATCTTAATCCACTTTCAAAGCGTGGCCGAATAGAATTCAGTAATCTGCCCCTCGGGCAAGTGAGAGGGGGGAAATAAACCATTTCTTCATTAATATGTTAGATTTGCATTTTTTTCTGGAGCATACTCCAGTATTTGAGCGTATAAGTCGCTTGGAGGCATTTCGTTCCTTCCTTGACACCAGCAACAAGTAACATCTGTAGTGGTTACATGCTGTTGGCTTGGTAGTGACTTTAGTCCCAAACATTGGAATTTGTGTTGGACTGGAGTCAAATACATGGACTTACAGTGTGCACGGGAGGATTTTCTGCCCGGTTCTTGCCCTCTCTTGCCTACTCACCTCAAACTTCCTTGACAAAAGCTCACCCTGATTGCCTTTAGCCCCAGTCAGAAAGCTCATTTTATCCCCTTACAAAGAACATTTGGAGATTTTCTTCCATGGAAAAAGTAAAACCCAAGAGACTCAACTCAACCACCATGAAGGATTATGGTAGAATAGACTTTCTACAACACAAGCCATTGTGCACTAGTTACAGGGCACTCTACAAAGTCCTATCTTGAACTCACGTAATTGTACTTTCTCTTGAATGTGTATTTGGGAAAAGCTTTGTCTTCCTACCACAGAAGCAGGGGAAAATTAGATTTGTTGTATTTGCTGGAGCTACTTATTCAATCTGGTGAGATGAAATGAGCATCCTGAGTACACGATGTGCATTGTACACTCACAAGAATATTTTCACTGGGAACTTTCTTGCATTGCACATGGCTTCGGCATACTGGGCCGGACCTGTGCACAATGCTTTCACTGCATGTATGTGATGTCCTAATTGGTAATATAGTATTTCTGTTGCAATCACGAATGAAGAATTATATGATCCTGTAATATACAGCTTTGAGTTCTGGGGCCATATTCATGAAACCTTACTAAGTCAAGTTCGATGCTAAAGTGTATTCAGCTACATGCAGTTTTAGTAACATACTAGTCTAGTACACTTTCACGATTACGGTCCCTGAAATTCTGAACTTTGAATGTTTGAACTTTGAATCTCCACTTTCTCAAATATGCTCTAAAATGCCTCAGCTTTCTATCACATCATTTTAAAATCATGTTTATTCTTATATCAGCTTGATCTCATCACAATGACATGGTAGTCAGTAAGGGTATTTTGCCTGTGCTTCCAGTTACGTTTTCATTTCCCAAGGAAAGAGGAACATTTGAACAGTGGCTTTTGTGAATGCGAGGTCGCTTTTTCTTGTGCTACGGACCAAAGAGTAACCAAGATTCAGAAAGGGATTATGTAAGAGACCCTACAATTGTTGATCCAGTCCTCCTCCACAAACATTCTAGAGACTTGAGTACATAGTCTACCCCTCAAAGTTTTTTTTTTTTTCTTTACCTTCTTTACCTTGAAAGAGAAAGCAAAATGCAGAGGAGATTATGCAACATCGCAAAGAAATGGCTATAGTCCACAGGCTGCATGGCCTCTGATTGGTGGAAGCTTGTTGATAAGCACTCTCCCTGACCCAGGCATCACGCAACTCATCATACAAAACCCAAGGTGTACATAGGACTGTCAATGTTTGTCTGGGGCTAATTACATACAGGCATGATGATTCCAGCAAGAAAGCGCCTTAGCACACAACGCTCCCCCTTTACATCATGTGGTTAGGATGGGAGGGTATCTTTGCAAGAAAGCTGGCGTGGGGTGCTTTTCATAAAAAAAAAAATCTTAATGACAACTGAGGGAGGGTGGTGACTCCCCATTAGTTAATGGGTTGGTAAACATTAAGAGCGGGTATCAACCAGTTAAGCTGTCAAGTATAAAGAAGGAGGATGGTCATGAGAAGGGGGTGGGGGTGGGGACATACCGTAGTAAGATCCTGCTGCAATATGTACAGATGCAGATACATAGTATAACGCTGCAAAGGATCATGGGTGGAGTTTGTTAATTGGCTGTGTGGCGTCAGGTGACATGGACTAGTCTGATTGACTGGCAATAGAGATGGATGGATTACAGGATTGTCTGCGATCAACATGTAGCTGATATTGATGCGATGGTGGAGGGTTAGAAAAGAAGAGTGACAACCAAATGGAAATGAAAGAGTGGCTGTATATGCTGGTGGTTTCAGAGTTGATTTTCCTGGTATCAAATTGCATTTTGCCAAACACTTTATAAAGGAGGACTGGTATTAAAATACACATTTCAAATTTGTACAGCAGTTTGTTACCCAGTAAGTTGAACTTTGTCTCTCATATCTGTCTGCAGATGGAAGCTGTCCATCAATATTGAGAAGGAATATTATACCTTGTGGTAGGTATATCAACTTGTGGGATGAGGCTTCACTATGTTAATGTCCTCCTATTCATTCCGATTCAATTTCCAAACAAAAAAGACAATTAAACCTTTTTGAAGTTTAATATATTCACTCAATAGTCAGACAAAACAGGGCATTGAAATGATCTCCACTGATGTCTCCCTAAATGTTTAATTAGTCATTTCAAGGCAATGGCTTAGAGGGAGAGAGAGAGAGAGAGAGAGAGAGAGAGAGAGAGAGAGAGAGAGAGAGAGAGAGAGAGAGAGAGAGAGAGAGAGAGAGAGGAATATGCTGTCGATTTGGAGAGGGAACATGAAAATGGCATGAGGATGCAAGAAAGTAATGGAATAAATGAGACTTGGAAATGAGTCGGGCTTTTAAAAATTGCTGAGAGAGAGTTATCAAATATAATAATTGATGAAAAGGAGAGTATACATGAAAATGGGTCAATGATCGACGGATGGGAAGTTAAACGTCAAAAGGAAAGAAAGCATGGGGCTGCGATGGAGTTGGCGCGACAAGGTTGGAACAGACATCAAGAGATGAAAGTGGGGCAGGAATGGACAGAGAAACAACAAGCTTTTTCATTTTCAGCATGACTGCACAACTTTCATCAATACCCTACCACGGCCATTACAAAGTCATCATCCACCCTGTTGTTTGTTCCTCGCATGCCCCCGACTATTTACCCAGGCTTTCAGAGCACCAAGCTGGCTAACTACAGCATGGATGGCAAGTCAAATTAAAATAGGCTTATTCCCCTCTCCCCCTATTCATCTCGCTGGCCGTAGAGGCTGGATGAAATTTAATTTGCAATATCAACTCGTTGGAGAGTCCCCGCGCTGGGAACGTTTAGGGAAAGTCAATTCCTCATTATCCTCCGACCCAGCAGAAAAGGCACTTATGAATTTTTAAATTGTCCTATCCATTTTGTAATTAGGTTTGCTTGGCCATCGCTCTCACTCTCTCTGCTCTCCCCCATCTCGCTCTTTCACTTACTCTCTCTCTTCCTCTCTCTCTCTCTCTCTCTCTCTCTCTCTCTCTCTCTCTCTCTTCCTCTCTTCCCTCCTCTCTTTTCTCTTAGCCCATCTCTCCCCTCTTTTCCTCTCTTTACCAACCTGTCAGAAACCCCTCACTAGTAATTAGCTTCCATCTTTGTTTATAGGACCATCAGCATACGAGCCCAATACATTCATACAGGCTGCAATTTGAATAGAATATCGATCACCTCGCTACAGCTGCAAAACGCCATAATTGCAAAAGCCTGCATTTAACGGTGGAACAGTTCTTTTCTTTCAATCGGTGCACATTTCTCATGGTGACGTTTCCACGACTGGGGTGTTATACTCTCTTCAGTATGTCACACTTATCCAATCCTCCCTCCATTTTACTTCAGCTTGCATACAAATGGCTGCCCAAGATACAGCATACATAAAGCATGCTCTAATGCTTTTAGAAACAAGATCCATTATTCAATTCCTTCTCCTAATTCTTATATTTGATTTTCTTCGCATGAAATACTAGCTAAAAAAGCATAATTATATTCGCTCTGATACACAAGCAGTTTCATTCCCTCTCCTTATTATAATGTGCTATAAAACAACCAAAACATGTAAATTATGGGATCTTTTTCACATCAACACCCACTAGATTCACTTGTAGATTATAATTGCACAGTAATTGAAATATGATTCTAGGTAAAGATTATATGTTATGTTAATCTAAATTACTTCACGCAACACAAAACACACTATCTATTGACTACTTTTTTTCCATTTGGCTCTATGTCTATGTTTTAAACCAAGGAAATGACATATGGCAATGTGAAGCCTGTACATTTAGGTATCAACTGTCAATTTCAAATAAATTAAGAGATGAACCAATATCTGAAATCCATTAATTTTTAAATATATATTGAGCCCTCTATACCAGTACAATTTAGCCGATATTACAATATAAGGAGTACACTGTAAAGTGTGTACATAAATGTGTACATTGTATGTATGGGGTATAAGATATGGTGTTCCAGGTGGTTAAAATCACATGACATTATGAAGCAAGTTATCCTTTTCCCTCTCCATGACAACTTGTTGATTTGAATCAAACACGTATAGGGAGTGGGGAACATACATAAAATAAAAGCTGTATTTTATTGGATTTGTCTAATAACGCTGGTCTGACTTTCAGTATGCATGAATTTGGATGTTTCTATCTGAATAAATGTACTATAATGTATAAGGAACATTGTTCATGTGTAGGTAAAGATAGAAATGTAAATGAAACTACATGTACAAGCATGCAAATCTAATCTATGTGATCAATTTTGTTATGACATTTTAGAAATATATGCTGACATTGGTTACTACATAAGGAGTGAATGAAAGAGGTGAAATGTATTAGATTCATCCTACAGTGTACATAAATGTACATCTAACCAGTTGGTACATGGGAACACGTGTACTGCATTAGGAAACACAAAAGGGTACTTTGAGATTTGAATAAAAAGGGACCTGGCCCCTTGGGAAGGAAAAGAGGAGCGAGGGGCTTTTTTTTATTTGCTACAAAAGCTTGGTAAATAGCTAACGGTAGCCACATGGTGCACAGAACGAGGCACATGCAGCGTGCTATACTGAATCTACATACATGTAATCCATAAATGTACGGTTGGTTGCCTATGTTGAATGGAGTCTGGCCACTGCAGTCTGCACCACGACGTCGCACCACTCAATACAGACCTAACACATTGCTCAACTACGACACGGACTCACTGCACCAAATGCATGCTGAATGACTAACACAAGAGACAGCACTGGAGATAGCAGACACTCTTTTTTGGTAGCTTACCAGGGTGCGTTTCCGAGATGTGTAACCGAGAAAGGGGAAGTTGACCTGGTTGGGGTGGGGGATGATGGGGATGGAGATGGGTACGCTGACGGGTACGGTTCCAGTATGTCCGAGAGTGAGGGGGTGCGGGATCATGGGAACAGGAGTAGCGGCTTGCAATGCTGCGGCACTAGCAAAGTCCATGATGGTGTCTAAAGAAGTGAGGTGCTCAGAGTCTTATGACCCAAGCCGGAGCACACAGCGAGACTGAGGAAGGAGAGAGAGGGAGGGAGAAGAATGGCCCGGCACGGTGACGAAAGAACAGGTAGACAATGGCGCAAGCACTTCAAGGACAACGCTCTATAATCTGTCTCCCAAACACCTGCAGCATTCAATAGGCTGGGCAATGGATAAATGCCTGCCGTCACTTGCGTCAATGCAGAAACTCTCTCTCTGTCCGTGTCTATGCTGCACGCTGGCTGGACATTGAATGCATCGAAGGGGGGTGGGGGGGGGGGGGGTGCTGGCAGGTTCCTGATGATATTCACTGGCTCTGGCCTTGTATCCCTTGGAAGCTTATGCACACATGAATCTGCGTCTGCATTCAGCTATGTTCATCTAATCCGCGGGCAAACTTTTAAAGGGTGGCACACAGCTTGCTGAGCCAACAGCGGCATAAAATCACTCCGCAGGCCTCAAACAACAGACCACACGAGAAATCAACTTGTCCACCGCTCTCCTTTCTCTCCTCTCGGGGCACAAAACGGTGTTGTCACTTCAGCTCCCAGCTCAAATCCAAATTAATAAGCCAGTCATCGCACCCAGCGCACCAGAGAGAGCAAATGGTAGCCGGATCAGCGGAGAGCAGTTTTTAAGTGTCCAATGGGGCAAACAATTAAATCAATCCCCCCTGCGCATCGCCAAGCACCTGATACTCCTTGTTTACGTGTCCTGCCAGTTGGCTTCACTGCTCTCTCAGACTCGCTCGGGTCAGGTTAAGGGGCTGGTCTGCAGTCGGGGATAAGGGACACACCAGCCGGGCACATTTTTCTCATAAGGCGAGCGGCAGAGTGGAACATGCTCACCGTCCGGAACCGAAGCAAGGATTTGGCGCTGCTGCTGTGAGGCTGCTATCCCGTCCGCCTTCCCTGCCTAGCTACAATATCAAGCGCCACCTGCTCATGGAAGCCTGCTTAGTCCCACACATACACACTAGCTAGCTGTCTATTCTTACTTTCCATTCACCCCTTGTTTCCTCTCTTTTTCTCTCTAAATCAGTGTCAGTTGCTTCTTCTTTTTTATACTCTCTCTTTTAATTACTTTCTCTCCAACTCCCTTTGTCTTTTTAATACCCGTTTCCCTCTTATCTCCTTTTAATTGTAATCCTCTCCACATTTATTCAATACCCCTACTCACTCTCTCTCTCTCTCTCTCTCTCTCTCTCTCTCTCTCTCTCTCTCCCTCTCTCTCTCCCTCTTTCTGTCTGTCTTTCTCTCACTCTCTCTCTGTCTCTCTCTGTCTCTCTGTCTCTCTCTTTCTGTCTCTCTCTATGTCTCTCTCTCTCTCTCTCTCTCTCTTTCTTTCTCTCTCTACAGTAAACATGTTAGCCATGTACATACAACCCACAATAGTTAACTATTGTTACAAGGGAAACCTGTACTGCTATGTGGTTAGGAACTAGACAAACATGCCCATTTTCTCCCCTTTGCACCAGAATTGAAGCCTTTTGTGCCTGGATTTACTCAACCTGCCTTGAAAGGGAGAACAAAAATCCACCAGTACAGGTTTCTCTCCACATCTACAAAGTCTACATATTTTTCGACAATATTTATACAAATTTTTGCTTTACTTTTGGTGCAAATGATGCTCTTACCTTTCTGCTAATATCCATGGTCTTTCCCTGGCTATAACTGGGAATAGCTGATAAAATCACTTGTTGCAGAAACATCTAGAACTTCTGAACAAACACTGCTTCAGAAATCCAGCAGTATTCATAGGTTTCTCTGTCATACATGTACATGGAGAGACCTGCAGGAAAGCTCTTCAGCATATATTTTCTTATGCAAATGACTCTTTGATATTTTCTCACAAAATATTTGTTTTACACTCCAAGCCTGCATAACAAGGGGCATTGGTTTCCATGTACAGTGTAAATCTACATGGCTTTGCTAGTGCAGAGCATACTGAAGTTATACTGCTGAACAGTTTGATTTTTTGCACTTCTTCCGCTATAATGTATAAAAGTGGATAGAACAAAACTACTCTGTCCCACTTGAAGATAAGTCAAGTGTAATTGAGTATGTGCTTTTCTGTTCACCTGGTCTCAGTAGTGAGTATGGTGCTTGCAATATCATCTTTATTATAAACATTGTTTCTTTGGCAAAACAGCTTCAATGGTATATTGAGCAATGTATACTGATCATTTCACAGGCAGCTTGCAATAAGGAAATTATTTGCTTCAACACTATCTTTCTGCGGAATACATACTTTCAATGTAATTTCAGTGGGTATTTGACATTCTGAACCAGCACATAAACAGATACAGGAAAAACAAGGAAGCAGGAAAAGAATAACATCTGAATCACATGAAAGAAGGGTTAGTGGCATTCTGGGAACTTCAGACCGTCCGTTCTTCTCATCATGGGGATGACTCTTTGACTTCTGACAGGAGAAGTCGCTGCATGCATCAGAGAAAACATGGCCAGGTTTTTAATAATTACCATCAGATCATGGCACACACCAAGTCACCCTGTCACACCCCTATTGATCTAGCACCTTGCCAGGGTTTTTAATAATCCAGGTTGATATCACGCAGATCTTGGAGTGAGGTGTGAAACATAAGCCGAGGCAAGCTTTCGTTTCTCACCCCTATCTGGGGCAAACCAGTGTTTGCACAGAAACACTGCCCCCATCTCCATTTGGAGGGAGATTGATTCCTAGCAGAAACGGCTCGTAATATTCAAAATTGCGACTGCCGGGCAGGTGGGTTGGGCGATCGGAGGATCGTTAGGTTTCCGCTTGTTATTTCCTTCAGGGTTTTTTTTTTTTTTTTTTGCTTCGTGTATAGTATTGTCGTGCAATTCTCTTCCAGTTGATATGCAATACTATATTACCTCCCATTATATCGGTTAGAATGGATATGAGTATATTTTATTTGCATGGACATCTGATGCCCATTAAAACGTTTATTTGCAAATATTCTTTGCACATAAACTGTATCCACTGCTATTGAATGAAACAGAGTCAAAGAGATGGATAATGCAAAAGGGCCTACACTGCACAATTACCTCCAAGAATAACTTCTTTTCATACCGTATTCATCAAAATTCAAATACAAACAAAACACATTAGATACATGTACATGTACAGAGTCATCTTTAATTCAAAATTGAATGTTATTTTTACAACCAGAACAGTTTTAATATATTCACAATGAGCTTAAAACTTTATATCAGAATTTTTTAAAAGGAAAACGCACATATCTCAAAGCACTGTCTTTCATCTTCTATGGATCACTAGATAATTATATTGCACAATTCAAAGGTTTACATATCTCACATTAAACGAATACAATCATTAATGGGCCTCATATGCTGAGGGTAAGTTTGCAGTGGCCTCCATGAACATCTGCATGACAAAAGCATTAGGGGCCATGAGCCATGAGCCATGTTTAATTGTACAAGCTTGACCTTGAACTTCAACGCACACCCACAAGGTGTAATATACGACTAGAGATGAATGCAATATGGCAGATCCACCTCCATAATTCATGCTCTCCATAACACAAAAATCCTCCTTTGGCATTGAATGCATCTTCCTCTTACTGACCCATACCCATCTCTAGTCCTTCCACCCATGCTTCAAACCGCGGTTTCATCACAAGTGATAAATTATTTAATTATGACGCCCGACCAAAATGCACCGATCCCATTTTTCTTTCCTGCTCTATCCCCTAAGCGCCTGGCTCCGAAAAGGCGATGTGGCAGCCAGCGCAAAAAAACGAAAAGTGCAGCTCACCCGAAAAAACATATATCTATCTCTGCACTGCACGATGCCTCCATTTTTCAATCATACATTACTCTACAGTACCCCTGCTCCGCAACCGATCCCCCAACCAATCATGATGCGAGGTTTCCATGGAAACTACTACTCTATCATATTCGTCTGGATTTTGCATTATCTCTGCATGTACGACCTTCGAATTATCCTCACACACAAAATAATTTCAATTATTTTCATTTGGGGGATTGAAATGCCCTTGTAAAAGGAGAGGGTATTCCGCAACAGGTTCTAATGCATTTCAATTAGAGCATGGGCTAGACAAATTTTCTTTTTAATTAATCACCTTGCAGACTGACTTTTAATCATACCGAATATGAAAGAACCCAATTTGCTTCCAGCATCTGAAGGTAAAGTGTAGTTACATATCATTGCACAAGTGACTCATTCACCGGGCATACGCCAGAGATATGCTCGAGATACACAGACCAATTCAAAGGAGCAAACTGACATTGTACATCATGTATGTCTGTAAATGAGTAGTCTTTTTGTTTCATCATCATGCAAAGTGAATTGCTGGGATGCCTTTGGCATTTCTGTAATGGGCTGAAATCAACCTGTTTACACACAACAGCCTGAAATGTGCAGAGCAACATATTATATGCCCAATGTCTGAATCCAGGCTATTGCATGATAAGTGGCATGTCTGTAGACAAACCTTTATAGAACAAATCTCGCCACCATCAGGCAAAGAAATGACCTCCGCACCAGGCTATCAAAGAAATGTGGCCTTGCAATTCCCGCCAAATCTTAAGACAGGGAAGCGTCCTTAAAGCTCCTTAGAGCTCCTTAGCGCAGAGAAGAGACCCTTCAACTTAAGTGTCTCAGAAAAGACAACACATCACATCACACAAGACAACAAAACCCTCTCTCCTGGGGTGCCTATTGTATTGTTTTGTCCCCCCACCTATGAAAAAAAACATTTGGGCATGTTCCACCCTAGCACCTTCCAAATACCTCTAGTCTAAACTCCAGACTCTCAGACTTACTTATTACCAAAATATAATCCATCTCATCTCTGCCACTTATTAGCTACTACTAGTTCTCAGGTAATAATTTTACGTACCAAGAATAAAGTAACATCTAAAGATGCAACAATGCTGTAAGTTGAAGGATTTGGAGAAAACCTGGAATAGAGACTAATGACAGAGGGCCCATGATGAAAACCTTATAAATGCCTGCTGTCATTCGTTTCCCCCATGTAAATTTCACCAGGGCCTCGCAAACAGATCAATAGTTGCTGTCGTTACAACAAAGCGATTCCGCCCGGGAGTCTCTCCCTCTTCTTTCACTCCCCTCTCATCAATTCCATCCCCCTTTTTTCTTTGCTCTCTCGACCCTCGCTGTCCTTTACATCTCTTAGAATCTGTCCTGAGATCCCCCAACCCTCTTCAATCCGTCTTCTCTGCTGCATGTTTGTTGTCCCAGGACATGTAAGGACTTCCACGAGATGAATGCCACCACTGGGGGCAGCAAATTGAAAATCCATGAAAACAGCATCGTTTGGTCATTCTTGTGATGTACCAGCACAGGTAGCTGGCTACATAATCATTGACTCATTCTGCCAAAGACAAAATTGAGGCATGACCCTCTCATTATCAGTGTCATAAAGATGTGCAGTTTAAGTCATTGTGGTATTCAAGGTCTGGTGATCTAAGGCCATAAGTGGGGCTAAAATGATACATCGCCAGAAACAGGGTTCAAGAAGGTAATTTCCTTACGTTGTTCATCATGCAATAAGACTAGCCAAATTATCAAATAAATAATTCCATCCCATCACTTTATGGCAGAGGCAAAAAATAAAGAGTGAAAGAGTATAGGTCATGGTTGGGTAGAGTGCCCTTTATTTTATTAAGTATTTTAATTCCACTGACATAGACAAATTTCCTACTTTCTCTCAACAACACTTTCTCAAATTCATTTGTACAACTTTCTCAGTTTGACAATCGTCTACAATCACACTTGAAAAGTAATCATTTATACAGGGCCCCAGTCAAAAAAAAGATTGATTTTGTCTATTGAAAAAAGGGGACTGATCCTGATATCCAGAAATAGTAAGACGTGTTCAGTCAGTCATACACGTGGTCACACTTACCACGCTGGTGTCTCGGCATATTACGCAATGACAATGAGTCAGGGCCTTTCCATTCACTCTCCCCCTTCCATTTCAAATCAATGCCCATCTTTTATCAAGCCAAAGGCCTGTCTAGGAGATTATCCCCCAGTTTGAATGAAGGATTCCCTTTCTATTGTATCTATGGGATCTGCATATAACCTCAGGTCTGGTCAACTGTTATCGCCTATAGAAAAAGATCATCTCTGTGACACTGGTAGTTTAGGACTTCAGACCGTTGGACAGGTGTTTTGCTTTGTGACTGATACACTTTATATATAATCAGTTCTTTCTGAATAACCCGAAGTCTGCTCAACTAATGTCTCTCACACTAAAAGAGAGGATCATCTCTGCTGCTCTGACACTCTCGTAAATCAGATATCATTTGAATAGTAAATTCATAATTTGTACCAAAAGTAGGTCATCTTACGGTTCTCTGTAGTTTATCAAACTAGTATCCGATGACATTTTGAGGAAGCACTGCTCTAGCTCTTTCAGTATATGATACACTTCAGCTCAGAGAGGTTTGTGTGTATTGATGATGCAGATATGTTCAAGTGGCACATCAAGAGTTAAAGGGATAGTCCACACTGGAGTTAAGTTGGTTTCAATAAAAGCAGAAACAAAAAAGAAACACGAAAGAAACACATTAGTGAAGGTTTGCCAAAAATTTGTAAAAATCAAAACTTCAAACAATTGTAACTTTCTTATCCTTTGACGCATGTTCATCAAACCTTCCATAATGCTTCCTTCATGTTTCTGCTTTTATTAAAAACCAATTTAATTTCAGGTGGACTATCCCTTTAAAGGGTTTGCTCTTCTGTCCTAAATGAACCCAAGCCTAGACTGCAGAATCCATCCATCCATATCTCGGAGAAAGCAGTTAAGCATCTGTCTGGAACCAATCAATTCATCCTTTATAGGTAGGAACAATCTCCGGTCTGGCGATACAAATGAGAGACTTATCAAGGTTGTCCAACATCCAGCCTTCATTGGTTCTTTCAAGGAGGTGGGGGTAAACAATGAGGAAGAAGAAGAGGAAAGAGGGAACATGGCGACAAGACTTAACAGGGTCACAAGGGGTAGGATGTCTGAACGGACAGGTAATGTGATTGGCTATGCTGAGCATGGTAGAGTTAAACTACTGGACCCTGTTGCATAAAAGTTACCCTTAATGGTAACTCTACCATCAATGATAACATCACTCTACAGCGAATCATGCTTGCGTTTTCAATAGAAGTTGCCATTGGTAGTAAAGGTACTTTCATTGTTTTATGCCACATGGCCCTGGTACCTTGGTTGGACATATTCGGCTATTAGCAACACCTTCACATGATTGTAGAAAATCTATAGATTTTTTATAATGTTCATATATTTGTAGTATGATATTATCTTATATATCATACACTGATAGAATTTTAAGGAAAATACCTACACATCTATAGAACTTGAAATCTTTCTCCTGAACTTGAATATTTATTCCTAGACATCTGCATAAATTTAACATTTGTTCCTGGTCACCCATAACTTGCACATTTGTCTCAGGTCATCTACAACCTTCAAAGATTCATTGCTAGTCATTTAGTCACCAAACTATCTTTAATTATTTAGCAGCACATGAAATTGAGTCATTAATTGGTCAATATTTCACCCACTCTGTTCCCCTGGATATAATCATGGACTGGATGAGTCACCTGTGACTTATCACTCATGACACTAACCCAACTACATTGCTTTGCATAATACTTCTGCATTCACCTCCTGCTCTTGCTTCTCTCATAGTTGACTATTATACTGAAATATAATATTTATCTCTGTATCTTCTTCCTTCTATATGGATTTTTTTCTTTCAAATATTGATTTCTGCTGTCAAAATTCTGTGTGTAATTTATTTCCCAGGCTTACGAATCAATGCAGCTTCCATGGAGTTTGTTTTGAGGGCATCCCTCAGTGGCTGAGCACAATAATTGAGATTGCAATCAGGGCAGTCAATGGTTATTGCAACTACAATGGGTTATATGGCATAATGTCTCTATTCTTCCATCTATAGCAGAATCGATTGACCATTATATTACAAACTGATTCCCATTGGTTTTGTTCAACAGGTTGTCATAAATATGTCATATGCGGAGCAGCGTGATGCATGGCACAATCAATGAAGGTAGTATTATGATATTTTTTTTTTCTTTGCAGCTCTTTCGTTTCATTCCAATGGCAAGATATTCATCATAGAAGGGCCACATATGTCCATGAGAAAATGGATAGATTATGTAAGATACCAAAAGTCATCATCTATATTTAGTATAAAGCTTTAACATTCAATTCCCATATTGAATTGAGAAACGATCAATAAATTTACATATTTATATATCAACACATAAATATATATGTACAGTGTAGCTGTACAGTGTAATATCAAGACAAAATAGTTCATCTGACAGAAATTTTCCCAGGGTTTGTAAGCGTATTATATCAGAAAATTATCAGGCACCAAGTTTTTGCTATTAATTTCTAATATACCTAATGTACAATACATTGGTGTACATGTCAATGTATCACCACTCATAATTGAATATAAATGAAGGGTGTATATTATGGTTACCTCAAAATCCTTTGAAAACAGATAAAGGGTAAAAAGTGTTTCTTTTCCAAGAGAACTGGAATTGACTCAAATTGTGCAGATATTACCTTACTTTTCATATGCACATCACACCTTTGAAGTGCCCTGCCCTTCTCATCAATCCATTTTAATCTATTGATAATAACACCCATCATAATCTCATGTCAATGTCTTTGTCTCACAATTAGCCATCCACAAAACTTAACAGGCCAACACGCTTCCTTAAATTGGCACCCTGTGGTACTCAGCAGGTTAAGCCGCTATCTTCTCTCGCTAAATTTATTTGCACCGATGCAAGCTTATCGCACATCAGTTATTCCCCAAGAAACAAACCTAGACATCTCACTTGTCAAAATGGCCTATAATTGGACATGTAAATGAAACCACAGAAACCGTAATCCTCACCAGCTCCTCTTTGCCTCCTGCCGTTTTTGCCTGCGCATTTTCATCTCTCCACCAAATAAAGTAAGTGTACATGTACTTTTCAATTGTCTTCTTTGCAATCATGAACCTCCACATCCCTAATCTCACTTCACTTGAAATCCTTGTTATGCATATCTCTAGCCACATAACTGCAATCCAGCTCCCCTAGTCAAATTGATATATTGTACAGTTGCTTATCCTTACAGAATTCTTTAACACATCCATCTGAATATTAAAATCTATGACTTTTGCCCACCTTACACTGATTTCACATTATCCTTGTCATAATATCAATATTATTTCTGATACATAGGATTCCCCAATTGAATGTTAACTTCCTTACAGACTTGCCTCTTCAATCACATTACACAAAAAAACATTAGCCAGAAATTGATTATATTCCATAACCAAACACTCAAGCTCCCGGGCAACTCTCAGCGCTCATTTTTTCTCTGAATATATATCACTTTTCACTAACGAAGACGATGACCAAATAACTCCCGAGACGGTCACATCCATCACGGGTTTGCGGCGGCGCTTTGCCACGCAAGCGTGACCAGCCCACCTTTTCCAATCCTCGGCGGAATGCCCCGCCGTGACTAGAACGGCATCATTTATCATCCTCTGACTTCCAAAATTAAAAACCCTCTCAATATTCAGACATCTCACATTCCCATCGTTTACTGCCTCCATTTTTCTTGCTTGCTCCTGCTTGCTCTATGACTTCTGTACATCTTTCTTTCTCTTCTCTGCCTTCTCATAGCACTTTCCCTGACTTTTGCCCACCTCATATCTTTAAACCGTTCACTCACATTTCCTCTTAGTAATAGTCCATCTGGTCATTTTATTTCACCCATTTCATACGTGTAAATATCTCTCTCCCTTCCTCATTTTCCTAACTATTGACTTCTATTTATCTCTCTATGACTGTCTGTCTGTCTGTCTGTCTGTCTGTCTGTCTGTCTGTCTGACTGTCTCTCTCTCCTCTCTCTGTCTCTCTTCTCTCTCTCTCTCTCTCTCTCTCTCTCTCTCTCTCTCTCTCTCTCTTTCTCTCACTTTCTCTCTGTCCTTTTCTAAAATGTCATCCATGGCTCTCCATTTTAGTCAATCAGACAAATCTGAATAAACACTACATCATTACACACAGCTATACAATTTTCTAAAAGACAACAAAAGCCAATAACATGTGGAAATAATTTAAGTTTAAAAACACAAAAAGACAGGGGAAGGGGGGGTCATCTCTTTACTCATCAAGTGCTCTTTGATCCATCTCCATGTTGGATTATGTGATCTTCATTACCTCTGTGTCTCTCTCTCTCTCTCTCTCTCTCTTCATCCATCTGTTACCCGTCTCTCCCTCTTGTAATCCCACCACACCTCATTATCCCATCAACGCCCTGAGTGGGCCAGCTCCCCTCCACACTCCACCTCTCATGCGCATCTTCCCCCGGCCCCAAGAGATACCAGATTATGAGACCGACATTGTGACATCGTGTCCGACACACAGAAGGGGCCGACACCCACTCCTAGACCTGTCAGATCATTATATTAGAGGTTGGTTTTGACATCTATGGTTTATATGGGCAAATCCCGTTATCAAGACTGACTTTCTCATCGGGTGAATGGACCGTTACTCTCACAAAATCATGGTGTGCCAAAGTTTTACCTGTTTTCCCCTTTCATACTACAATATTAATGTGAGTTTAGTACCTGACCTGAGGCAGATGTTATTCATCTAATTCAAGGGAATATGTCAATTGAAGAGCTTCCCCCTTGAAATAAAAAAAAATAAAATGCTGAGCCCCTATGAAATATCAAGCCAAATGCTTGAACATACAGTGGAATCTTTCAAATACATCTTTGCAAGAAGGTACATGTACTTCTCTAACCCCTTCTCTGCCAGCCTCCATGCTGCCCTATTGGAATGGTGTGTATTACCAGTGCACACACGTATGCTTCAATGGTGCTTAAAGAGTCAACTCCTTCTCTACCAGACTCCATACTGCCCTATGAAATATGGTGTAGTACCAGTGCAAAAAAGGCCCCCATGGTGCAACCATTACATTACCAGACCTTGATGACTCCATTGGCTTACTGTACTTACTATACACATCTTTCCGCCAATGTTAATGGGAGAATTAGTGTGGTACAGTCCTCCATGGGTTAAACATCACTGCATATAGCCTATCCTCCTCAAGACATTTATGTGACAGGTGCGTGTTGCACAGCAAGACCACAAGAGGGCGGTATGTAACCCTCTCCCATCTCCCCCATCTCATTCTCTTCCCACCACCCCTTTATTTCTCCTTACCCTCCAACCTACTCAGCATCCTTGGATGACAAAAACACACCTCCAAGTACTGATCCCTAATTGTGCGATAAAGGTGCTCTTACTTGTTGAGGTCAGAGACCATGAGAACTTGCCACAGGTCAACAGCAACACGTACAAGTATGTATACCATCTGTTTTCGACAAACCAAATGATTGTCTCAAGAAGAAGAGACAAATGTGTTCATGAACTGTTTAAGTTTCTGGAGCAAATGTACACAAATGAATAAAAAAAGAGTGTTACAGAATAATGAGTTACACAAGATTTTTCAACCCCCGAGTCCAATTTGTGGGAGGCGGGGGAGAGATATACAGGGAAAGGAGAGAATAAATGTTCTCCAAAATAAGCTAACTGAGCAAATCAGTGCTGCAGTAAACTAAATATAGTCGTAATTACTTTTCCTCAGACATGGGACAATGGAAAGAGACAGCGTGGATCTCATTGACTACCTGCGCAATAATAATGAGGCAGTATCACAAAGAAAATGGAACTTCCCTCACAAAAACACCAGGGGGAAAGAGAGAAAAATCAAATTGTTTGGTTCTTAGAATACATGTGAGAAGCACAGTGAAAGCACCAGACTGAATAGTCCTTTTATGACATGATTTATGGCAGTGGTGAAGACGGACGGGAGATTGACAGTGCTGCAAATTTGGATATTAAATTGATCTCTGCCATGAATTATTGACAGGGGCAAGAGGAGATGGGAGGCGGAATAAATTATCAGGAAATGTGGGTTAATGGATTATGTTAGGTAGTCTTGGCACGCCCAGACCTACTTCTACTGGTACAAACTTCTCAGACATACATTGTATAGATATCATAGATTTTATTAAACTAGTTTTACTCTGGTGAGCAATCAGTGAGCACAAGCTAGACTATCTAATGAGAATTTTTCACTGATTTTATTTAACTAAATATGAATTTTAGGATTAAGTATTCAAAAATTTAACATTATATGCTCTATTAAACTTTGAAAAAAAATCATGTTGTAATGTCATGCATGAACAATGACATACATTTGTAAAGAAACAGCATGTTGAAAATTGAATGATTGAAAGGGGTTGGAACTACATGTATGTCTAGTTATATAACATTGATCAGTGTTGATAACAGTAGTGATCAACAGGCAAATAGATCACAACACTGCTGCAATTCAAGAATTGGGTTATGTTTGTATCACTGCTCAACTAGAACTTCATTTCGAATGAATTTCTGTGAAATCCCGCCTGTCGAAACGCTGGTCATATCCAAGTCTGGTTGGCTCAGACTACTCTAAGCTTAGTGCAGCCACACGTAAAACGAGATGTTGCTATCAGATGGCAGCAACTAAACGGTCATGAAACCAGGAACAGCCACTTCAGCCCACAATCTGCATACTGCGTTACCTTTTTCAGACATGGACATGTATGTCCCCATTGCATGCCTTTTTATCTACTATGCTCAGATGATTGGTGGTGGAGTCGACTTGATCTGCCTGTAGATCCAGCCAGTAGGCAAAGATACATGTTCACATTTGTTGCTTTCTACTGCAGATGTTAAACAACTGGACCCATATTTGTGAAATTTTACTATGTCCATTTAGTTACTAAAATACATTCAGCCATATGCAGTTTTATTGACAAGGTTAGTAAGGTTTCATGGCTATGGCTCCTCCTTGTCTTTCATCTTACATGTGCAGCTTCACAAAATTCATCCATAATAGTGTTTTTTCCCCTTTTCATCTGATTTTTCTTAAAATGAAGCAAATTTTCTGAGAAGTATAGATGTAAACTTGCATACCAAATTAAGCATTTTGTTTGTTTGTCATAGTATGATGTGTTGTTTTTATATCATATATTGTTAGAGTGTAGTTTAATGCAGCAAGCATGTTATCAGTCACTGCTTTCCATTTTGAACAAATGTGTGTTTACAAGCCTTTTTTTCACATGTGATTCCCTATTCAACACATACCAAGCTTTTTCATATATTAAAGGTCACTCACAACATCCACAATGCCATAAAAGCAGTTCACATATTAAGTACCCACATGTAACATGTATTCATAAGTATAGCACTAGTGCATGTATTACCCTTGTGAAAGTATTGTAATGCTATCTGCTGCAAAAGCAAGGTTTCTCCGCCGCTGTTCCATCGCCCACCAATTTGTAAGACACACCCTCAAGGCAATTTCGACAATCTCCTGGGCGTAAATCCGCATCATTTATCTCGTCATCTAGACAATCTAACATTTCAGCAGCTCGCTTACAAGTGACAGGCAGCCCACTCAGCACACTGGTTCAATAAACTACCATGTGCTCTATGTCCTGCACATATTGGCAATATAGAAGGGTAAAATAAAGATGCGTCTTCATAAGCCCAATGTGGCGAAAAAGCCAGCTTTTTCGTGAACAGAATAGCTAGCTTGATCACGACATAGCTAGCTATTTGCGTTTTCATTAGCCAGATCAGGAAAAATAGCTAGCTATGCAGTCGAGAAATTTTCCCAAGAAATCTTGGGCAAGATGGCCATAATTAATAGCAAGCTCCTTCGCGAACTAGCTCGCTATTGCGCCTACCGTCTTTAATAGCCTGAAACTTTCTCAATCCCATACGTGTGTGAAGGTGAACTCACAGCCGAAGATCGCTATCAAAGCGCCCATTTCCGTCGCACACTGCGCGTGCAAAAACATCAAGCTAGTCTATGCGTCCCTAGTTTTGAGCTTATGTATCCAGAATGAAGATGTGATTGCAACTTCAGGTTATTTTTCCGGATCAGCAAACTAGCTCGCTATTTTGTCAGATTGGGCTAATGCAGACGCACCTTAGTTTTTCATTTTTCCCTTCAGGACATGTCATCACCTACTTGTGGCATCAGCACCAATCGTGCAGTCACTGTCCACCTCTCTCTATTGGGAGTATAGTACATCTTTTCTAGGAACTGTTGGTTTATGTGAAATCATGCTTCATCCGTTTCACAACATTACATGTATGCACATTTTTAGGGAGCGTCAAACTCTTATCTGTTCCTCTTACATTTTACAAAGCACAAATGCAGCTAATTATTCATTGTAATAAATAAATATACATTTATACCATGCTTGTAATGGTATGTTGCAATGTTTGTTACTCAGCACAAATTCAGCAACTAGTATGGGGATTTTTTGCTCATACACACAGCATGTCACAATTTGCTTCACAAAATAGTAAATTATACATGATGTGTGTGTGTGCAATGCATGCGCATGTATGATCTATAAAAACAAGACCCACGTTGAAAGGAGTTGAAAATCTTAAATTCTTCATCATGCCACAGAATAACGGCAACAGGGTAATTTCATTTTCATATTGTACTATGCCAGAGACTCCATCAAGGACTCTGAAGTGACACAGACTTATTCATCAACGACAGGCCTGACCAAAGTTCCACAGAGGGCTAATTCACACTTGAAAAAAACAGGGAGGTTTTCCTCTCTTGCAATGCTGGAAAATACCACAATGTTGGAAGTAAAATAGATCTTTCTTTTGAGTTCATGTTTAAATACGATGGTTAAATAAGAGCTACTAGTACCATTCTTTTGTTGTGTTTTACATCAGTTGATCTGTGTTGCATTTGGGATTACAGCCTTGTCACACACACTTGTTTGTGTAATCACTGTCATGTTATTATTGTATGTCTTCTTGTGTTATTTGTACACAGGGCCTCCAGGGAGAACAGTGCGAGATTACTGATGGGGCTAACCTGTTTAAAAAGACTAAAGATATAAATGAATTGAAAGTTATATGCTATTAATAATATATCATCCTGACTACCAATATTCAAATTCTGAGGTAATACTCTCATACCAAAAAAACCTGGAGAATATGTTTGTGCTTATGTTTCCTCCTGAACCTTACAGCCTAGACTGTGCAGATGCATTTTACAGGCTGGGCATGTGGCAAAATGGTTCACTGACCAAAATAGATTCAGGGATACCACTTGCCCTTTTTTGCCGGGGCCTGAATGAACCGAGTCTTTAAAAGACACAAAAGGTCTCAAATATCAGTATCAGGGCTGGATTACGACTCACTGCCTGAAACATGGCATCTCTTCCAGTCATAACTCATCATCACATGGTTAATATACAGTGTATATCATTCCATCTTCATCATGATTTATCAGTCTAAATTTGGTAAAAAAACAAAATGTCAGCAAAACACCTGGCATTTCACAGTATTGGATACAAGTGTGAATGGTTCCAGAGAGAGAGAGAGAGAGAGAGAGAGAGAGAGAGATAGCAGTGGATGGGAATAAAAAAAAAACAAAAAACGGAATAAAGAGCTGGGATAGACAGGCCGGCATCTGCCAATGTCAAGCGAACAAAGGGAGAGATCGCAATGATGCAGCTGGACAATTAAAATGGGCTGGCTGTCTGTATGCAGATGAGGGGGGTACAGATTACATCTTGCTGAAACAAGCCCAAGTCTGATGCTACATATGGTAGCTTTATTGGGAATGGCAATGTGAATTTAAGAGTTCCACAATATTGTGATCCACAAGTGTACATTGCATTTGTCCTTTTTTGCAATTGGAGATAACATCTGAAGTTTTCCATTTCATCCCATATTACACTTCCAATTTTAAGAGTAGGGATTTGACTTGCTGTCAATACTAAAAGGATTCAAAGCTACAAGTACATATTTTATCGAACTTGTAAATGTACAACACATTGACAAATGGGCAAATTTCAAATGATTTATAATTCACTGTATTGGGGGTCGAAGTAGGTTATGCACAGAGCTGCAGGCATCCCAATACACCATTTTCTCTTTCTCATTTCCTCTATCTGTACGTTCCATGTACCTGCTCCTCGAAAGCAACCACTACAAAATATACACACACACACACACACACCACAAGTACCTGCTACCACTGGGACTGCAAGCTCAACAAAAGGCGCCCATTTGAAGAGACTTCATTGTTTATCAAGTACAAAGTCCATCCAATGTACAAGTTCAACCGGATCTTGTTCACAAGTGCGACGATTCATAGGTTTCATCGACTGCCCCTCCTTTTCCCCTTCAATATTTTCTTTTCCCAACCTACGTCTGTCAGTCCCAAGAAGTCTTCGGGAGACAGGAGGGGCCTCCGTAATTGACGTTTCGGCAGAGCTCAACTCAATTTGTTTTTTCCGATCGAATCGGATTAGATAAGGGCGCGAGGGCCGATGTGAAAGGGTGTAACCTGGGCCTCTGAGGAGCGCACAGAGTGGGTGCAAAGGGGTGTCTCAGTGCACCCATGATAGGTTCTGCAGGTGTCGTGACTTTGCGGGATCGTAGCCACTAATCAGAAGGGCACCTCAGATGGGTGTTGTCAAGCGGAGGCCACAACTGAAAAAGGTTCACGATATCTACAGCAGCGCATCACAACCGATCTACTTTTAGGGGCTCATGAGCTATATGGGTTACAGGGTGAGCCTGGCATTACCTTTTCAACCCTGGAAGTCTGATGTACATGTACAAGTACTAACCGACATAGAGACCATGATGTAACGCATTGCCTCTGCATCATATCAGAATTACATTGCCATGTGCAAACCTAAACATATACGTGCATGTACATGTGTTTCCCTTTATTCTGTCACTTGCCAGTCTTCAATCATTTCAAAGAATGTAACGTACTATACAGCACATCATCAATTAATCCTTCACGCTCCACTTATCATCTTTCCATTATATCTTGGTAAGAACTACGTCATGAAAATTATATTAACTTCTCATTTCTATTCCTTACTCAGATCATTACTTCCATCTCAAAAGTTTTTACCAGTGATGCACTGGTGTAAAAAATATGGTCACATGCACTGTATTCATCAAATTTAAAAGCCAAGCTAGAGCAATTAATAGCCAAAAATAACGCTTAATGCAAAGAGTGATTCACTAATAATAGAATTCTCCCCTGAATAAAGCCTGGAAGTGCTCAAGAAAAGTGCATACACTTACCCACAAGTGCAACATGTGTCAATTAGGGGAGCAGCAAGAACCGCTTTCTGCGGCACGAATCTTGCTCGGCAAAGGAATTACCTGGCAATCGTCAGATGGAAAGAGCAGCTCTCCCTCGAATTGGCAGAGGTCTGCCACTGCCATTAGAGTAATGGCACATAGGAAAGTGGAAAGCTGTAAAGCCTGCAAAGGTTTTTAGCAGCATGCACACTGTTGTTGTCATGCTATTTCCATCTTTACTTTGCAAAAGGCTTTATGGATATGAATAAATTACATATTTCAGTTTTAAAGCTTTATTTATTCACACCAACTACCACTACATTTTTTTATTGAAAGGATGAGTTTGAAACGTACCATCCATAAAGCTGAGAAAAACTCACAATACTGGATATGAGTACATTTACCCATAATTTCTTATTCTGTTTTCAGCATATAAAAATGTGTACTCATAGCTTTTGAGAGGAATATTATAGTTCTAATGAATTCATGTTTGATGATAAGTTTTAATTTGAGTACCCTGCTTCAACATAAGGACCGCATGATGAAATATCAAAGTAATGCAATTAAAAAATGATCGTGCCATCTGCACTGACATGTACAGGCAGCATACTGAGCTCATCTATTTCTCTATCAAAAAAAAAAAATTAAAAAAAAATCAAAGAGAGGTTTCATACAGGTGTGGCAACAAGCCATAGAAAAACAAGGCCAGACAAGAAAAGAGAAATGGAACGAAAAATTGACTGTTTGGCTCCACAAGACATACGTGACAAAGGGTCGCGGGAAAGTCACCTGTCGTGACGGATCGCTGAAAGGGAAAGGATGCCGCACATATTTATCTTCCATCTCTATGAGACACCCCCCCCACTTGACACAAACACCGTCATAAACAGACAAAATCTTTAATATCCTGCCACACTAGAGGAGTCGAGGTGAGGAAATCCTTGGCAGGTCGCCGTCATCTGCAATGCAAACAGGTCTTGCTCGCTTTGCAAAAAAAATAACAACACCGGTCGTGATTCTGCGCATGCTTTCAAAATCATGCAAAGAGTTAATATTGTTCCCATTATGAAGTTAATTAAATCTCTGTTTGCGTCAATGTGCTAGGTGTTTACTGGCAAAGAGCAAGGTTGGTTAGACACAAGACGCAATGACACTCTTTATTAGAAAGCCGCTTCTATGGAGGTCAACACAAATCAATTCCATAGAAGAAAAACATATCATGCAGGGCAAATGTTGGCAGGTTTCTTTCTCTACAGTCATCAACATTTGGATAAATAATCAATATCCTCTTCTTTTTTATAAACAAAAATGGCACGGAATAGGGAATCTGAACGACTAGCATGACATTGTCTCTGATAAAGGTCCCCCGTCTCTAGTTCATTGCAAATTGATCTTCAAGATGTGCAACCTTTAGAATATCTTACCACCTGAAACTTCAGAATTTCACAGAAGAAAACGAATAAAAAATGTCTAAATGTGCATGATTACTCTTAAATGAACAGAACACATTTTTTAAACATTTGCTATACACATAATTTAATCCACTTACAGTGTACATGTTCTTTTTTCATCTCACATGCGAACTTCATGCTCTACTGTTGATCAGCATATTTGTGTACATAGATCGTGATCACTTGAATATACCAGTGCAACATTTTGTACAATACACATACACTACAGCTCAAAGGAAGTGGCATAGATAAAGGGAAAGGGAAGAAAGGGAAGGAGCTGCATTTTTAAACCGCTGTATATTTTGTCCAGTTCAGCATGAAACATGATGCTTTTTAGGCTAAAGCATCATGTTTCATGCTGAACTGGACAAAATATACCTGCGGCCCCTTCCCTTTCTTCCCTTTCCCTTTCCCTATGCCAATTCCTTTGAGCTAGAGTGTAGGTCTGCTGTGGAACAGTATATTTCCTAGTCATGAATGAATGCAAAACCCTGCGCTCTAATCTAAACTCAGAGAACTTACTTTGCATTTATATCAAAAAATTTTAGTAAAAAAAAATGTTTTATTTACATTCCTTCTAATAACATTTCGCAAGCCAGAGAATAAAATAGACAGACCTCTAGTGAAATTGCATTCTGTGACCCTCTCTCTACTCCCACGGCAACCTGTAACCATCGCACAGCTTGCGCAAATTTTACCCGCGAACTTGAGGTGTGCCTGCACGCAATAATATGTACATTGTACATGACCGGCGTGTATGTGCCTTGCATTAAATCCTCGCGGTGTGTTTGCGACCCGCACGTGTGCCAGGAATACCTAATGGGTTTAATTGAAACGGTAACATGACTTCACGGCTGGGAAAGAGAGAGAGAGGGGACGGGCAGGCTACGCTGGGGGGGGGGGGGGAGAAAGGGAAATGCCATTCATGTTCATGTCCAACCACATGTTCAGGCATACTAAATTAACACAAAGCACGAGCAGTTGCTAAACTCATGAGTCAAACAAACTTTATCTACAGTAGTTGCCTGATGAGTTTCTTTCTCACTAACCCCGTTCATATACACCGCCTATCCGCGAAAAAGGCGCAACATTTGCGGCAATTTTGCCGATGCATTACCGATAGCTGCGTATATGAACGGGAATCGCTCAAATAATGCGGTATTTGCTTCCTCCTTTTTTGCGCTTATTTTGCGGCTTTTTCGCGGATCGAGACCTAGTAATAATACCGCAATATTGCGGTAAGCGAATCTTATAAACTGCGTCCGCAAAATAGGCGTAAATGTTGTGCCTTTAGCATCGCGCTCTGGCCTGTTGGTCGCTAATCCTACCGCTCGCATGGCTGAGCGGAGCATGTCACCATTGGTTTGGAGAGAGTCCAGCTGTCCAAAACACCGCAACATTACGGCTTTTGGGGATGTATATGAACGGTGCTTTTGCGTCTCGCTGGAAACTTGCTTACCGATGTGCATCGGTAATAATAGCGGTATATGGTATATGAACGGGGCTTATGTCTGAAGTGAACTTTACCCTTTCTGAGGCCACATGGGAGCAGGAAATTACCACTGAAGAGCTCTACAAGCATGTTTCTCCTTACTATTAACTCCCTCTGTGCCAAGCCAGGAAAAGCCTATTGATTTAATACACATTGTATGCACCTATGGTACTGAGAGGGTTAGCTCTCTCAGTACTAAGCCAGGAAAAGCCCATTGACGCAACTTCATGTATGGTACTGTACTGGGTGGGTTAACTACCTTCGTACCAAGCCAGGAAATGCCCAATGACTTATTACTTATATCATGCTCCTATGGTAGTGAGTGGGTTAACTACCTTAGTACCAAGCCAGGAAAAGCCCATTGACGCACCGTTATGTATGGTACTGTGTGGGTTAACTACCTTGGTACCAAGCCAGGAAAAGCCCATTGACGCACCTAAGTTAATGGGTGGGTTAACTACCTCAGTACCAAGCCAGGAAAAGCCCATTGACGCACCTTCATGTATGGTACTGGGTGGGTTAACTACCTGAGTACCATGCCAGGAAAAGCCCATTGACGCACCTAAGTTAATGGGTGGGTTAACTACCTCAGTACCAAGCCAGGAAAAGCCCATTGACTTATCACATATTTCATGCACCTATGGTACTGATGGGGTTAATCCTCTCAGTACCAAGCCAGGAGAAGCCCATTGACTTATTACTTATATCATGCTCCTGTGGTACTGGGTGGGTAAACTACCTTAGTACCAAGCCAGGAAAAGCCCAATGACTTATTACATGTACATATCTCATGCACCAAAAAAAGGCTCATTGACTGTTTCCCCATTTCAGGCACCTCTGGTATTAAGAGGCTAAACACTTCCCGAGTTCCCTCAAGTCTCCTTTGATACCATCAAGCTTAATCAGCCCAGTTTTCATTCCTGGGTCAAGACCGGCCTGCCTCGTACTGGGGGAATAGTCCCAGACTTGTCACCCAGGCGTCGGACTTGATTCATTTTAAAAATCCAGCTTAGTCAGCCGTAGGTTAATTTTCTTCTTCCTGAAAATCTGGTTTAATGTTTAATGTGTTGATGTAACATTACTCGCTTTTTTTTCTTGTAGGAACTATTTGAGTATTAACACATGTGCATACAGACCAGCAAAATCAGAAGTCTCATAGAAATTTGACTTTTTGTAAATACTCTATTCATTAGGAATGTACTGTAAATTTCTGAATTTTCTTGGGTTACAAAAAAAAATACTATAAAGCAATCAATTTGTGATTGATCACTAAAATACAAGCTCAAATTCATTAGGCACTAATGTTGAAAGAAATATTAAATGCAGTAACAATTTTGCCCTCAACCTAGTTTTCTGTGTACATGCTCGTGCAAAATCCAATCCAATTACCTGCCAAACCAACATGAAACACATACATGGAGTTTAATTTGTATCCAGCCTAAAATTGACCTTGCAATGGAATCGATACCCTATGTCGCAAGGCATATGGGCACGATATTGAAAAGGGGGGGGGGGGGGGGCTGGATTCAGGCAACCCTAAAAATAACTTGATGTTTCATGAATATTGTCTCCCCCAACCAGGATTTTCCTTGCATGCTGTGGTTTGTTTGTCATATGGTTGTTTGATTGAAGACTGGAAAGAAAGGGTGCTAATATTTGCCCTGTGTCTAAAGTCTGCCATGTTTCTTGGAGCCCATTGTTAGGCAGTTTGAATGTGAGAGCCAGATTTCAATGGAGGGTGCTCCCCTTCCTCCTCTTGGCACCAAATCCAGCTCTCTCTCTCTTGCTGAGCTGTTTGCGCAAATCCTTTTTACTCTCATTCTTTCTTTCTTTCTTTCTCTCTCTCTCTCTCTCTCTCTCTCTCTCTCTCTCACTCTCTCTCTCTCTCTCTCTCTCTGTTGATTCTACCCCTCTTGTCTTTCTTTCTGCTGCCCCTCTCCAAGTCCCAATATATCCCCCCACAAACACACAGCTATCCCCTCCCTCTCCCCTCCCTCCCCTCCCTCTCTCCCCTCCCTCAATCTTCTTCCCTCTCTCCCTCTCTCTACCTACCTTTTGATCTTCTTTTCTCTGTCTCCTTCCATTTTTTTAGATTGACCCTCTCTCTCATTGCTGTTCCATCCCTTCCTCTCTCTCTCTCTCTCTCTCTCTCTCTCTCTCTCTCTCTCTCTCTCTCTCTCTCTCATATACATGATTTTCAATCTCCCATTTTTTCTGTTTTTCTCACCATCACATCCCTTAACCCATCACACACTCCCCTCGTACTTCCTTTTTCATTTTCTTCTCCCCTTTTCCTCTTTCTCTCTCTTCCTCATCCTGTGTTTGTTGCTTACCCCTTCTGTTCCCTCTCTATTTCTCTCTCTCCTAATCTCCCTTTGCCTATTCAGCATCCACAGCATGAATGCGGCCATTCTTGAAGTGTGTTTCAAATGGCTTCAACACTTGTAATTCTCCGCAAGGACCTTTCGTTCTCGTGTTTTCATTGATGGATGTGATTTGCGATTGAATCAGGCATGATAGACCGGACATAAGTACAGAATTTCCCCATGCAATGCATCATGCCCATGTTGCAACTTGTTTCTCTGTGTAAAAGACTCACTCTATCATAATCAGCATAAAAAGGATACAAAATGTGTCGGAGCATTACTTCTATAAATCTTCTGGAAGGAACAGTAGGGGTTTCTCAAACAGGAATGATGAAAAGAGAGGGGGGTCATATGCTGAATTATTATATCACAGAATTCCATGTATCCATTTAAATATCAGATGCCAGACATACATGTTCACTACATTATTAAGAGTTCATTTTATTGAATATTCTCATGGCTATCATGAATCATGGATACTTTTCCATAACAAGTATAACAGTGCACAGGGTACTAGTTTCATGACATCAGCTTTAATCGCCCCCACAAACAATTCATGTTTTACCATGAAGGTATGTCAATTGTTTATGTGTACACCCATATAGTCCGACTTTTTGTCTTCCTTCCATACAGGTTCAAAGGCAGAAAACATTCATGATGAGGCTTGCAAAATCAATGGAATTCTCTGTAATATAGATCCAGGTGCAGCCAGAAATAGAGAGTGATTAAACTCTCCTCCCATGTTGTTAGCAACCGATTTGTCCAGTCGTGTACTGTCTACTAAAGATGATATGAAATGACGACAACATTCATTCTGTGGCCTAATTTCCACCCCACACAATTTGTAGGGGAGTTTAATGTACCTGGTGGTGCCAGTAAATGGCTAGGATAACCCACTGCATAAAGGGCAATTTGTCTGCAACATGGCAAACATAACATCCCTTCCTACTTCTCTATCCCACACACTGACACTGTGTCTCTGTCTCTTCATTTCGCTGTCCCTTTATTTCTCTGTCTGCATATCTTTCCCCGTCCCCCATCCCCCACTTTGTCTCTTCCTCTGTGTGTGTGTGTGTGTGTGTGTGTGTGTGTGTGTGTGTGTGTGTGTGTGTGTGTGTGTGTGTGTGTGTGTCTGTCTGTCTGTCTGTCTGTCTACATGTATCTCTCTCTGTGTCTCTGAATTCTCTTTATCTACCCTTGTACTGCTGGCCGTATGTGCGATCATCTCTCTCTCTCTCTCTCTCTCTCTCTCTCTCTCTCTCTCTCTATCTCTCTCTTTCCTACTCCCATCTCTCAACTTCTCTCTTTGCGTGCACGTCTCCATCTCTCACTACCTCTGTCCACAACTGTCTGTCTGTGCCATCTCTCTCTCTCTCTCTCTCTATCTCTCTGTCTCTCTCCCTCCCCCTCCCTACTCATCACATCCATGTCTACCTGATGATGAAAGAATGAAAAATGATAACATATGTAGCGACCACGGAGAGGCCGCTGCGGGGGGAGCAATCGCGGCCACTTTAATTGCAATTTGATGAGACATCTTATTCCGACACGCACATGTCCGTCGGAGCCGACAGAGATCCGCGGGCTGAACGCACGAGGGCTCTCGTCTTCCAAATTACAGTCGTGTATCACTCCGATGCACACGACAGGGCTCATAGACAAGAACGAGAAAACAGACTCAGGGAGCATGTCGGGGGGTTCGATAATGTCGCAAGGTAAATCACACAAACTAGTTCGTGCCCATGGACGGATGTAGTCAGACAGGAGCAATGTATATCTTAATAACGGTAGATTAGCATCACGCGCCAAACAAATGATGCCAAGCGCATTCAATATTGATATCAACAATCAAGAGATATATAGACTGCTGCTGTACAAATCACATCCTCTTTCCCGTCACTTATATCACCAATCTTTTATATATTGAGATTGGAAATCTCAAGCAACAGAACCTTACCTCCTGCGCATTGAAGTTGGCTGTGTATGATTTTCATATCTCTTCTTTATCACAATCATGTCTGCAATGTACGACATGCACGTCTGAACTACTGAGAAGACACCACAGCATATGCTGTAAATACAAAGTCCTACAAAAGTATGCCAAGAAATATACTGCTCAAGATTGGGTGTCCCTTTTGCAGATAAAAAAATGGCTTAAATCCTAATACTGCATAATGATTTTACTATAGGATACCACATCACCTAATCTAATCAACCCATTTCAAATAAAAATAAAATTAGGCAATCTGCTACATGACAACAAAATCCAAGAAAAAAAATCCTTTCGTCACCCCCCCCCTTCCACCTCCTCAACCTTTTTTTCTCTTCTTCCCCTATTTATTATGACCCCCCCCCCCAATTCTATTCTGCTATCGAACCATCCAATCACAAGCTCACATGTCAAACCAAAGTACCACCGAACCACAACCACCAACCAACACGACCAGGCCCCTCCACAAACTAATATCTCTCCCCCGCCCGCCACCCGCCGTCATCGCTGAAGCCTGGCTTTACAAATGACCATCCTTGACTAATTACTGGGCCAAAGTATCTTCTCTTGTCTCAGCCCACTGATGGCAATCGAGGCATATCTACTCCACGTTTAATCACCCGACTCGCAGTTAATAAACGGCAGGCTCCCCCATCACGAGCCTGCAAACAATACGACGGGTCCTCTGTCAGACGGGCACTGACATAGTCTTCAAATTTCATATTTAGGGAGAGGAAGTCGTCGACATATGGACCTTGATGGGAAGAGGATGCGGACATGATACTAATTACAGACGAAGCTGAAGCCAAGCTTTAGGAGATGCTTTACCGGTTCCAGATTAGAGCAGATTTGTATCTATTACTGCTGGCATAGTCTCCAGATACAGCATTTTCTAGGGGCATTGCAGAAGAATCATTTTTGATGTATTAACTGCAAAAGATTTAGACCATCGTCATACATATTACATATCAATGCATTAGTAATACTTTATTATTATAGAAGTGGGAATGTATTGTTTCATTATGTAAACTTCAATAATTTATCATAGTACACTGAATGCCATATTTAGCATAATGTAGTATGTCTACAGTATGTACAGACACATGTAGGTGTTCCAAGAAATGCAGTGTTCAGAATTGTCAAGACATAGACGATGATAAATGATGTGTTGCATGTTATGTGTGAGGGTGAAATTCATCTTCCAACGTTGAGGCAAATCAAAATCATAATTTTGATATGCAGACAAATATCACACACACGGCACAGCTTGGACTAACAGATAAAATTAATTGCTACCATGAAAACCCCATTGCAATCTGTTACCACTTGACATCCAAGCCAGTGTTTATTTTTCCAAAATATTTATGGAATGTGGAAATAAACTCCATCACCCCCAGATAGCATCCTGCAATGTACATGCCATCAGCACCTGATGTGAAACTAGTCTACTGTAGGACGCCACTTGGGAAAGAGAGGGGGTTATGCAGGCAGGGTTGTCCCACCCAGTGTTGTGTGTGGGTCTTTCCTCTTTGTGGCAGGTGGCGGGTTTCAATTAGTACTTTGTGAGGTGCATGGCAATAATTATATGAGAATTGGGATGTATGATTGAAAAGAGATGAGAAAGTTTAGCAATGCAGGTTCTTATGCTTCCTCTCTAGAATCCTGTCTCATCCTGCAAGAAGCATTTCAATGGCCATTACAGTCAGCCCTTTGCAATAGACCTACGCGTTATGGAGACAAATGAGCAGGCTATGTTTCCTGCTTCATCAATGCTCGTGTCTTTAATTACTGGCTACAAAATGAAGTTTAATATGCTGCATGGGTTACACATAAAACTAGAGCAAGCTCAAACAAGTAGAAAAACGCTTGTATCTCGCTAAAATGAGGTCAAAGGAAAAGCGTTATCACGATATTGATTTTTGACACGGGAGGAATCCACCATACATCATGGCAGATGTTCATGTCTACTCGTACTGTAATATGCAGAAATGCTTCATGCCAAATTATTAAATACAATCCCACCTATGCTTTTGAATGTGTGCAGGATCATATTAAATTAAAGAGAGAAATTTCAATTTCAAATTACAATTTTAACACGTACGATGTATGTTAGCACTTCTGGGCTGTCATCAATTTCATGTGACAAACTGGTATTGTTCAGACGCTTTATTTTCCATTCAGGATGATCATCTCTTTTCCATTCATTCAGATGCGCTACAGGTGGCCGTTTATTGCTGACTATCAATCTTGATTCTTCCCTGCCCATATACATTTCCTTTCTATCTCTCTCTCTCCTTATCTCTCCTTCTCCTTATCTCTCTCTCTCTCTCTCTCTATCTATCTCTCTCTCTAGACATCTCTCCTCCTCCCCCCCCCCTCCCTCCCTCCCTCCCTCCCTCCCTCCCTCCCTCCCTCCCTCCCTCCCTCCCTCCCTCCCTCCCTCCCTCCCTCCCTCCCTCCCTCCCTCCCTCCCTCCCTCCCTCCCTCTCTCTTTCTCTCTCTCTCTCTCTATCTCTCTCTCTCCCTCCCTCCCTCCCTCTCTCCCTCTCTCTCTCCCTATCACGCACACACTCTCTCTCTCTCTCCCCCCCCCTCTCCATCTCTAATCCAGATAATTTCTAGCACACTTGGTATTCCATTACCACTTCAAATCCTCTACTTCCCTGCCATGCATCTTTAGCAAGGCCATCAATATTTCATTGGGATGATCAGGCACTTTGAAAGCGAGTTGCCTCAATCAAAGACAACTGTAAACACAAGGTGCAGGTGAAAGGCCTATACAATGTAAGGAGCCTTTCACATAAACTAGCCAAAATTGGCTATTAACACCAAGTTGGTCACCTGCTGCTTCACCATTCCAATGCTTCTTTCCAACAATCAATACAATCACCCTCCGACCTCTACATTTGGTTGGTCAAACCTCTCTTTCATATAGGTCTATTGATGGTCAATCGTTGGCATACTAATACTTATTCAGTTATTCACCTTGACAATTTCACAGAAAAGCAGATTTCATCTTTGTCAGACTTTGCTTTGCCTTTCCGTTCTGCTCTTTTAATTACGCTTGATATTTTCACTACACCAAAAATTAAAACTTTGCAATGTGTTGGTAATGAGAACTATTCAATTTTTCCATGAAAATGTGATTCATTGCCTTCTAAATACAAACTCTTGTATAAAGATCAATTCTTCATATTCATTTATTACTTTAGGCTTGTTTTGTTTATCAATCAAACATACAAATTGCACCATTCCTCCCGGCACTCTTCGACCACACTAACACAATAAACGCTCGCCCTCTTCCTCTCCATCTCCTACCTCCGACCCCTAAGATTGGAGTGCCTTTGTTGGGGGGGGTCTTGGCCACCTGAGAAAGGTGAGAGGAAAGACCCAAGAAGCCTCTGTCTCAATTCCAGCCCATTAAGATCATCTGCTGGCCACACGCTCTATGGAAACCAAGTCAACCGTTGTGGAGGGGGTGCAATCGGGCGTGAGTCGTTTATGCTGCATCAATCCAAATCACATTACCAGCCCCCCTCTAGATGGAGCTAAACGCTTATGAAAGTTATAATCTTGCGCTGGGCTAAATTGGATTGATCTCACTTCCACCAGAAGTAATTTTTGGCACCTCTGCTTTCTGATTTCTTCCTAGTTTTTTTTCCTTTATAATACCGCTTATTTTACTCATCAGTAGGGGGGCTATCTGCACAACGCGAGTTAAGGCAAAAAACAGGTTCTGTACTGGTTGTTTTTAAAAGCAGACAAATGGGATTTCACTCAAGTATGTGAAGTCTTTAAAATAGATGCAATCAAGATACATAGATGCATTCAATAGACAATCTAAATCTGTTCTTTTTGTTTCTCTTTCTGATCAATGAACTGCTTACAAAACAAACAATGCAAGACACCCTCAATACCACATCTGCAATCTGCAATCACATGAGCAGAAGATTAGTGCAGCTTGCGTGGTAACAACACAATGCAACAAAGACACATCAACAACACACAGTGTGTTGCCAATTTGGATAAGGATTAGGGACTGGGGATGAAGTAATCTGCTTAAGACTATCTCCCCATTCATACCCTTAGGCCTGATTTTTAAAGACACTTTTAACCTCACAATGACCATCTGAAGTCCCAATTCTAGGCCAATTAAAACATTCCATAGAGGCTTGGGAGAATTTTGCCCTTTCGTACAAAAAAAGGAGCCCCTGTTCATTTCAGGACATCAATCAGGCTTGAATAGAATCCCCCATGAATGTGTTTTGTTCCCCCTTGCACAGGTGTTGAGCACAGAGCAATGACTCTCTCTATCACTTCATGTGACACTTTTTCAGCCTACAAGTTACATCAATGTTCAGATGGGAGCTGCTTGAAGTGATGCCTTACTCGATTACATTTGATCTGTTCCTTTGTGTAATTGAAATTCTAATCCTGTATTAAAGAATGACAATTTTAGTTTGAAATACATCCAGTCCTACCTGCAGTAATCACATAAAGAGACATATCACCCTGAAATATAATGGGTTTTTATAGACACAGACTAAAGAGAAAAGCATCTGGTGGGTTTTAGAAGCTGGATGAAAAAAATGTGGCAACCAGTTTTCCAACCCCATGATCTCTTTCAAAATTAAGCTTAATTGCATTATGTATGTACCGAACCAGCTGGCGCCATGACAACTGCTTATCATGGTTGTCATGGACTGATTTATTTACAACCCATGCATCAGCATCATCAACCCTCACCATATCTTTATTCTGTTGCTATGGCTACCAGCCATCACCCTGGACATTTCTCCTCTGTGTATTGCCCCGGAGGATGAGCAAACTATCTAACGTTTGTAGCAGATTTTGTTTTATTTGCTGTTTTTTTGTTGATGCATCTTTGGTTCTTTTATAACAATCATGTATTATGCAAACATCGGTTAGTTTCCACCATCACCAAAGCCTGAAAACAATATGTGCGGGTTGAGGCGAGTGGTTGTCAATCGTCATGACAGCAGTATTCATCCCGATTCATGACATTGTATACCATGACAAAACCCATCAGCTGTGATTAAGTTACATGTATGATCATCATCATCAAGCCCACGGCTCATCTCATACACAATAAAAAGCAGCTCAGACGCAGTCAGCATTCTAATCATCACCCACACTCTATAACTGATCACCCACCACACTCCATAGCTGTCATTATGTAATCACAAACAAAACACTTCAGCAATATACATGTCATTGTCATCTTCATCATCATCCAAACTTCCAAAGCAGTCGGTTGCACTCGGCCCCCGGACTCACAATTGACACACCATGCCACTGCAAGCTCAAGTGTGCAGTCATGGGAAAGGTGATGGAGAGGGGTAAAGGAAGAAGGAAAAATAGCTGGGTGGAAGGAAAGAAAGAAGGAAGGAGAGGCTACACACAACTTCACCTTGCAGATCTCCACATTCATGTACACGCTGCGTCACCTCACCCGCTCACGGCCATCGCACACGCACATTAGGGACGAGTTGGGGTCATTCGGTGCAATTTCAAGGAGATTCTCAGGGATGGTAGCCCTTGGGGGTAACTTTGATTCATAAGCTCTCTTCTTACATGTAGATCGCGCATGAAAATGCACATTTAAATGCATCTTCGTGCCATTTTAAGATTTTCTGGTGTATGAAAAAGCAATCCTTCGGTTAAACCTTGTCCTGGAAATGAGGGCAATGAGAGAAAAGAGGGAGTTTCTCATTTGGAGACATGTCTTGATTCTCCAGTGGCATTATATGGAATTATTGATTATAAGAGGTAATCTTCTGTTTACAATTGTACCACCCGAAAGGTCATGGGGTGTGCAAATAATTCTGCCTGCAATTCAAACGGTGGTTTACGATTATGCGCTGGCTATCTTAAATGCCACGCACTGGTCTAATTTCATCAACATGTATTTCATACATGCATAGAATCAGGAGTAGAGTAAATCTCTCAGGCAAACACACTTGTAAGTTAAGAGGAAAATATCATTTTCTTCTACATAGATGTAGACTTTTGATGAGGATATAATCATGGAGGTGTGTTTATTTTGTGTGTTATGACTTGACAACCACCGACTGATTCTAACGATTCTGGTTAAATTATGCTGCACATGAATACACTAAATATTATACTACCAGCATTTAACAACACACATGTGTATTGTCACATTGCAACTTTGGCATCAACAAATCTATCAGCTCGCATTAGTACTGTTACATGTACACACTAGTCACCACAACAGATAGATATCAATTTGATGTGTTACAGGGTTCAACACTAGGGCATGTTAGGGGGCCCAGAACATCACAAATTAATATAATCAAAAGGCCCATGAGGTGTCTGGGAGCCCACTATGGACACCTAAACGGTATGTATAGGAACCACCTGAACTTCCACCATCTCGGAGCTTGCCTTAGTCTCAGGCTAAGGAGTCCAAACAAATTTTTCAAAAGTCTAATGTTTGAGGATAGGGGGAGGGTGTATCGCGACACCCCTGAAAGTGTTGTATGCAATCTATTTTGGGGATTGTGGGGTCATATTCATAACATACAGTGTAGTGATAGCCTAGCTGGATGCTGTAAATGTATGCATTGATACACTTAACCCCATGCCAACCTTTTTTTTGCTGGCTTTATGAACCCTGATCCAGTCAGAATGTCAAAATTTGCCGCAGAACTGCAGTAACCAAAGGGGTGTGGCTTAATTGTGCCATTTAAGGAATATCAAGTTTATTCATAGCAGCCTGTCTTCCATTCTCTGTACAGCAGTTTACGTGGGAGTCGTGCTGCTCAGTATCTGAATGGAGAAAAGCCTGCTCGCAAAATATAAGCCGGCTCAGTACAGAACGGGTTAATAGCAACTTGCTCGTCCTAGCAAGATTTATGAATATGACCCGTTTTCTAGTTGTTACATCACATTCACACATTCAACACATTATGTAAGAGAAGATCAAAAGAGAGGCAAAGGTTTTTATAAAGTGAAGACACAAGATGAAAGCAGAACGGAGTAGAATTCTCCTCAACAGGACAGGGCAAGAGAGGGCGGTATTTGGCCTCTGCGGCTGAGGAACCTACCTTTAGGCCAGATCCGTTGATGTCTGGAGAAGCTCCTCTGTAGAGATGAGAAAATGAGAGAAAAGAGAGAAATACATTAGAGCCCTGGCTTTATTGGTCGAGCTGGCTTTCTCCACTAATACACAATGGTCCACAGTGGGTTAATCATATAAATACATGGAGATATTTCAATTTTTTTTTATTTTGTGTAGAAATCATTGTGCATAACACATTTATTCATGTATTTTTACAGCTCAAAGCTGATTAGTTTTGTGTAAAAGAACTTAAATCTCTTTAAATGCCAAGTTTTAACACACACACACAAATCTGTACTTCCCAGTTTATAAATCGTAAACTAACATTGCTACACAAGAACATACACACACTTCTTCATGTCCATATCATTTGCGCGCATGAAAAAACTAGTTTAATTTACTATCAAGTGAATGCAGTACATTGTAAAAATGTCAATTGTGCAAGTTTGCTTACAAAAACATCAAAACTACCAATTGACAGGCTTGCCTGTATAGTATATGGTGGCATTGTCTGTAATGGAAACCTCATTACTATTTAAATATACACAAATTCCATGTATGTCTAGATAATCATACACAACAGGCAAAGTGATAAAAAACAGGCTTTGCAGAAATACACGTGTACATATTTGTAAAAACATGCAATGGGCATGTAAAATATATTCAGGTCTGATGTGTTCTTTGAGCAAAATTACACTTTGCATTCAAGTTTCATGTACATGTATACATGACTTGTAGGAGGTGGTGTGTAACGTGATAATTCAATTTGTAATTCTCTAAAGACGCGGCAAAAGAAAAAACATTCTCACAATCCAGGGATGTGATCCATTTCACCACTTGTGTATTGTTGAACAGATTTAGTCAGATTTGTGTAAATGCTGAGAGCGCGTTTTTCGGGAGCTTATCTTGGATTCGTCACCTGCTCGTCTGCCACACAAATGGCTACATGTGCATGGTACACCCACACGATCAGGATTCAGGACGCAGACTAGGATTAATCTACCAGTAGCTGACGATTTCTGCCAAGAGGCACATCATCATCCTCATGTAATGTGATAACGGATGAAATCAGGACACATTCTTGCCCTTGCTGTCTCCTCTCTGTCTCTGTCTGTCTCTCTTTCTCCCTCTCTCTCTCTCTTTCTCTCTCTCATCCTCTTTTTCTCCCCCCCCCCCCTCCCCCTCCCTCCCTCCCCCTCTCTCTCCCTCCCCCCTCTCTCTCCCTCCCTCTCTTCCCTCTCTCCCCTCTTTCCCTCCCTCCCTCTCTCTCCCTCCCTCCCTCTCTCTCCCTCCCTCCCTCTCTCTCCCTCCCCCTCTCTCTTCTCCCACTCTCTCTCCCTTTTTCTTTTTCACTCACTCTCTCCATTTGATCCTCCTATGCGCTCTCTTTCTCTCTCTCTTCCTCATTCCCAATGCACATTCTCCCTCTCCCTCTATCTTCACTTCTGTCTTCCTCTTTCCTCTCTCATTCTCTATCTTCCTCTTCCTCTTCCTCACAGTCAAAAATCACACACACTATAAATAGAAACATAAAACCTGAACTAGTTTTGATTATGATAATATACTGTACATGTAATGTACTAAACTGGGCTCACATTTTACCAAATTTCAAATCTGAACTCATCTGGCTGCCATAGGCTTACCATTATCTCTCATCCTTACAAGCAAGAGAATGGAAAAGTGACTACATGTAGGGGGTATTTTGAGCACTAGGCACTTCTAACGGTATGGGTGTGAAGTATTCAACAGCCTAAAAGACTATCAGCCTCTTGTTTGTGTTAGGAATGAAAGAACAGAGAGTGATTGAATTATTACAATTTCATTACCCCATTTTCCTTTGTGTGCAACTGGTCATGTATTCAAATATGATTACATGCACAAAACATGCACACAAAAAAGAAATGATAGTCATTGAGATAGCATCACGTGTATGCTTTTGTTCAAACATTTCACTGCCATTGCTCTAGTTCTGTTCTTGAATGTGTGTACATGTACATGTAGGTTCTCTTTAATGTTAACAATTGAGATGGTGTTGGGTTTATAACTATCTGAAATAAGAAAACACTGGCATTTCTTCAAACATTGCATTGTACTAGCTCTAGTTCTATTCGGGAATAGGTTCTGCTTAATGTTGGTAATTTATTTGGTTTGATAATTCTAACAATCTATAATTACAAAAACACTTGCATTTCTTCAAACATTACTTTGTACTAGCTCTAGTGCTGTTCGGGAATAGGTTCTAGACTTGGCTTTGTGAAAACAAGCCCCCACGTCCATGACTATCGGTACAAGGACTAGGAATGGCTGTGCCTGCAAGTAGTTGGAGAGGGCAGCAACCATGCTCTGCCACTCCACAAAATGTGCACACCGCTACAGGTGCATGGCACACGGGGGATGCCACCTCTATCAAATGTTCAGGGCTGGAAAGTCACTTCAAAATAAGCCTGCATAAATATGAATGGGCTTAAAATATGGGAAAGATTCTTAAAAAAACACATGTCAGGGCCTAAATTGAGGCTTCAACCCAAAACATGATGGTTTGCTTTATGTACAGACTCAAGGCAGCCTCAACACTGAATTAAGATGTCAACTCTTGAAAAACAATTCCAAAGTGAACTATTCCGTTTTTCAGAAGTGATCACAGCAGTAAAAAAAACCACATACAGGGGCTCAGCCATTCAGAGCAAAATAGCCCCCCAAATGCAAAATAAAGCACCAGCACCAACATGTATTAACACTTATATGTAGAGCACCTGTGAATTATTTGTCTTTATTGATAAAGTATGTTAATTTCATGTTATGCTTGAAACAGCCAGTCCCCTCACAAGATTATTCAAACTTCCACGCCAGCTCAGTTTGGTGAGCCTCTGGGGAATCCAATTTGGTCAAAACACATTTTAATGACAAATAACTTAATAAAACAATTCGCAATTTAATCATCTTTTTTACCAATTTTATTACTCAATGACTCCAGGCATTTAAGCCCCTGAAATGCACCAAACATCACCATAGATTACAAAAGCGCCCCTGTGAAAAAATACACATTTCCCATCAAGTACAAAGTAGTATTCAAAACTAAAATGTAACTTTTTTCCCATTCTGGCTTTCCAAAAATCCAGAATCTCTTTACGCTATTCAAACAATTCTAGATCCAGTTCCATTCGAAACTGGGTTAATACCACCACAATGCCGCCATGTAGCATTTTCTCACATTTCATAAATTGCCTGAAATTGCTAAATGTGATTGAAGCACATTTACATGTAGGTTAATGGATTTGCACCTCTTTGCAGAATTGTTGTGAATGATTTACACATGGGCCAGTCATGTGACGTAATCTCAAATCTAAAAAAAAAAGTGAATCCATGATTTGTGCATGAAGTACAAAATAGTGCAGGGTGTAACAATCATGTACGCCTGTACACTAATGAGTCTGTTCAATAGTTGATGGTGTGTTCTTTATTGGTTAGTAGACAGTCTTTTTTCTATATTATCAAGACAAGCTCAGTTTGCTACGTTTTGTCTGCATAATATAACATGGTTCAAGTTATTTTATTATGAACATCTTCCTTTTGAAAAATCAGCTCCAACTTTCGCTGCTTCCAACTTTGAGATCGATTTAAAAATCTATGGCTTGTACAATGTTTTTGGAAACCATCAATTCCATAGTTGTGTAATGTTTTCCTTGGGTGTAACAACTTTACCAGTATTAAAAACCCCTCCCTATCTAGAGTTTCTCCTGCATTATCCAAGCTTCTCTATACAAGTTCTTGTTTATACCCTCCAATGATGTTGAGACAATATTTAATTACAGACGGTATTACAGAAAGTTGCAACAGCTGTTGCTTTAAAACATTACCCAGATTAAGCCTACTGTACATACATTGTACTAATGCTGGCGTAACTTGATTTATGGTTCAGAATTCAGATCAATTACATCCATGTAGTTACCCCAGCTGTCCGGCATTAGATAGCAGACTGCACATGCTATTTTGTGATAGGTTTCACTGTCTGTATTTTAAGTTTACCCTCAAAATAGAGATCTATTTTGTGGCAGAATTTAAGTAAGCAAAGGTTTTGAAAATATAATGTAGCAAGTAATGAACAAAATTAATTGAAAATGTGAAATGACTGACGTCGTTCTCAATAACAATTGTCCACTATTACAGATGATATTTCACTTCAAATGACAACACATCAAATGGCAAAATGGCTTTTACCAGTAGTCCACGAGGTTGAAGCGATAAACATGTTCTCTGTGTCTGCAAATTGTATGCATAGATTATTGACAAAATATGGACATTTAGTTGCTTGCAACAACTAGATACCTTGCATCTATTGTATATAATATATAGCAATACAACTACATGGAATACTATGCATGCACATAATGTTCAGGATTTCCACAAATATGTGATCTCATTTGTTTCCTTGGTTATTACATTAAATTTATCAGAAACTGAACATATTGAAAACAGTGTTTTGATGCAGTATACTAAACATGCACTATGGGATGCCAAATAAGACATTAAACATTATCATTGAGTTGATAGTAATTGTTATTTTTGTCATAGGAATCACTATAGTATATTGAGTTTGTGTACGTAATAATTACTAGTACAGCAAATAATTGAAATTTCCCACTGTTTGTGATTCTTTGATGAAAATCAATGATTTTGCCATAGCATCTGATGATTTATTTTGTGCCTTATAATGTTATTCTTTGTTATAAATTATGCATTCTTAAAGCACCGTAGTGAGTATGGGCCATTGTGTTATATCTTGGCAGTCTCATGCAGAACATACTGATGACACATACTGCATGTACCACTGTACGTGTAAATATAAGTGCTACTGTGATGCACATTTGGACACCTAGAGAAGATGTTGCCTGGAGTTTCCTCTGTTCAAGAGAGCTGCAAGTCCGCGGTTATTACAGATTTCATCCATCACGCATCGGATATCGTCTCATCGCCAGGCTTACATTAGCTATGCAGAGACCCAGGGCAATGCAACAGGGCTGCAGTAAAGTGTGCTGGTGTAATGAACGAAGGCAGGGGGATAGGGGGATGGGGGGCGGTGGGGGGGGGATGGGAGGGGGGTGAGTAGGTGGGGGTCATGCCAAGTTGACTATTGCGAATGATAAACAATGTTTGAAACTCAATATGTTTACACAAACATTTGAAAAACAAGTAAGCAAGATTTCCTGGTCAAAAGGGTTGTAAAATTGCCTTGTTTCTTTTTTTTTCTTTCTCATTTCTTTTTTATGCAGAGACCAAGGGCAATGCAACAGGGCTGCAGTAAAGTGTGCTGGTGTAATGAACGAAGGCAGGGGGATGGGTGGGGGGGGGGGGGATGGGGAGGGATGTGGGGGTCATGCCAAGTTGACTCTTGCGAATGATAAACGATGTTTGAAACTCAATACATGTATGTTTACACAAACATTTGAGAAACAAGTGAGCAAGATTTCCTGGTCAAAAGGGTTGTAAAATTGACTTGTTCCTTATGTTTCTTTCTTTTTTCATGCAGAGACCAAGGGCAATGCATCATGGCTGCAGTCAGGTATGCTGGTGCAATGAAGGCATGGGGAGGGGGATGGGTGGGGGGATGGGTTGGGGAGTCAAGCCAAAATGATCCCGCGAGGGTCAAATTGACTCTTGCAAAATAATAAACAATGCATGTAACTCAATATCGAAACATATTTCTACCCAAACATTTTAGAAACAAGTAAGAAAGATTTCCTGGTCAAAAGGGCTATGCAATGGTCTTATCCTTTTTGGACAAACAAAGTACTGTACATAGGGAAAGAAATACAAATTGTTGACATCCATGTACAAATACATACATGTGCATGTACAGGGAATGTTCAATGTTCCTTCGAGTACATTAGTTTTTAATCCTTTCATTACCATTGACATGACATGACAGTGACATGAAATGACATTGACATGACATTGACAAGATGTGTTGTAAGCCAATGGAGTTTTCAAGGCCTAGTAATGTTACGGTTAAATCAAACTATGAGCGATTTGTGGAGATGCCTAATCAGCAGTTCAATCAGATAGATCTTAATGGAACTTCTCGTCATACATTGTACCTGCATCATAATGACCAAATCCATGAATGCCCAATAATATTCTTGAGAACACAATAAACTGCATAGTATGCTTACTGCCTTAGAGACGGACAGAATATCAATAGCAACACATGTCACTTACTTTCCCTGCACGATCCCACTACCGTGTACAATCGTACCCTTCCTGGCCCCGACACGCGCTCCCGGTGATGCAACAGAAAACTAATTGGTCCCAAGGTTAATCACTATTCTCCCACAAAGGGGCAGAAAAAATACATGTGTGTGTGTGGGGGGGGGGGGGGGGTGGACAAAAGGGGGGTAGGATGAGAGGGAGAATAAGTATCTGAGAGAAAGCTGAGAGAGAGAGAGAGGGGGAGACCTGGGGTAAAATGAGGAATTATATTGATGCAGCCTACTCAGTCTGCTCTTTACAATAGGCTCTTCCCCTGCACACTCCAATGCCTCCACTGTTTATTGCACTGCAGTCGTTATTTGCGTGACAATTGGTGTGGGTCCAGAGAATGGTGGCGATATTGATTGGAGTCTGCGGCTGGCTATTGTTTATCTGCCAGCGTTGGGTTCATCTTTTATTTCTCCGCTCCCCCCTTTCTTCTTGCGCTTTCCCCAGCGCAAGCATTGTCAAGCATGCCCTGTCAATGATGAAGGCTTTGTGCAAATTTTCAATAATTAACATGCACACAGCAGAAAAGGATTGCACTAGTGTTTTTCCAAATTACTTTCACTGTTTTTGTGAAGTCTGACCTCAGATATTGAGCTTCTAAAATGAGAAAATTACTATACATGAATGGATTTGAACTTTTTCCAAGGTTCACACTGACTTTATAACAAAAATACAAGAATTTCTTTTTTTTGGTTACAAAAAGTACACTCCTATATCGTGACTAAAGCTCATAGCGGATGCCAAAATTGTTCACATTTCCTTTTTGTGAAACATCAATTCTGCTTTTCTTTCCCTCTTTTCCTCCTCTTTCTAAACTTCAAACCAGTACAAAAAAAATCTTTCCCTGTTGTTTTGATGACCTTTTGCAAAGCTGCAAGGACGGGTGATATTTTCATAGTTATCACCAAAATATCCCACCAGAAATCACTCACATTTATGAGATTTCCTGAATGTGTCAGTTACACGCTCTCCCTTCCCTTGTGACTGAAGCAGTCATAAAAAAGGAGAGAATTCACTACCGCTATAATGCAGATGTGCTTCATACACCTTTTTATCACAGGTCTAAAATTATTTCATACTTGGTACACCTTGTTATTTGTGAAGTATAGTTTGATTTCACACTTTACACAATAAAACAACAGAAACTACTAACTGTTACATAAAACATGTCCCTTTGTATAAATGTGTGGATTTAACCTGGTTTTCGCACTGTTGGACTATCACAACATCTCACAGGTACATTCGAATCTAGTCCTATTAAACAAGATTAAATGGCTGTCTTCATAGCTACATGAAGCTATTTCGTGATTGTAATAGCTAGCCAGATGACAAAATAGCTAGCTATTCGCGTCATCAGCCCAATCTCCTAGTCCATTTCAGACAAAAAGGCAAATTAGACATCAAGTACTAATAGTCTATTTCTAATCAAGGCAATTGTTGAGCAAAGAATACAAATGCCTGGAAGCAAAGCTAATGTGGATGACTACCTATGTACAGGGCAGGTTATGAACATGGGTGCATACAGTGTTTGTTTGCTGACAGTTCAGCTCGCATAACGATCGACTGCGAACCCAGAACAGGTGTCACAGTCATTTTGCATAGTGTGCACTTGAATGCGTGGAAGGCGACCAGGCAGCCTAGCCTAGCCAAGCCAAGCCAAGCGAGCGCTGAGAAGCATGCAATATGTATACACTGAGAGGGATAACGCCATCGGAAATATGCACTGCCCTTTGGAGGGTGGAATTTTGAATGCGATATGCCCACAATGTTTTGCCATTGCATCAAGGAGTGATTGGTTAAGGTTGACGCGTCAGTCCCTGTGCGCGCATGAATCGAACCGCAACCTTAGATGGAAAACACAAACTTCATTCTTAGAATCGTAGTTTTAGAAATATTACGGATACAGCTTAATTTCCGTAAATATTAAAACAAGTGTGAGCGAAATACATACATACAAACATGATCTGTATGTACCTGCGAAAATCTGATCAATAAGACCCCTTCTGAAACTGTTCTCACAAAATTGTAAAAATGCAGCAAACAAGGATTCATGGTATGAAATCATACTGTATTTGAAATTTATAGACAAAGTAATGCCTTTGGGCTAAACATGTACATACATGTGCCTCAGAATTAAGACAACCTTTCCATGGCCTTAGCAGTGCATTTTGATGAATATTTCTGCCCCGAGCTGCAATATTTACAAGGAAATGGACTTCATTTGCCAGCAGGAACGCATACATTTCACCCTTTTTTTTTCCTGAGAATAAAACCCAACTCATCCTCACTATCAACTTTATAACACAACGCCGAACTTTCTCACATATTTCTCTCTCCTCCCTTATCTCTCTTTCTCTCCCTTATCTCTCTTTCTCTCCCTCCCTCTCTCTCTCTCCCTCTCTCCCTCTCTCTCTCTCTCTCTCTCTCTCTCTCTCTCTCTCTATCTTCCCCTCCTCTCTCTCTTCCTCTCCTCTCTCTTCCCTCTCTTTCCCCTCCTCTCTCTTCCCCTCTCTCTTCCCCCTCCCTATCTCTCTCTTCGTCTCCCTCCCCTCTCCTCCTTGCTCTTCCTCTCTAACCCCGTTCATATACACCCCCTATCCGCGAAAAAGGCGCAACATTTGCGGCAATTTTGCCGATGCATTACCGACAGCTGCGTATATGAACGGGAATCGCTCAAATGATGCGGTATTTGCTTCCTCCTTTTTTGCGCTTATTTTGCGGCTTTTTCGCGGATCGAAACCTAGTAATAATACCGCAATATTGCGGTAAGCGAATCTTATAAACTGCGTCCGCAAAATAGGCGTAAATGTTGCGCCTTTAGCATCGCACTCTGGCCTGTTGGCCGCTAATCCTACCGCTCGTATGGCTGAGCGGAGCATGTCACCATTGGTTTGGAGAGAGTCCAGCTGTCCAAAACACCGCAACATTACGGCTTTTGGGGGTGTATATGAACGGTGCTTTTGCGGCTCGCTGGAAACTTGCTTACCGATGTGCATCGGTAATAATAGCGGTATATGGTATATGAACGGGGCTTCTCTCTCTCTTTCCTCCATCTCTCTTTCTCCCTTTTCCCCCCTCCCTCTCTCTCTTCATCTCCCTCCCCTTTCCCTCTCTCTCTCTCATTTCTCACTAGCTATGGGATTCCTCTGAGCGCTCCTTTTCCACGTACTGTAGTCCTCACTCGCTATAGTGCCACACAGCTCGCAACAAGGCGCAACCCAATGGCTATCGAGTCGCCCTCTGCTTGCATCACATGACTCATGAAATACTGCGGGTGAGAAGTACACGTACACG